>JAVLUX010000017.1:37173641-37466141 GCA_032164185.1 Moxostoma hubbsi | reverse complement strand
GCACTGGCATTGGGTGGATTTTAAGTAGGGTATGCGAATATGCTGAAGCAGGAGAGGGATGAATGGATTGAAAGTTACAGCCTGACTCTGTGTGTGGGACACATCCATATATGAGTTTTGCACCATGGAAAGGTGTAAAGGTTCAAGGCAAGTGCATGGTGTAATGCCACTGGCCTGGAGTCGTCAGACAAAGCAAGGTGAAACTGACCTCCTTCACGAATTGGCTGTCAGCAAAAGATCTTAGGCCAAGCGTTCCACCAATTCCTGTTCCTATGCAGACCCCATATCGGAATTACGGATCTTCCCTTGCATCACCTGAAAGTTCTCCTCCACACCTGGTTTGATCACATTGACCATAGCTTCATGGCTAAAGGCAACTTGATGGCCGCACAGTTGAAAGTTCAGCAGGTTGTCATTGGCTACACCACCAGGGTATTAGCCTAGGAAAGACCTGAGCAAAGCTGTCGAGAAGTCGAGCCCAGAATGCCCAGGAATTGATAAAGCTGTCTTTGCGTCCAATAAATACATGTGAGGGGAGCTCGCAATAAGCCTCTCTAGGTACGATTGGTGACTGGATGTAATAATCATTGATCAAATTGTTGGGATCCTGGATGCAAAATGTTTCACTCCTGAAGAGAACACGAGCATATGCAACACGTTCATCAAGGTTCTTGCCTGAGGTCATAAAAATGGGGATGCCTTCAAACTGTGCATTGTCGACATGAATGCCAACACCTGTAAACACAACTATAATCAACACAAGCAAGTCTTCAATGTTTTCAAGTCCAAATTAATCAGTTAGAAAGCTAAAAAGCTTGAGTTCCCAGCAGGGCTGGACTGGCAATCTGGCATACGTGCATTTTCCCGGGGTGCCGACGCACTTTGGGGCTGATCCAGAGTGGACTGGCCAGCAGGAGAACCGAACAGGCGGGTGAATCAGCCGAGAAATGTGCCGAATGGGCCGCAATAAGCAAAAATGAGCTGCCGTGTTATGTAGAACAGACCACAAAACGCCGCTGCGATGCCCAACAGTTGCCATGTAAAATCCTGGGCCGATTTCTCTTCCCAGTCCAGCCCTGCTTCCCAGCAAATGTGGGGGTAAGGCTGAAGTAATCCTTTGTTTTATTAAGTGCTTCCTGAACTTCTCCACTGTATGCTTGGTACAGGCCTATAACTGCATTGCTTCTATTCATGTGCTGAAGGGATGCCAAGAAACTGAATTTGTTATCTAATAGTTAGATAGGTTTGCTGGAAGGTTCATCAACATAAGGGTCATGACTACTGTAAGGTGATTCTGGAGCACATCCCTTATGACGCTATATTGATCATAAAATTTTATCGCCCTGTGAATACATTATATTACAAACAGGCATATGGTTATACCTTTCCTATATTTCCAACATATGTTTGTCCAGACCTTTATGAGCCCATCAAAAAGCAATGCAAATGCAAAGAAGCTGTGTATAGAAAATATAATTTTTCAAAATTAGCTTTTACTTGTGAGGAATTCAGTATCTTTGGAATCCAAGGTTTCCTTTAATATAGTTTATATTCTCTCAATATGGTGCTTGTTCCAGATGGTCCAGAGGTGTCTTATTCTCTTTTCTAAATGACAAAATTTTAGAGACAACCTTTGGAGCACAAAGAGCTGTCATTCATTACTTACTGTTTCTACATAAATATACCGTCATTGATGTGAAAGTCTTATGGAATCAAGTTACTAAACCTACATTTTTGCAAAATAATTCTGCGGCTGTTTCTTGGCGTAATAAACACTAAAAGTGCTTCCACAACAATTACTTTTTTTCATTTCACACAAATAATGAGTATATGGCAGATTATCAGTTCATAAACAATTACTTTTCCTCACACAATATTATCTAATTACATAAAAACACTTACTGTAGAGCATGATCTGCATGGTTATACACTTTAACTTTTGCATTACACATCCAACTACATTTACAAGGTTGTTTGACTGCATTAAATTGATAGAGCATTTCACTTGCAAATCAAAGGACTGGGGGATAGTTATGAAGAGCAAGCAAGTAGATACATGAGCCAAAAGTGTTATAGAAGCACCACAAAATGACGTGGTTGCTTTAGCAATTGCTTTTATGACACTACTGGTTAGGTTTAAGGTGGAAAGGTTGGTTTCGTTTATTTAAAACTCAACAGAGCATTAACCTTAAAAACCTCTTCAGCTACGTAATTTTCATGAGACTAGGCTGGTTTATAAAACAGCTTTGTACCTGCTTCCCTAAATAGTGGTAAATCCTGTACATCTCCTCCTCACTTAGCTTGCCTTAAAGTTGTTTGGAAAGGAACTGGGCGCTACCTAAATCATGTCAAAATGGCCTCTCCAGTACCACCATCAGCCATGCTTTGTATGAGGGTCAGGAAGTGTTGCTGATCTTGTCAGAAAGGTTTGCATATGAAAAAGCTGGTACAGACATGTAGAAGAGCCTCCCTGCTTCCACCATACCTTCCTGTTCTACCTGTTTGATCTGCTGGCTCAGCTTGTCATAGTCCTCAGAACTCTTCAGCTGATGATACTGGGCCAGATGCAGGAACTGCTCTTTGATCCAAAGGCAAGCCAGCTCCTTCAAGATCCTAAACAGCACAAGGGTACCCTTCTTGGCAGGCGAAAGGCCCCCACTGTAAAATGAGAAGGTGTGTCCTTTGACTACCTGGTCAGCGTAGAGTTGGAAAAAGCCCTGCAACAGGTATTTCCTAGCCAAGTCACCGGTTATACCCACAATTACCACAGACATATGCCCAAGACTTTGCTTGGTTTCATTTAATTCTGTGTGGCCTATCTGCCAGTATATGATGGCCATTAACAGCAGCTTCCATGTTATCCTCAGCATTTTAATGTCAAGCACCTTAGCTTTTAGAAAATAAAATAATTTTAGAGTGTTTAAAAAAACTAGCAAGGCAAATACTAAGAATCAACAACATTTAAATGTCACTACATGTACCAACCAGGTACCAATAAAGCAACAAACAAGAAAAGTATTCCCATGTAAATTTATTTTTATCCTAACCAGTCGTGACCACAAGCGACAGGATATTTATATTACTGTTGTGTTGCACTGGGAAGTCTCACCCACAGAGAAATGTCATTGGTCCAAAATCCCACTTCACATCACAGAACATAAACGTTCCATTTCCTCAGACTGATTAACATCATGTAGCGTTGCTCAGCATTTTCAATAATAGTGTGGACAAACAAGTAACCTACTTTTTGTTGGAATCTTGTTGTTTCGCACCTGAATAGGACATGGTGTCAGACTTAAAATAAAGGTTTGAATTAGTAGTTATAAAAACTGAAAGAAATCCAATCCATTAAATAGCATAATGGAAACTATGGAAACCATTTTATGGTTATTGAAGGCACTGCACTGACTGATGTCTCATTCAGAAGCTAGATTATAGTCTTTGCTTTCTTGGCCTATTGTATAAACGCTACATTTCCCATCGTTGACTCAGTATAAAGCTAGCACATTATGCAAACATTTGGCTGATGATTAAAAACTAGCCTCTATCCTCACAAAAAAATACAATAAATATACCATGGTCAACACTGCAATTAAGATAAGATAAAAAAAAAATAATAAACCTAAAAAATAAGTCTAAATGAAATATGGAATATGAATCAGGAACCAACTTATCAAGCATTGCAACAACAGTAGGCAAATACACAAACCGTTATGTTCAGTAATACTGTAACATCTATACAAGTCATGGTGCTACTTTACACAAATGTTCAAATCCATACACAACTTTTTTCAGTTTTGCACAAACTATCACTTAAGCCGAATCATCGCCGTCGCCAGGTTTTTCCGGGGCTTCAGCACCGAATGTTTTGACCGTAGCCCCAAATGTCATTTTAAATGTAGGCAACACAAGATTAGGTGCAGCTCAACAACAACAAAAATATTTCCGTATGTATATGCAATAATCTTCATGACACAGCCTGTCTCGCAGGTCTTCGTAGAACGTAGGCTACTCGCACTAATATTGTTACATTTTGTTTGAAGTTCACGTGACATGACACCCTTCCCCTCCACCTCCCGCTACTAGAGAGAGGCAGCTTGTGTCACAGCCTTTTTGACTTTATCAAAAAGAAGAGTAATGGTGAGGACTTACTGATGTTTCCTACATGTTTAACTTAACGTTTTTAAACTTGTGGGCTGTTCAAGGACGTCCACATGTAGGGTGACCATAAGTCCCCTTTTTCCCAGACATGTCCTCTTTTTCGGACCTTAAAAAAGCGTCTGGATGAGATCTATAAATTTGTGAAAATGTCCGGGATTCGGCTTTAGTTGCATTATGATGTGCATCTGGTCTAATACTTCATCATGTGAGTGCACATATTTGTATTGCTTTAACCCCTCTTTGTAAGTCCCACATTCTCGCACACCAATTGGCCGATTATAAGAGGCTTGCAGCAACCATTGGCCAAATTCCTGCCTGTCAATCTCTCCGCGAACACTGTTGTGTTCGGCATTAAACAGTTGCAAATGACAGCTGAGTGGAAACAATACCCAAACGAAAGTGCAAATTTACAGAAGATTTGCAAAAATAATGCCCATGCTTTTGTCCAGGTGGAGACCCGTGGGAAGCAGAATGTATGACATGTAAAGCTGGCACTTATGTGTCAGTTGCTAATAAAGGTGCAAGTGATTTAGAAGCACACATTAGCTCTGCAATGCATAAAGGGTCATCAAAAGGTGAAAGTTCATCAGGTAAATTAACAGACTACTTATTGTGACTAAGGTAAAATTGTTATCACATTGCTTCATTTTACATGGCCATTCAAAATAATAGTAAAAGTAAATGAAGATACACTCATGGCATCAAATATTTTATTTTAGTACATGGACATTTAAAAGAATGTTGGAAATTTACATTTATTTATATATATTTATGTTATACCAATAGAGTGTCTTTTTCACTGTATTAAAGTTTTCATTCATAGTAGCACTGTTTTGAACCCTAATATCCATAGTAATGTTACATAGAGACCTTTCCTTAAAATAAACACAACAATTTCACTGGAACCAGGGCTGGACTGGTAATCTGGCATACTGGGCATTTTCCCTGTGGGCCGACGCACTTTGGGTATATGCAGAAAAGGACAGCGAAAACCCTCAGTCGAATTCTCTTCCCAGTCCAGCCCTGACTGGAACAAAGTTGAAACTCAAATGAGTGTAACAGGATGCAAAGGATTTTGTCATAGTCAACTCTGCATTGCTTTAATTCAGAACATTATATAGTCAGATCACATCATGTTGTGCAACACATTTTTAAATCTACAACTTAAAATGAAAGTAAAATTAATATGCTTTTGTTTGTAATTTAAGTATATCAGACTCTTGGAAATATGTTCTAGTCAACACTTAAACTTTATGAATTATAACTTGATTATTTATTTACACAATGGCAAGAAATATAACAAGAAGCCTAACATGATAGAAAAAGCTAAATGTAGACACTGCTCAGTGAGGGAGTGAGAGTTTGCTTGCATGTCAACATGAATTGTTTTTCTTTTTTTACATGTTGCCAAAACAATAACACAACACATCACAGAATTAATTGTTAATGTGCTGTTATTTTCCACCAAAAATTTTATTCCTGGAAATTAGTGTTTTACACAACCTATTAAATTACATTGTTCCCTTAAGTTATTTGGACATTTAGGCCTATGTCACTCTTTAAAATGCTATCCTTCTTTAAAATAAATGCTACTTGCTTTTAAATGTTGTTAATCTAATGCAATTGATAAGAGTGACTTAATTGTCCAAATACTTATTTAGCCTATTGTATATGAAAAATGTTGCTAATTGAGCGTGTCTTAAAAAACAATGACATAAGTGGTCTGCACTTATATAGCGCTTTTTTAACCTTAGCGGTTTTCAACGTGCTTTACGCTGTGACTCATTCGCCCATTCACACACACACACCAGTGATGGCAGAGCTGCCATGCAAGGTGCTAGCCTGCCATTGAGAGCAACTTGGGGTTCAGTGTCTTGCCCAAGGACGCTTCGGCATGTGGAGTCATGTGGCCCAGGAATCGAACCACCAACCCTGCTTAGTAGTTATGTGCTTAAATAGTTTTTCATTTATCACTTAATGTCATACAAAGTCCAGTAAACATAAAAACGCTTAATCAATATTCTGTGTGACCATCTTTGCCTTTAAAACAGAACCAATTCTCCTAGGTATACCTGGACACAGTTTTTCTGGTTGTTGACAGATAGGATGTTCTAAGCTTCTTGGAGAATTTGCCACAGTTCTTCAGTATCTATTTAGGCTGTCTTAATTGCTTCTGTCTCTTATGTAATCTCAGACTGACACGATGCTCAGTGGGGGCACTGTGGGGGACATTACATCTGTTGCAGGGCCTGTTCTTCTATTATAATCATTTATTTTTGCAAAAGGAATGTTTGGGAGTCTAACATTTTTATTTCCTATTGACACACTAAAACTGAAGATATAAATAACCATCTTATGTACTTAAGACTTTTGCACAGTACAAAAAAAAAATAAAAAATTAATAATAATAATAATAATAAAAAATATATATATATAGCTGTCTATTTAATATAATGTTTAATATAATATTATAATATTGTCCTTGTTGAATATGATGAACATATGTTGTTTGTTGTTGTATGTTGTTTTACAAGTGTGTTTTTCGATGTGTTGACCAGATGGGGGCGATATTTGCCAATATGTTGTGGAAAGAAAGGCTTCATATATAAATTGATGCTTGCTGTCATATAAATATGAATATACTTTAAATAATGCAGTCAAATGCACTAAAATAAATGTATGCACTCAATACTTGGTCTGGGCTCCTTTTGCACGAATTGCTGCATCAATGCAGTGTGGCATGGAGGCAATCAGCCTGTGGCACTGCTAAGGAATTATGGAAGCCCAGGTTGCTTTGATAGCAGCCTTCAACTCGTCTGTATTGTTGGGTCTGGTATCTCTCATTTTCCTCTTGACAATACCCCATAGGTTCTCTGTGGGTTCAGGTCAGGCGAGTTCGCTGTCCAATCAAGCACAGTAATACCATGGTCAGCAAACCAGTTACTAGTAGTTTTGGCACTGTTGGCAGGTACTAAGTCCTGCTGGAAAAGGAAATCAGCATCTCCATAAAGCTTGTCAGAAGATGGAGCATGAAGTGCTCTAAAATCTCCTGGTAGATGGCTGCATTGACTCTCAACTTCAGAAAACACAGGGGACCAACACCAGCAGATGATATGGCACCTCAAACCATCACAGACTGTGGAAACTTCATACTGGACTTCATACAACTTGGATTCTGTGCATCTCCACTCTTCCTCCAGACTCTGGGGGCTTTGATTTCCAAATGAAAAGCAAAAAATAAAGTCTTGAAATATTTCACTTTATGTGTAACTTTTCCACAATATTCAAATTTTTTGAGATGCACCTGTATACACCAAAACCTTTTTTAATCACATGATACAAACCTACAGATAAGAAAGTCTGTGCCCTCTTATACCACTGATTTCACAATGTATTGAGTAGTGAGTTTTCATTTATCTAATGTAAGAGAGATTAGAACATTCTTATCTATGTGTACATGCGTCTATATTCTGCTTGTAGCACATTCCCAATTTTTCTTTAGGGAGAGATAGTGTTAGGCAAAGGCAATTCAAGAGTCAATCTCACATATTATATTAACTCTCCCCATGAAGTTTCAATCTTTCTGACCCTGTTTTTAAAGCACACATTCACTTATAGCGAGGAATCAAAAATAAACAAATCAAGCATAAAACTGATGCAGTATTCAATTTGAGATATCACCAGGGTTGGGAGGGTTACTTTTTAAATGTATTCCACTACAGATTACAGAATAAATGCTGTAAAATGTCATTTGTAATGTATTCCATTAGATTACTCAAGGCAGTAACGTATTCTAAATACTCTGAATTACTTCTTCAGCACTGGTAGATATATTCACTTGTTTTGACTATAAAAATTCTGCCAGTACAGCAAGACAAAATACACACGTTAAAAACACATTCTCTGAAAAACATAAAAATCCTATGCGGTGTTGTTTCTAAAACAAGATTTTTTAAAAATATTATTACAGGAAAACAATACAAAAATTATTATCAAGAATATGATTTTTTCCCTAATATCAAATGTCTTAATAGAAAAGACATTATGATCCAACGTGAATATTCTTGATTAAAAAATATGATTTTGTCTGGTAACATGTGCATGTAAAATGGCTAGAAAAAGCATTTTAGCTTAGCGTAAAGCTGACAATTTACACAAGGTTTATTTCTATTTCTTCTGCTCCAAACTTACTTCAAACTTACTTCTCTGTCTGTTCGTATGAATGTGACACATCATAAGAAAGTGTTTCACCGCTGTCCAAATGCACTTTGGATCGCACATTTATTTGTATAAATGTTTTCCATCTGAAAGGACTAAATATTAAATGAAACAAATGACAATAAAATGCAAAGTAATCTCTTCAGTAATCAAAATACATTTTTAATTGTAACTATTGTAATTATGATTTAAATTGTAACTGTAGTGGAATGCAGTTACTTGCATTTTGTATTTTAAATACGCAATCCTGAATTCATTTACTCCCCAACCTTGGATATCGCTCTAAACTTAGTAATAATGGTGTATCAGATCCGTTTAATGACCAAAGAACTGCTAATGGAACTTTGAGATGATGTTAGGCCACATCTACACTAATCAATTTAAATGACTTGACCAAGGCCGCGTTGTCGTGAGGCCACATTAACATATATGTAGCCTTGGTCTGGGACCCAAACTTGAGGTCTAGATCTCGATTTGCAGCTTATCTTATATCCTCAGACAAGATGGCAATCCATTTCCAGGGTACTAAAGGGGATGAATATACCTTAGCCACTAGTAGGCTAAAATAATTAAATAGCTCTGAAAAACTGCCTCAGACAGCAACATGAATTCAACATTTTCTTAATATTAAATGGACAGCCTGATACTTCGATACTTGATTTGAGTCTGGATCTTGGGGTTAGGTCTTGGGCCTTGAGGGATCTACTCTGGGTCTGGGACTGATGGGGTTTGGTGTTGATAATGGCCTGGGTTATTGATCTGCATCTGGATCTCAGGTCTTGACTCCAATTCTGTTGTTAAAGACCTTAAGAGCTGAGATTAAAAACACATTCGGAAAATCAATCAGAGCTTTGAAGTTAAAGGCCTGCTGCAGGATCTCATTCCTCTCCTACGCCTATCTAGGGAGGATTATGGTCCTGCGAGGCCCCAGGGGCACCAGCCCCTTTAAAGGCCCCCTCTTGTAATATCATATTGCAATCCCATAAAATAATGATAAATCAGAATTCAAATATGACAAATAAAGATGCAAAGTTCCAGCTATAAAAACAAACATGGGCTCATTCAAGAAACAGAACTCATTCCTGTAGATTCGGTAGATGTTCATAAAACTGATAAATTAGTTCTGCTAGTGTTTCATAAATATGGCCCTATTTGTATAGTACATAGCAAAAAAGACCACAATTGGTACACAACATCAAAGCTGCAAGGAGCCAGAAACAGATAACATTTCTTGTTTCATATTTTATATTGTGGCAATAGTCACTGGCACACATTGAATCTGTTTATGAATTTTGCAGTGGCTTGTTTCCAGGTGTCAGGCCACCCCTTACACAAAGAAAATATATTTCCTTATATATTAAGGCTCAATATATTAAATAATTTCAGTATATTCATCATTATATTGAATAATTCATTGTGATAATATATTCAGTATAATATAAATATACTGAGTAATACATAAGGCATGGCCGATTTTCATATATTGTGAAATATATGACAATACATTTCCTTATATATTGTAATATATGTCATTTTATATTCAATAATACACTTCAAAATATATAGATGTGCATGTGATAAAAAATGGTAGTGTATTCTTAAATATATTTTAACATATATGTTGTACATATAATCACGTTTATATGGGTATATGAATGAGCAATATATATACACAATTCTGAGGAAATATACACATATAACATATATATATATATTTAATCCAATTTTTAATTTGATTAAAAATTGTAATCGATTGACAGCCCTAATATATATTAGGGCTGTCAATCGATTCCAATTTTTAATCAAATTAATTACATGGTGTCCCGATTAATTAATCACGATTATTAATGTATAGCATATACAATTAATGTATCGCATATACAAATATTTGCTGAGGAAAACCCCTCATATAACAGTAATTAAAAATATAATGATTAAACATATTTATATCAATATATAATTATACATAGGTATCTTTAAATATTTAAAAATGATATATATAATAAAAATGTTCAGATAATTAAAATGCATTACATTCTTGTAGCAGAATATTTGTATTGCCTTATCATTTATATTGTATGTATTGTTTACTACAATATTATTGATCATAAGTCAATCATTGGCATACAGTTCACAGCAATCCATTTCACAAGTGAATTTGTCAGTCAGTTGGAGATTTATTATGAGGGCTTGTTTAAGAGTCCGTCAATTTACACCTTCGTCAGACATGCTTGTGTAGCGTCTCCGGTGCATTGCATCATAAACATAAAATGTTTAGTTCACTGTTTCAAGTTAAATACAGTTTAATACTCAATCTTTAAACACATCTTGAGATCCCTTAAGTTCGCATTTGCGCTCCTTCAAGTGTTTTGAATGCAAGAACGTAACGCATTTTGCGTTGTTCTGTCTACTGAAGTGTTTTCTTCACTGTATAAACTGTGTGTTGCTCATACAGCTGAAATTTTACTTACTGCCCTCTGGAGTAAACAGGTGGTACCACAAGCTTGCATTTCTCAGGAATCTTCCTTAACACGTTAAATCGACAGCCCTAATATATATATATATATATATATATATATATATATATATAGCCATACATGGTTCATTCTTATATTGCATAATATTGAAAAATATAAGCACTAGATTCCCATATCTGAAAATGTCTATTTCACATATCATATTATATTTTCCAATATATTCACATCTATTTTTGTTTCGTAAGGGACTGAAGGGCTTGTCAGCTGGAGGCCCCTGACAGTCGGTATTCAGTATTATTGTTTGAATGCTCGTTAATGGAATATTCCACGTTCAATACAAGTTAAGCTCAATTAACAGTTTTTGTGGCATAATGATGATTTCCTCAAAATAGTATTTTGACTTGTCCATCCTTTATTAAAAAAAAAAACAAAAAAAAAAACACTTACAATGGAAATGAAAGGGGCAGTCCATAAACACTAAACTACACACTGTTTTAAAAATATATAGCCACAAGACATAAACATATGTTAACATCTGTGTTTGTTGTCATGACAACGAAACCTTGCAATCCCAATGTTGAATGTAACTTTACACAGATATTATGGTTATTAAGCAATATTATCACACTAAAATCATGTTAACATGTATAATGTTTACGGCTATACTTTTGAGACAATGTTTATTCCCATGTTTATGTACTGGCCTCATTTAGTTCAATTTTATGTGCCTTCCTTTAACACATTGTAAGTGTGCTTACTGTAATAAATGAGGGGTGAGTCTAAATAATTTTTGAAATCAACATTATACCATAAAAGCTATTGATTGACCATAAAGGGACAGTAACCCAAAATGTAAAATTCTCTCATCATTTACTCACCCTCATTTCATTCCAGATGTGTATGAATTTCTTTCATCTGCTGAATCATTAAGAAGAATTTCTCAGCTATTTGCAAGTAAATGGGTGCCAAAATTTTGAAGCTCCAAAAATCATATAAGTCAGCATTAAAGTAATCCATACTTTCCAGTGGTTAAAACAATGTCTTCAAAAGCGATAGGTGTTTGTAAGAAACAGATCAACATTTAAGTCCTTTTTTACTATAAAGTATCCTCCCTGCTCAGTCAATCCCTGCTTTCATATTCTTCTTCTTTTGTTTTTAGTGGTTCACATTCTTCGTGCACATCACCCCCTACTGTGCAGCTAGAGGAATTCATAGGGGAAAAATATACTTAAATATTGATCTATATGACCTATGATATCACTTCTGAAGTTATGGATTAAAACATTCGTATTGATTAGTTTTATGATGCCTTTATGTGCTTTTTTTAAGTCTCAAAATGTTGGCACCCATTAATTTGCATTTTATGGACCTACAGAGCTGAAATATTCTTCTAAAAATCATAATTTGTGTTCTGCAGAAGAAGGTCATACACATCAGGGATGGCATGAGGGTGAGTAAATGATGATAAGATTTAATTTTTGGATGAACTATCCATTTAACTTGTATTGAACCTGGGACATTCCTTTAAATCATTGGTACACTTCTTCTGAACCATTCTTAGTCATATTATTTGATAATTTATTATATAATGTCATATGCAGTTATATGCCTTTCAGAACAGTAAGGAACATTGTATTCAACTTATCAATGTTGCAAGATGCCTGTCAAATTTTATACCTAGATGCACACACACATGCTCACACTTTTACCCACAGCTGAGACCACACTAGCGTAGGCCTCCCGGCAAGATCTCCAGTTGAGGTCAAAGTGAGATGTAAACTGTAAACAAGGTGACAGCAGTTCCTGTGTGTGTGTCAAGTGTTTCTGGTGTAGCAAGTTTTTGAGTGTGTGTGAGTGTGCGTGTGCGTGTGTGTGTGTGTGTGTGTGTGTGTGTGTGTGTGTGAGTGTCATGCAGGAAAAAATAAGAGAGCTCAGCTGTCTCCATCTTAACGTGCTGCCAATGGGGATACGTGTGTGTTGTGTGTGTGCGTGTTAAAAAGAGATAGAGGTAAGAATGGTTATGGCACCAGGGGGCTTATTGTCTTGAAGCTCTCCCACACTTCTTACAACCATCCACGTTCTTTCCATCACCCCCGTCCTACTGCCACCCTGCCACTTGCCTTCCTTCCTTTAGATGCAAGTGCTTTGTTCCTCCTTAAGTCCTTTATTCTTCCTCCAGTACGGGATTCCAATCAAGCTCAGCACACAAACACATGCATATGAATGTGTGTCATCTTCTTTATTGGGCCTCTTCTCCAGCACACATTACATTTATCATTCCTCTGTCTATGCACTGAATAATTGTAAGCCCTGCCTGCTACTAAAGAACTTAATACTGCAAGACTGTTAAGATAAGTAGTGCATCAAAGAAACTGAATTTATTATGTTTGCTTGAATAATCCAACACACACCCTTACAAGACCTTAATCTATCTATCTATCTATCTATCTATCTATCTATCTATCTATCTATCTATCTATCTATCTATCTATCTATCTATCTACAGTATCTATCTATCTAATCAGAATCAAAAGAAGAAGAAATTGGGTTTCTCACCCACACCTATCATATCTCTTCAGAAGTCATGGATTTAAGTCATTTTGATTACTTTTATGCTGCGTTTGTGTGCTTTTTGGACCTGAAAGTTCTGGCCATAATTCACTAGCTAAGATATTTTTCTAAAAATGTTTAATTTGTGTTCTACAGAAGAAAGAAAGTCATACACATCATGTATGGCATGAGGTGAGTAAACGATGAGATAATACATTTTTTGGCTATAGGCCAGCCTTTTAGGCATTTTTAAAGTTAGGGTTAGGGGTTAGAGTTAGAAACGGTTCTTAAAAGTAGTTCTGAAGTAGCTTTGTAAGGACAATTCTCTTACACCACCGTTTATGGATCTTGCTTTAAATAGTCAGAGACTCTGTGAGTAGTTTGGAAAGAATGATGCAAAGTGATATTGAAATATGTTCAGCAAGCCTGAACTAGCTGCGTGGTTCTAAAAAAATGTATCAAGATATATATATATATATATATATATATATATATATATATATTACATACATACGTACAGAATTTTATATTTGGATACCTGATCAAACAAATATTATCAACAAATATGTGTTAGAGAGAAGTACTTAGACTGTGACAATTAAGATGATTTATATTTATTTAATTGTGTACCAATACATATAAAATCAATTTATGGCCATGAATGATTTTGTTAACTTCGCATTAATAATGTGTTAACATCTCACCATATGTCACTGGCACATATCCCACGACAGCAATCCCTTCACCCCTGGTTAAGGTATCAGTCGAGACTATTAACAAAGCTTTTGAAAGGCAGACAGATTCAGCGGAACCAGTGGAGGGCTGCCTCTGTATTTGCGTTTTCGGCGAGAGCTGGTGACGAGGGTGACAAGAGGGTGTCGAGGGGTGGAAGAGTTGAATGACCTGCAGCAGTGGTCCCACTGCAGATCCTGACCCCCAGAGTAACGGGCCAACCTCCTGGCGTGAAGTGCTTTGTAATGGTGTTTGTGTGGAACAGGGTGGAGGGCTGAAGGGGGGATGATGGGAGTGCAGCAGATAATTCAGGCCTCCTGCACCACACATGGCCCTTGAATGAAAAGGGACCTCTGCACTGTGAGGGCATCTCAATGGCTCTAGCTTCTTATTTGTTGAAGACAAATGTTCCTCTGAACATAAGTGTCTTGCGCTTACACACCACACAGAGTTAAGTCATTAATCATCCATTTTGTATGGCCGTGCACTTGCTTTAAAAACGAACAAGCATACTTGATATTTAAAAGAAGCTCTCTGGCATGATAAACAAGTGTTTTCTTTGTTTAAGCATTAAGTTCTCTCTTATACATATACAAGCAAATACATAAAAAAGTGCATTATTTATAAGATGGTCGTTTCAGTTTATTGTTTGTATCCAACTGGTTGCCATTTTTAAAAGACTGACCTACAGACTATATTCAGAATAAAATTCCATTTTATTATACTTACTGAATACTGTGCAGTATACACTGTATACTGCTTACTATTCTTTAAAAATAGTTTGTGAAACAGAATACATAATATGCAGCAATAAGTGATGCTAAATTTTTGTCTCATAATCTCATTGTACTGTATTTTTAATTTAGCAAGTGGCATGCAGTCTTGGAATGAAATAATGGAATTTACAATGTTCATATTGCAATTTAAATCCAATTTTGAGATAAAATGTTTTAAATCTTGGCAGTCTAATCAAATAAAAATACAAATTTTAACCCCTCAACCTAATCTAAACCAAACCATAAAAGCTAACCCCTCACCCAAACCTTACCATAATTTAAAGTTGCACTACTTTTTTACAAATTAAAAAAAATGTTTACTCCTAAAGAAATTAATAGTCATTTTGAAACTTATGTATAAAATCATTTGCACACACATGAGATGAGGACTATAGTCATATCAATGTAACCTTATAATAGCTATTTTATTCTACATGGGGCACGGGTGCCCTCACGAGGGCTGTCATTTTAGAATTGCACGGCCAGCTGAATACTACTTGCTAATCTCAGTAAACGTCTTTTTATTAGAAACTTTCACTCTTAGATTAAATTAATCATGGCTGATTGTGAATAGTGAATTTCTACAATGGCATCTGTAACTAACTCTGTTGATTTTGAATGATACTGCATCCACACCACTAGGTGTCACTGTAAGTCCAAGATGACACAAGCAAACATCATACCTTTAATAGAAAAATCACTGTTGTGTACAACCGAAGAACAAGAAAGATCGGGGTTTGGTTTGCAAAACATGCATTCTACTTTGCTGTTTAGATATTTTCTCTCCAATATCATTTCTTTATTTTCTTTCTGTGTTTTAATCATTTGATTTTGGTTAGTTGCATATCTTCTTGTCAAATCCTGGGGTTCTGCCAGACATTTTTGGCATACAAGTCATTTGTCAATACAACCTCAAGACCAACTGACTGAGGACATTCCATTCTGATGTCATCTCTTGGTAAGGGTTTTGGAATGAAGGGTCTGGTTTTCACTTTGACTTGAGTGGGTATGGATTTTGTGAGTTATGGAAGAGTTTACTCCATTAGGAATTTTATCATAGGTATTTATTTATTTTTCCCCCCTTTTCTCCCCCATTTGGCATGCCCAATTCCCAGCTGTGCATGACACCGTGGAGACTCAAAGCATGTGGAGACTCATGCTATTCTCCGCAATCCATGCACAACTTACCATGCACCCCACTGAAAGCGAGAACCACTAGTCGCAACCACAAGGAGGTTACTCCATGTGACTCTACCCTCCCTAGCAACCGGGCCAATTTGGTTGCTAAGAAGACCTGGCTGGAGTCACTCAGCACATGCTGGATTACAACTTGTGACTCCAGGGGAGGTAGTCAGTGTCAATACTCGCTGAGCTACCCAGGCCCCCGGTATAGGTATTTATTTTTAATCCAGATTGGCATTATGTTGAGTTTTTCCACTGCATGCTCTAAATATTGCTGGGTTATTTAATTTTTTTACACAATATGCTGGGTTGAGTCTACTGGGTCATTTTGTTGGGATGTTTTCACAGTTCAGTTGTTTATAACCCAGTCAATTTTAGAGAGTAATATTCATAAAATATTAAATATTTTTCACATTAAAGATAGAAATGTGAGTTTGAGACACAAATGAATCATTTTGAGAGCTTCAAGTCATATCTCATATTTAGTCTATTCTTTATATCAGTATAAAAATCTTTCTGCGTTTTGATTTTGTCCAGAGCCCTGTCACATAAATCCCCAGTCCAAAATTAAAACTGAGGTCTTTTATTCATTGTCTGTCTAATGAATATTCATAGCAGCTCTCACAATGCTGGCAGCCTGTAAAGCTCTTGAGAAGAAGTCAGCTTGTGTTTGAGTCCCAGGTCAAGGAACTCTGACAGACTGTCGCACAAAGGAGTCTTGACTCAAACATTCCACCGCGTTGCTTGGCTATGCTTTTGTTTGTCTTATTCCGCTGTCTACATATTCATACTCCTTCAAGTCATTAGTTATTCATTCATCGAGGCAAGCCTACTTAACCCCTTCTCTCACTTGGCATGGGAAAGAAATAGTAATGGTGCAAAAGTCCAAATATTTTCAGTATGATTTACTTTTATTAATTAAAAAAAAATCTAATCTAAACAGTATACTACCTTTTTGTTAAAAAGTTTAAAAACCACTTTACTGATATGTTTTTACTATTCTGATTTACTCAAATTCAGTATGGTGGCACTATTAAAATTGTTTGCTTTTTCATGACTTGGGTGTGTGTGTGTGTGTGTGTGTGTGTGTGTGTGTGTGTGTTTTGAATCATTGTTTAGATAATAATGTTATATCTCGTGCAAAAATCAAAAGAAAGAAATAACAAATTATATTTTGCTAAAAAAATGAAGTTTTAGGATACTTCCAAATTTTTGCATTATGACATTATTTTCATGAGAATTAAGCATATTTGCTTCCCCATTTTCATTACCACATATGCAAAAAATATTCTACCATTATTGTAAAGCAATAAATAACGCTAAACTATTTACATGGCAAAGTATTTATACACGTGGTAGTATTATTGGTACTGTCTTGAATTTAAAGAGCACTGTATTACAGTTAGGAAAATGTAATTAGAATAACATTTGAAAACTAATGGCAATTAATTTTTTTTTTTTTTTTTTTTTTAATGAAAGTCCAATTAAATCCAGATGCATTACATTAATGAGGATTCTAGAAAATTGTTGCTTAGTTTTCATGTAAATAATGTCAAGCCAAAAATCTGAAAAAAATGGCCCCTAAATATAGGCTTACTTTCCATTGTGGAAATGCAATTTATTTTCATTTCTTTTTTGATTTTGGGGTGAAATTAGATCTAGACCTGTGTTTGCGAGATCCACCCCAAACCTAATGCACAAATGTAAATGTACCATATCATTTGTGATCTGAAGACTAGTTTAGTAATTCATTGCACAGGGAGGTGCATAACAAAAACACGAAACTGGCTGTCTGCTTAAACATGAAACTGGTTACAGTCTGCAAAGAATTCACCTGGATATCAGCTTCAAAGAGGAAGCATTTTAAAAGCCCTCTCTTTGAACTGATCCCATGCCCAATCGTCTAAAATTACTATTGTGCAAATGAACGCGGACAAACATCCGAACTCATTGAACAGGTGTGAGGGCCGTCAGTAAAAGCACCCAAACGTCCCTGGCCACGACCACCGACTCCATATATGGAGCGCATTCCAGGGGGCGGAGTCACGGGGCTTCTCATATCCATGAATGAGACTCCAAAATTCTTCAGTGAGTTACAGTTTCGCGTGAGTTTCGTGTGGACCAACAAGTTTAGATCAAGAACCAAAATGGAGTACCACCACAGCACACAACTTCGTTTCTTATATTTGTATTTATTTGTTAACAACGTATTTATTGTAATCCAGTCAAAAGAACGTAAGTAAAATCTGATTTTCTAAAAGATTAGATTAAATGCATTTTTATTTTTGGTTTATTTTTCGTAAAATGTACTTATTTTTCAGCAGCCCTTTCTTCAACTAAATTATTTATGCAATTAAGACGTTTTAACCTAATTTAACATTTTAAAAATGCTCTGTAGATGTGCTGCTTGATATGAAGGCTGCCGGAAGTGAGTTAGGTTGGTTGACCTGGCCGAATGAAGAAGGGGTGAGTAAACTTCTGTCTTTATGACTACAAACTTAAATTAATTGATTCAGTTCAATTCCTTTGTGTTGGCAACACATATAAAGGCAGCATAGATAGCCTACATGAGTCAGTGTTAATGAGTGCTCTAAAAAAACTATCTCCTTTGAGTCATATCCTCAGATATATTCAAAAGTTCTTCCTGCTATTTATGTTGATACCTGATGAGTGACATCATTCTGGTTTTTCCTAACAACAGGCTTGAATAATATTTTAAAACACACTTTTGTGCAAGTTTTCCAAGACTGTTATGATTTGTATGATTTTGTTAAATATTATATTTACAGTATATGTACAGAGGGACCCCTAAAAGTTATTTGAACACACATTGCTTAAAAACGTATGAATGTCATTGCATAAGATAACAAACTATCCAACTGCCATTTATTTTAAAGATAGCACAAGAACATTTTCTAAGCAACACGTTTCACAAAAAGAAGTTTAGTATGTTTTATTGTACAATAACTGATAGATACTGTTCAAAATTGATTATGAAAATGATATGGACACCTCCTGGTTGTCAAATATTTTATATGTTTATATGTCAAATATTTAGATGTTTTGTTACTTAGCGCAATGAAATTCATAAATTTAAGAATGGCTTTCCAAATACAATTTGGGCACTGCATTTTGATGTTCCACTTTGAAATATGAAAGATCGGCACCAAAGGGTCCTTTATATGTCTAAACTCTTTTCTGAATTATTTGAAAGGAAATGCGTTGGTTTTTGAGACTGTGCACTGAAAAACCTAACAAGTTGACTAAATAAATACATTCTCTCAATTGAATTGAGTAATGGCTTCTCCAAAACTTGTGTAATTACGTTCATTTAAATATTTAAGTTAAGGTAACTAGATGCAAGTAGAACTCAGATTTGCTATTTAAATGTTGTTGTTTCAACTTAATAATTTTAATTGAATGGATTCAAATTTAGGTTATACAATTGTTCATCTTGACCAAAGAGGACACAGATCACCCTAATGGTGACATCACACGAAACAACTATTTGTCTATTTAATTATGTTTCTTTGGCCCAAGGGAACATTTGTGGGCACTGATAAAATTGTCATTAAGAAATTCACATATGTTTTTAGCTCTTTTGTAGTATTATTTATGTAAATCATTTTTAAGATAAATAAGATCAAGGAACTTACACATTTGAGTTTTAAGCCCAAACCTTAACATTTGAAGTAATGTTTTATTTTGATTATTCCAGTAAAGACAACATTAGCGTTAAGAGTATGCAGTGAGCAAACCACTTTTTTTCTTTGAAGCTTTGGGTTATAAGAATTCACAGTGAATTCCTCTTTAGCCACAATAAGACCTCACAAGAGATGTACCACAAGGGTCCCACCACTTTCTTTGAGCATGCATACTCGCAGATTAAAGTGTTTAATTAGTCTTTTAGAGGCCAGTCCTGTCATCTTAATTCCCGATGTTGTGAAGGTTTCCATCAGCTATACTGAGCTGCTGTGTCCAAAAAAGCTATTTGAGGTCATGGTTGTTCTACAAACTATTTCAGGGCTTTTTGAAGAGCCAAGTCAAGGGAGAAAACATGAACATTGGTGGGAAAGAGTAGGACTGTTCTATCACGGAGGCCTGCTTTTTGTCTCCCACACCCTTTTAGTGAGATAATTTTACAACTGTGTGAGTCCCTCATTCAGTGTTGCAGTCCAATATTTGAAAATAATTAATAATTCACACATTTAGAAACATTACACTATCTCTGAAGTGGATTTGTATCTAAAGTCAACATGAAATGGCATTTAAGACATTTTACTTCAGAAATGTGACACATTTCAGAGTGAAACAGGGAATTCAATGATACATTTTTTTTTTTGGTAGGGACTTTATGTATCCAAGGGGAATTGATTGGAACGTGAAAAGGTTATTAGAAGGAATGGATTGAAAAATAAGAGGCCTTGGATACGTCAGCCAAAAAAGATTTTTGGTTTAAGAGTTGGAGCAAGATTTAAATTTTTCTAAAAGATTGCAAAGGCAAACATGTATTAAGAAAGTAAAAAGGTTCAGTTTTGATTTCATAAAGTTGACTTCTCACATATTAAGGGATATTAATAACACCATCTCTGTCTTTCTTTGTTGTCCTTTTTTTTTCTTCAGTGGGAGATTGTCCAGACAGTGGTGAACGGCTCCCTATTTTATACCTACAGTGTGTGCAATGTCGCAAGCGACACTGAACAGGACAATTGGCTTCGTACGACCTTCATCCAGCGTAGGCCTGACGTTTCTCGCGTATCAGTGGAGCTACGCTTCGTCGTCCGAGACTGCAACACATTTGGTGGTTCTTCGCCGTCCTGTCGTGAGACTTTTGGCCTCTATCTAGCTGAAACAGACACAGATGTTGGCACAAATTTTCGCAAGAGCCAGTTTAGAAAAGTAGCCACTGTAGCGCCAGATGAAGTAACAGCTAATCGTGGAGGGGGCCGAGCGGATCTACGGGTAAACATTGAGACGCGGAGCATCGGGCCACTCTCTAGGAGGGGGTTCTACCTGGCTTTCCAAGATTTAGGGGGCTGTGTTGCTCTCTTGGGGTTGAGGGTGTTTTACACCACCTGTCCGGCCACAATGAGAAGCCTGGCCGCCTTTCCTGAGCAGGTGGCAGCGGGTGCACTGGCGGAGGTGGATGGCACCTGTGTGAAGGACGCAGTGGTGGTTGGAGAAGTTGCTCCGCGAATGTACTGCACAGCTGAGGGAGAGTGGGTCGTTCCTGTGGGCCAATGTCTCTGCCGAGCGGGGTACCATGCTGTTGGAGAAATATGCAAAGGTAAGTTATATTGATGTTGTTAGTGCACTGAAAAAATGTTAACCTAAAAAATGTACTTCATGTGGTAACCTCTACATGAACTGATTTGATTTAAGTCAAAATATTATTTTGAATGTCTAAATCGACTTGAATGCATTAGGTTACACCAACAAAACTATTAAAGGTTAGATATTGCTTGTACCACTTTTTCCAGTATGCGTGTTTGTTTAGAAGTGTTTTCTGCATTTGAATGCTTCAGTAAAATGCTAAAGTTTTGAAGTTTTCTTTTCTGTGGGTGAAAAACATGGATTTTTTAAATGGCCGATGCCGATATAAGGTTGATATACTATATATAATGCGATTTAAAGCTGAAATGTGTCGTTTTTTTTTTACATTAAAATACTTTCTCCTATTCCAGCTAATATGCGTATTAATGTTATCAATTAAAAAAAATTAAACAATGTGGCTCTTTGGCACTTTTTTAAAATATTGCTCTTGTTTGATTGAGTATCCCAACCCATCCCAGAAACATTGATTCAACCAATGGTGTGAGTTTGGGGCAATGAAATCCAACAAACAGTTTTTTACCCTATTTGCTCAAAGTTCACTAAGAGAATTGAATGTTGACAAGGTATATTTTGGAATTGATACAATGGAGAAAACTACTGCTGTTACTCGGTAACGCTGAATTGGCCAAAATATGGCCGATATATCGGTCTTTCGCTATAACATTTGCTCAAAGTGCACTAATAGGATTGAATTAAACAGAATTTTTTTATTTTCTTTTGACTAGGTAGATTTTGGATTTGTTCCAAGGGAGGAAACCGCTTATTTTTATCAGCCAAGCCACCATGGGTATGGGTTGATGCCGATAATTCTCCAACTGGCTAAAAAATTACCGATATATCAGTCTATCACTATAAAATATGCTACTGTTTGAGGCACTATAAATAGAAGTTCAACTGAGTATTTTGGTCAAAAATGAGTTGATTCACAAATTGCCCATAAAATGGCACAAATATAGGTTTATCAATATAATATACTCTACTGCTTGAGCCGTTAACCTACACAGGAGAAGCTGAACTGTATATTTCAGTGGTTTGGGAACAACTGCAGGTCTTTGTGGGTGGGCAGATGGCAAGTGTGTTGCGGGTGAGGGTGTGTACTGGGAAGCTTGAGAGATTTTTGTGGCTGCTGCAGAGCTGTCTGAGAAGATTGTGAGAAGCCAGTAAGATGACTTCAGTACAATGGAATGTCAGTCGGCTCCACACCCTCTCACCTGCTGGTGTATTATTTGTGTATTTGTTCTTAGTGATTCAGGAAGGAAGTGTGAAGATACCAGGCTAACATTAAAATTGAGTGTTTGCACATTATTAGCCATGACATGGTTTACATTCATAGTTTTTTTTTACCTTTGGACGTTTTTCAGATATCTAATTTGAATGGATAGAACTTGAAGTAACAAACATGGGTGAAAGGGTTAATCTTGCAAAAATTAATCAAAAGTTAATCTGAACGCAGACAAAGGGGTGACAAATTGTTTTTATTCAAATATGTCAGTTTGGAATTGAAATATACAAAGGCCTCATAAGGCCCAGTATTTGGACACCCAAGTTACTTCTGAATGTACTGTATGAATAGCATAAGATAACAAGACATCAAACCAGCCTTTTCTCAGAACTTACTAACTTTTCATAGCCGTTTTTAAACATCTTTTTAATCAACTTGTCCCATGGTAATTTTTTCAGTGGATATATGAGTAACCACATGTAGTTCATCACTTTAACTATGGACATGTTCCGCTAAGTTTGACTACCAAATTCTTTTTATAATATATTCATTCATTTGTAAGTGTGGTTTAAGTGTAAAACTAAATCAGAATTATTATTACTATTATTATTAGTAGTTTTAAGGTTTTTCCTCAAAAGAATTCCCCAAGGTCACATTACACTTTTCCAATCATCCCACCCTCCAACAGCTGATATGACTCAGTAGGAAGGGCTAAAAGTACCTGAGTAACTTTTGTGTGTGTGTGTATGTGTGTTGCCATGACAATGCCTTTCCGCAGATTACAGAGAACGTTTGGCATGCCCAAGCTCTGTCTGGCATAGTAATCATGTAATTAAATGTTGGGTTGGAGCTCTCCGGACACCTTTTGTATTTGTGGGAAAATGTGGTTTTAAGTAGACTCAAAAAAATATGATTTTTATATGCTGTAAAAATGACAATCTAACATAACTGTAACATAAAACCAACAAACTTTCTACATTCTTCTTCTTCTGAAAGGAAATTGTACAGTAATTTTCCCCCCATAAAATTATGAATTACGCACTTAATTATACAAGTAATTATAGCTGACTACAAAAGTGGTATTACTGTGATATTATCAGAAACTGTATGTATACTTGCTTTTGCATATTTGATTACCAGTAAGTCCAAAGTCCAGAAGGCCCGCCATGCTGGCCAGCACAACACAGACAAAATATACTGAGCGCATCTTTAATCGAAAGTTAAAACTGTATTTTTACCCAAATTACTTTTTTTAAAGATTTTATTTTGTCCCCAATATTTAAGGACCACTAGAAAATGCCGTCCAATTGTTTATTGTTATCATTGGAAAAAGCTATTCTCAAGCCTTTTCAAAAGAGCAGATATAGATACCATTAATCAGGGCAGTTTCAGGAAAGAATGTTTTGAAGACCTTGGCCTCTGGCAGTCGTGCAGGAACCTGCACCTGAAACGGACATTGAGGAACATCAAGGGAGTTCTGAATATTTGAAGGCATTCAGGGTTGCTGGAAAAGGGCAGATTCCACACATTTCCTTCATAATGTTGTTTCCAGGAGACGTGCTAAATGTTTTGACACTCTCGGAGGAAGTGTGTTGAGTGATGACCCAAAGAAATAGCTTGTGGGAGAGATGTAATGGAGACTGCTATCTTGTTGTCTTTGAATGATGACATGTTTCAGGAGTGAGGAGTACATGTCCAGACATCCCAACCTGTTTAAAATTCTGACAAAGAGATTTTTCCTGTAAACGATTGTTTCACTCTATAATTTTGTTCATTTACTCATCTATATGAAAGCCTGCATTTATTAACAACCTATAGCCGTACCTCTTGATTCAAGTTGGCAAGGTTCTTTGTCCGTATAGAGTGAAAAGATGCCTCAAAGCATTCAATGTAAAAGAAGGTTCTTAACCCCAAACAACCACTGAAACAATGAAGATGCTGTTGTCATTGTTTTCATGAGAGTTTTACGAGTGGCTTTCTACGTGACTGCTGTTCTATTAAGCTTATCGCCACCTGCCAGTGTTTGTTGTAAGCAATTGTGGTTGGTTGCACAGGCTGGGATGGGGGAAGAGGTGTCATTTGGATGGTTGACCATTAGAAATTTTTGTGTTTCAGTGGCGATCCTCAGTATTCCCATGTTTCTGTTCCCTGAACTTCATAAGACCATACTAGGCTACCAAGGACTCTGCTTTTAGGTTGACCATGATGTATCAGTTGACACACCAGTTTGGGGTCCAATATATTCATATAAATGTGAGCAACTGGGTATGTTTTATTTCTAGTGGTTGACCAATATATATTTTTTTCAATGGCCTTGCCATGCCTTGACTTGCAAATTAATAGGCCTGGTTAATATACCATTATTTTCACTGATTATTATTTCTGATTATTATTTTTAATGCATGCTAAAAATAATTTTTTTTTTTGAACAATTTTTAAATTAAAATGGCTTGAAACTAAACCATTCAAAGTTTTTTCCACTTAAAAAGTAGTCATATTAATCCCATACATAGTTGGAGAGTACTGAGTTGGTGAAACTGCTATTCTAACTCTTGACCTTTCCACCCAAAGGGCATTAAATATTCCCATTGTGTGTTGTGTCCATCCGGCCTACACTTGTGTCATGCATATTTTAGCAGTTGTGGGAACATAAACGTAGTACAAGTACGCAAAAACTGGCCTTAGTCACTTTTCCACACTTCCCTCACAAATGGTCTGATGGCAGCTTGTTTCCACCAACACATTTCTACCCTAAATAGATCCTAGTGAAATCAGTCAGCCTGATGCGTCAAAGGCACTGCAACAGTGGTACAAGTCTCTTTCTACACTTTTCTGTAAACCAGTATAGCCGGTAAGGGATAAAAAAGTATAATTCTGTCATTTCCAAAGTCATATGGGCATGGAACAATGACGGCATTTTTTTTGAGAGAACAATCCCTTTTACATGCTCTCGCACGTAGTCCCCAAGGCACAACATTTACATATTTAAAAAGAATTCTCACTTGAGGCTGACACACATTTTGGCATTTGGTGAAATTTGGAATCATTCAGATTTATCCAATTTTACATATGCCATTGGCTATAGTCACAAAGGAGAAGATTAGATGAATAGAGTGGGAGTGTCTCGATCTTGTTCTGGCTTAAAAAAAACAGGCAAAGAGAGGCTGCTTTTCTTATGCGTACCACCTCCTATAGACATCCAGTCTTATACACAGAGCAATACACAAAACCCGATGTAAAATCCCAGCGGGAGAACTTCTGTCAGCAATCCTTATGCACCCATTCATGCTCACACTCACACTTGCACCACCTCCCACCGATCGTCAATCTGAAACTCTGCCCTTTGTTTGAGGTGAGCACTGAGAGATGGGGCCTCAGTGGGGACATACTCCTTTCAAAGGAAGTTCCTCCACTCTGTGGAATCTATATTCACACTGATTTTGCAAGCTAGTGAGTTTCTCATGCCCATTAAAAGTACACTTTTTATAACTGGCCTCTCTTTAAGACTTTGTATGTGATTTTAAATCATTGGTCTTGCTCTTCTTTGTTAATTATTGTTATATCATCTCCACCTCCATCTGATCCTTGTGTCCTGGAGTTTCTTTCCTTTGTGTTTGTTATGGCATGTCCTCATCCTTCAGCAGAGGAAGGAAAAGAGGAGAAGAGGAGACCAGAGGGCTAACACATGCTTGCAATTCCAACATCCTGTTTTGTCCAACGGACATCCACATATGCCCTACATAGATCACCTGCCTTGCTATTGCCATCTCAATTCAAAAAGAAAATCTCTTTTTGAGACCAAGTAAAAACAAAGGTTGAGTTTTGCGGCTTTTAGTCCACCACTAGTGTACCACTAAAAGTTGACAAAAGACCCCTTTAACAGATAAACTGATTTAGAATGTGCAGTCTTTCACTTGTGGGTAAAACTGACCAAAAATATTCATGACTCATGCTGCACTGCACATGTCTTTGACCAATCAACTGCTCTCTAGACTGAGAAGGCCCCCCTTCCCCCCTGGAACCCAACCTTTAGTTTTAACATCTGTTGGGGGTTTCAAACCCACATAAACCCCCTTTAATGGCACTTTGGATGACGTGTACCAAGGACTGTATAAAAGTTTGTTGACCAGATTGACTAGTTTGTCTAATTTAAATTGAAAATTCTTCCGCTTGTTATTGTAATGTATTGCTCAATTGGAGTTGTATTGCTTTGTTTGATGCATGGATGTATGAATGCCTGTTTGTTATGGGCCTCCTGTCTGTTTCATTGGCCTGATTAGCTCTTGTTTTGCAGATTTGAAATGGTGCTGAAAGAGTGACTCTTCCCATAGTTTTTCTGCGGGTGCTGTTCCGCCCCAACTGTGTGCACACAATGGAAAAAAAATTAATAGAAATCACTGTGTAGTTCTCAACTGCATGTATTATCTGGTAAAGGTGAACCTTTGTCATTTTGTTGATTGTCTCTTTGCTCACCTGTTTGTTTTGCTGTTGTTTCTTCTGAAGCTTGTGAACCGGGTTACTACAAGAGCACAGATTCCAGCCAGCCATGTGAAGTGTGCCCAGATAAAACCCAGAGCTCGAGTCTTGGAGCACTCCTGTGTCCCTGCTTGGAGGGTTTCTTCCGGGCCCCCACTGATCCAAGCTCTGCTCCCTGCTCTGGTAAGCATGGATATATATATTTTGTTATCTACATCCATGGTTTTCAATCCTGAGGGTCCATAAAGGTACCCAAGGGGTTCAGTGGAGAATATATGTGAATATATCATGAAATTGAATTACATTTTTAAGAAATTCTAACTTTTAAAGATTATTTGCAAATAATGATTATATAATTGAGTATATTATGACTGATGGGTTTAGCTCAACAATAATTATATTAAAAGAAAACAGAGTAAGATTATTTAATAAAATCGCATTTGGCTGAACAAACAAACTTTAAAGCCATTTTTCTTTGCTCATATTTACTGCAATTTGGCTTTTATAGCAGAAATTGTTTTAAGATTTCTTGTTTATAGAATTATGTTCTATTATTAATATATTAATGTCCTTTTTATACATTTTTTACTTTCTATTTTAGCCCTCCCTAGCCAACCTCGAGACCTAGTATACACCCCTCTCCTGACAGCGGGGAGTTTGCAACTGGCCTGGCGCTCCCCGGTAGACACTGGCGGCAGAAGTGACATCACCTATAGTCTGTCGTGCGAGCGCTGTGAGAGTGGTCTGTGCTCATCATGTGGTGGGAGGGTGCATTTTGAGCCTGCACAAACAGCCTTGAAAGACCCTGAGGTTGTGGTTAGTGAGCTGGAGCCTCACATAAACTACACGTTTACAGTTGAAGCCCAGAGCGGAGTATCCCACTTCAGTCGGAAGAAAGCCACTGCTAGCATCACAACAGTGCTTCACTTTACAGGTAAGATATATAATGTTTTCAAGTTTGAATTAGTCTTAACATATTCCTTTTTCAGTCTAAAACAATGTTCTAACAGTGTGTTCTAAGCAGGCATATTGTGATAAGATTCTAGTGACAAGTATTTTTCTGTCCATACTTAGTGATAGTTTACCCAAAAATAAAAATCCTCTTATCGTTTACTCACCTTCATGCCATTCCAGATGTATATGACTTTCTTTCTTCTGCAGGACACAAATAAAGATTCTTAAAATAACATTTCAGTTCTGTTGGTCCTCTCAATGCAACTAGAACTTTGAATGCCCAAAAGGCATCTCTAAGACTCCAGCGGTTAAATCCATTTCTTCTGAAGTGATATAATAGGTGTGTGTGAAAAAAAAGATCGATATTTAAATCCTTTTTTAACTGTAAATCTACACTTTCAGTTCTACATTCTAGTGTGGACATGACTTTCAATTTCACATTCAGCCAACATTGATCTGTTTCTCACCCACACCAATCACATTGCTTCAGAAGATATGGATTTAACCAATGAAGTTGTATGAATCCGAATCAGAATGATCTTTATTGCCAAGTGTGTTCACGTACACAAGGAATTTTTTTGGTGATAGGAGAAACAAGTGCACACAGAACATTAGACAATAAGATAAGATAAGATAAGATTCAACTTTATTGTCATTGTGCAGAGTACAGGTACAGAGCCAATGAAATGCAGTTTTTTCACATATCCCAACTAAGCTGGGGTCAGAGCGCAGGGTCAGCCATGAAACAGCGCCCCTGGAGCAGATAGGGTCAAGGGCCATGCTCAAGGGCCCAACAGTGGTATCTTGACGGTGCTGGGGCTTGAACCCCCAACCTTTCGGTCAGTAACCCAGAGCCTTAACCGCTGAGCACCTATACAGTGAGACACAGAATATACAGTGAGACACAGAATATAAAACAAGGTAATAGTATAAATAGACACAAAAAATAGGACATAGAGTGGTGTATGTACATGTGCAAGTGGTAATGTATGTGCAAGGTAGGGGTCTGTTGTTGAATTAAATATGTGAATTTACATATGTACATGAGATATGCATTTACATTATTGCACTATGGTCCTGAGGCAGTTTAATTGTTCATGAGAAAAATGGCCTGAGGTTAAAAACTGTTCTTGTGCCTGGATATCATGGCGTTCAATGCTCTGTAGCGCCGGCCAGAGGGCAACAGTTCAAAGAAGTAGTGGGCAGGGTGTGTGTGGTCCAGAGTGATTCTACCGGCATGTTTCCTCAATCTGGAGACGTACAGGTCTTGGAGAGTGGGCAGGGGGGCACCATTAATCCTCTCAGCACTCGAGTAGAACTGAGTCAGCAGCTCCAGTGGAAGGTTGAACATCCTCATCTGGTGAAGGAGGTACAACCTCTGCTGAGTCCTCTTCACAATGGAGTCTATGTTGGTGTCCCACTTCATTTCCTGAGAGATGGTAGAGCCCAGGAACCTGAATGACTCAACTGCTGCCACAGTACTGTTCAGGTTGCTGTGGGGGAATAACTTATGGATAACTTTTATTCTGCCTTTATGTCATTTTTGGACCTTGAGTTCTGGTAACCATTCACTTGCATTGGGTGGACTTACAAAGCTGAAATTTTCTTCTAAAAATCTTTGTTTGTGTTCTGCAGAAGAAAGAAAGTCATACACATCTGAGATGGCATGAGGGTGGGTAAACATGCCATCCTTTTGGTTTCCTTTTTGGGTGAACTATCCCTTTAAAGCAAAAATGCAGCTGTGTGACTAAGCTAAAGTCAGTTTATGTGAAGTGGGACTTTGGGACTTTTGCAATTTCAATGTAGGCAGAGCTTCAGATGCAAGAGATCGCTTTAGGACATGGTGTGACAAATTGAGTATTTACATGAAGATTGAGATTACATATTAGGTGCCATTTTTTTTTTTTTTTTTTTTTTTTTAAACCTCAAGTACTGATGATTTGTGTCTTTTTATTTCAGATGGCCCCAGGGTGTTGTACTTGAGAGTGGAAGATCGAACAACCAGCAGTCTGACTTTATCCTGGGTTGTGGACCAGAATGTGAAAAATCACAACTCTCCCCGCTATGAACTCATGTATCGAAAGAAGGTAACTTAAGATATATCTGAATTATTTTGAAATAACTTTTTTAAACTTTTGAACTTTCTTTCTTGCATGCATACTTTCTTTTGAGCACATTTTCTTTGAGTTTTCTTTCTAACGAAAATTCTAAAATCTTCTCACTCTTTTATAGGAGGATCCGGGAGAGTTAGATGTCACCACCTACACTGTTCTGGTTCTAGAGAAGAACTCGGTCCAGATCAATGACCTTTTACCTGGCACAAAGTATGTGTTCCGTGTTCACACCCTTACAGCAGAAGGGCACCCAAGCAGCCACAATGCGGAGCTTGAGTTTGAAACACTGGCTCTTGGTAAGTTTGTGAGAACGTGTATGTGGGCGATTTTGTTTGTGTTTGTTTCTTTCGCATACAAAAGTTTTGCTTAGATGCATTTGTGATAGGCTGTGGGTGGCATTTGTCAATGCATTTTTGTGTTCTTCAACAGCTGAATCTCAGACCCAAAACAGTTCCATGGTCGTCATGGGAGCCATTGCTGGGGGCGGAGTCATGTTGCTGCTTGTGGTGGTCATTTTGCTGTTGCACAAAAGGTTTGAGAACTTTTCTCTTTCCCCCTTTCGTGTTGCGTATCTAATTTTTTTCCATCCCAGTTCACTTCTTTATCCTTATCACATCTCTTTCCAAATACCACATTGGGATTTCCCAACTTTCCCTCCTGCTTTGCCTTAGTTGTCTCTCCCAACCACAGCCCACACTGTTTACATTCCAGCTTTGATGTGCAATCATTCTCATTTTAGATATCATCAAGATAACAGCTTAAATTAGTGCATTATAGTAATGTTGAATGTTCTCTTTCATCAGAAGGCTAAATTCCCACGTCCAAAGGAGAGTGGATGGAGATTACTTTTCATGCCCAGGTATGAAACGGTTTTTTAACCTGAAACCTTTTAGCATGTGTGGACATTCATGTTTTTAACATTATGGATCTCCTGTCTAATGCTTCAATGCAAGTAAAGATTCTTATCAGAGATGCCTTTGCACGAAAATCTACATATGTTAAACTCAGAAGCTTAATGTTTATCCTCAACCATCATACTGTATAGTTGGCATCATGGGAAAAGTAACCAAACTCTACCTCCTCCTGTTCATCCTACAGAGAAACTCCTTCCTCTGAAGACCTACATTGACCCCCACACATACGAGGACCCCTGTGCGGCCGTCCTCAAGTTTGCTAGCGAGATTCACCCCAGTCATATCATCAAACAGAAGGTCATTGGTGCAGGTATGTTAAAAATCTTTAAAAAAAATCTTTCATTTTACATGTGTTTTACACTTTAACTTGGATGTTCAGAGGACTAACATAAAAATTGTGTTTACCTGTTGTTCCATAGGAGAGTTTGGTGAGGTGTATCGTGGTTCTCTGAAGGCACCTGGGTGCTGTGAGGTCACTGTCGCCGTAAAGACGCTGAAACCTGGCTACACGGAGAAGCAGAGGCAGGACTTCCTTAGTGAGGCCAGCATCATGGGCCAGTTTTCCCACAAGAACATAATCCGCCTGGAGGGTGTTGTGACCAAGTGTAAGTGTGGAATGCCCCTTCACACTTCTGGTCATATCTGTTGAACTTCACAACACTTAATTTCCTCACTTTGAACACCATTCCACTGTACTTATTTTAACAGGATGTTTTTTCCAATTATTATTTCAGTCAAACACGGCATGATTATTACAGAATACATGGAGAATGGAGCTCTGGATCAGTATTTAAGGGTATGTATTAGACAATGAATGTATAATTATTTTCTGTCTAAATTTAGTGCTAAATCTGCCAAGATGTAGCAATTATTATTATTATTACTGATGACTTTCTATGTGCTCCATAGGATCATGATGGGGACTTTTCTTCATACCAGCTTGTGGGCATGCTCAGTGGCATTGCAGCAGGGATGAAGTACCTCTCTGATATGAACTACGTCCATAGAGACCTTGCAGCCCGCAACGTCCTAGTCAATGGCAACTTGGAGTGTAAAGTCTCTGATTTTGGACTGTCTCGAGTGCTGGAAGACTTTCCTGAAGGAATCTACACAACCACGGTAAGTAACGTAAGATGCTTGGAATCATTCATAATAAACATTGAGTTGTATAATTGTATAATTTGAATGAAATTCCAAAACGCATCAAAATATTGAACTAAAATCTTTTTGTAGGGAGGCAAGATTCCTATTCGTTGGACAGCACCGGAGGCTATAGCATACAGGAAGTTTACGTCAGCCAGCGATGTGTGGAGTTTTGGCATTGTCATGTGGGAGGTGATGTCATTTGGAGAGAGACCCTACTGGGACATGAGCAATCATGAGGTATGCACACATTTTTCATTGCTCATTCTTTTGTCTAAAATGGACACTTGCATTGAAGGAGGGATCCTAGCCATATCGTAAGATATTTGGGGAAGGGGGGCTCTTTTGCCTTGGGCCAGTAAGCAAGTACCTAGCAACACCTGAGCAACCACACAAAACCCCATAGAAACCAAATACAATTTGCTAAAAACCTCTTGGGGGCAAGGCCCCGCTAGAACCGGCCATGCTAGCAACATGGTGTGCAAAGGTTGTACAAAGTTTAACGGTTTCCTTTTTTTCCACAGGTGATGAAATCCATAAATGAGGGATTCAGGTTGCCAGCACCGATGGGTTGCCCATCTGCGGTAAATCAACTCATGCTTCAGTGCTGGATGCAGGACCGCTCCAAACGACCACGCTTTGTTGACATTGTCAACTTGCATGAAAAGCTGCTCCAGAACCCAGAGTCTCTCTCGGCCATCGCCAGTGTCGACCCACGGTAAGAGACTGTTGACAAATCCAGAACTGTACTGCAGTTAATTGTGGAGACCTACATTGTTTTATATTTCCTTTATTAATCACCAAATCTCTTCTCCTCAGAGTCTCTATTCGTCTACCAAGCACAAGTGGTAATGATGGTGCCCCCTTCAGGTCAGTGGATGAATGGCTGGAATCCATAAAAATGGCACAGTACACTGGAACCTTTGCCCGTGCTGGAATTCAAACTATGGAACAGGTGTTGTGCTTGAAAATTGAGTAAGTATACCTATATACGTACAAAACCAAAAACAAAACAAACCAATAGTTATGATATTGTTGTAAATGACTGATAAATCTTCATCTTTAACCTTATACATTTTTCTTTCTTTAATAAGGGACATTAGGAACATTGGAGTGTGCTTGCCGGGACATCAAAAAAGAATAGCTTACAGCATTCTGGGCCTGCAAGACCCAACAGGGACCCTGGATTTGTTTGCAGTGTGACAGTCTGACTGACTAAAGCAGCACTGTTCTGAATAGACCAAGAGCATTGCTTAGCTGGCCAAAATAAACTGGACTGAGCTGGCTGAGTAAAGCCCAGATTGTCATCCTCTGATTAAATGGACTCCCTTTGAGAAATAAGAATGAACACTTTACGGTTTTGACATTTTATATTTCTCCATAAAAATCTTTTTATATATTGTTATACATAATTTTATTTCAGATCGACCCTTATGGTTTTTGTGGTTCTGTTATTAACTTAAGCCATATTGATTAAGTACATAAGTAAATGGTGGATGATGGTCTGGTTTAAAACTGTTAACTGTTGTCCTCAGCTTTGATGGTGCAAAAAAATGGCAGGAGCTGGACAGTTTAAACAAGGGTACTATCAATTGCACATGATGGTAACCTTGAGGACCTCAGGTTATTGTTTGATTTCTCAGTGGTCATATATTACCATAAACCCACATATATTTAAAAGAGTTGCCAAATGTAAGTTGTTGAATTTGTGCCTTTTTTTTTTTTTTCAATGCAAGTTTGTACAGTTAAAAATGTAAAGATTTCGTATGTGTCTTATTTCAGTCAAATCGTTGACAGGCCTCCCCCTGTTTTCAAATTTGGAAATAACATCTCAGGATGTTTACATGTTTAATTTCAGATCTTTTTATTTAATATTTATTTTTGTATTTATTTTCTGTGTTCGTAAAAAGAATAATGTACTGTTTAGAATTAAAGTATTTTGTAAGTCTCATGAACTTGCGTCATGTGTTTACCATTATGCACCTCATACAAAAGTAATGAACTGACTATTATTAAATAAAAAAATATTCATTATAATTTTAAGCTTTAAAGTGCACTCAAATCATATTACAATTTATGCTTTTTCATTTCATAAAATACCATCAAATTGAATTAAATAATCTTTAACAAAAAATAAATAAATAACTAATTTAGATTTGTATTATTTTAATTTAGATACAAATTACATAACTCAATTTGATGGAATTTAGTTATGAAATTGAAAAGCAAATATCTTAAATATAGGCTAAAATAGGTTTTGGAGTGAGTCACTATTAACTGCTATTGTGCCTTTGACTGGAGTACAGACACCACAGTCATGGACTACAATTACAATTTAAATAATTGGTAATTATAAAACAGTTACATTCTAAAATTATTTTAATAACTGAAGAGATTACTTTATATTTTATTGTCATTTTGTCCTTTAATATTTAGTCCTTTCAGATGGAAAACCTATGAAGGTATTTTTGGTGCAAAACAACTGAGCGCCTGTGACAGTGGAAAATGTAGTTATAGAGATTAGCCACACATGTGTATCAGTAAATTTGAAGTCACAGAAAACAATTTGTGATTCGTAGAAAAGGATTTGTGCACCTGCAATGAAGAATTTGATAAGGTGTAATTGTTGTGTTGTGTTAGTGGGAGAGAAAAAAAATCTACAGTTTTGCAACTCGTAAAACATTGTTTTCTGTGACTTCAAATTTACTGATACTCGTGTGGCTAATCTCTACAACTACAATTTCCACTGTCACAGGCGCTCTGTTGTTTTGCACCCCAAATATCTTCATAGTAAACATTTATACATATAAATATGTGATCCAAAGTGCATTTGAACAGCGGTGAAACACTTTCTTATGATGTGTCACATTCATACGAACAGACAGAGAATTAGGTTTGATGTAAGCTTGGAGCAGAAGAAATAGAAATAATCCTTTTGTAAATTGTCAGCTTTACGCTAAGCTAAAATGCTATTTCTAGCCATTTTCCACGCACATGTTACCAGGCACAATTTTTTTAGCAAGAAAATTCCTGTTAGATCATAATTGCTTTTTTTCTAGTAAGACTCTTAAGAGCTCTAACCAGTGCTAGAATTTAAATGCCTGTGAAGAATGAATGTTGACTAAGGTCTTGGGTGTGTTTTATAGAAAATAAATAATTGTACAGTTTGACAATTGTCATGGTGAAAGGTTAGGGCTTGTCTGATCTAGACTAGTGAAGTTTAGGCTTCATTCATTCATCTAAATTATGACTGTACATAGCGTATTTGATGACTGTAATTAAGTGTTCTAACAAAGAGGAGACTGAATGGGATAATACATTTTATGTAAGGCAAGGAAACGTGGTAAATGATAAAGAGCATGTGAATGTCTGAGAAAAGAAAATAGCAACAATACCAACAATCTTCCATGCTATTATCTAATCAGCCGATAATGTGTCAGCAATGCAGTGCATAAAATCATGCAGATACGGGTCAGAAACATCAGTTAATGTTTACATCAATCATCGGAATGGGGAAAAAAATGTGATCTCAGTGATTTGGTGTGTGGCATGTTTGTTGGTGCCAGATGGGCTTGTTTGAGTATTTCTGTAACTGCTGAGCTCCTGAGATTTTCACACACAACAGTCTCTAGAATTTACTCTGAATCGTGCCAAAAACAACAATGACTTGTTGATGAGAGAGGTCAACAGAGAATGGCCAGATTGGTTCAAATTGACAAAGTCTATGGTAACTCAGATAACCACTCTGTACAATTTTGGTGAGAAGAATAGTATGAGATGCAGGTTGTTGCTGGCATGAGGGGGACCTACACTATATTGTAGTGTGGTTTTAATGTTGTGGCTGATCGGTGTATATATATATATATATATATATATACACATTGATCTGTTTCTCACACACACCTATAGATTTTCTAGTAGACATGTATTTAACCATAGTTATATGTTAAAAGGACAGTTCACTCAAAAATGACAATTCTCATAATTTACTCACCATTATGTTTTCTAGATGTGTATGACTTTCACTTTCATGACTTTATTCTGCAGAACACAAACAAATATTTTTAGAATAATATCTCAGCTCTGTAGGTCCATACTGAACAAGTGAATCGTGACCAAAACTTTGAAGCTCCAAAAAGCACATAAAGGCATAAGTAATCCAAACGACTCCAGTGTTTAAATCCATATCTTCAGATGCGTTATAATAGGTGTGAGTGAGAAACAAATAAATATTTAAGTCTTCCACACTTCCACATTCTTCTTCTTTAGTTTTTGACAATTTGCTTTATTTGTGCATATCGCCACCTACTGGGCAACATTTATAGTAAAAAAAGTTTTAAATATTGATAATTTCTCACCCACTCCTGTAATATCATTTCATAAAACATGGATTTAACCACTGGAGTAGTAGGGATTACTTGTATGCTGCTTTGATCTGCTATTTGGAGCTTCAAAGTTCTGGTCAAAATTCAGTTGCATTGAATGGACAAAAGAGCTGAGATATTTTTCTAAAAATCTTTGTTTGTGATCAGCAGAAGAAAGTAAGTCACACACATCTGAAGTGACATGAGGGTGATTAAATGATGAGAGATCTTTCATTTTTAGGTAAACAATTCCTTTAATGTTAGACTAGTGTGATTCAAATTGCTTTCTGACCTTGTTTGTGCAAAATATCCAATATTTCACCTCTCATCATGATCATGTTAAGTCGTTAAACACACGTTAAACGTTCACAAATTACATGCAAAGATACATTAACAAGGCATGAATAACTATTTGCAAAGTATTGTTCACATGATTTTGTTCGCAAACTCCACCCACAGGAATTTCAACATTCACCAGAAGTTAATCTGCCTAGAAAATACTCCCACCACTAAAACAAAGGTTTCTGACAAATACAGTGCTTTCAGAAAGTATTAAGACCCCTTTAATTTTTTCACATTTTATGTTGCAGCCTTATGCTAAAATGCTTTTCCATACCCCATAATGACAAAGCAAAAAAAAAATATTTTTGATAACTTTGCAAATTTATTAAAAAGAAAAAACTGAAATATCACATTGACAGAAGTATTCAGACCATTTGCTATGACACTTGGAATTTAGCTTAGGTGCATCCCATTTCTCTGGATCATCTTTGATATGTTTCTACACTTTGATTGGAGTCCACCTGTGGTAAATTCAATTGATTGGACATGATTTGGAAAGGCACACACCTGTCTATATAAGGCCTCTCAGCTGAAAACTAAGGAACTCCCTTAACATGATTGTGTATAGGCACAGATCAGTGGAAGACTACAATTTTTTTTTTGAAGGTTCCCAAGAGCACAGTGGCTTCTATAATTCTTACATTTAGAAGTTTTCAACAACCAGGACTCTTCCTAGAGCTGGCCAAATTGAGCAATCTGGGGAAGAAGGGCCTTGGTTAGAGAGGTGACCAAGAACCTGATAATCACTTTAGTTGAGCTCCAGAGATCATGTGTGGAGATGGGAGAAACTTGCAGAAGGACAACCATCACTACACAACTTCACCGATCTAGACTTTAAGGCTGAGTGGTCGGATGGGAGCATCTCCTCAGTGCAAGACACAAGAAAGCCTGCTTGGAATTTGCAAAAAAGCCCCTAAAGGACTCTCAGACAGTGAGAAACAAGATTCTCTGGTCTGATGAACTAAAGATGGAAATGTTTGGCCTCAATTCCAAGCGTTATGTCTGGAGGAAACCAGGCACTGCTCATCACCTGCACAATACCATCCCAACTGTGAAGCATGGTGGTGGCAGCTTCATGCTCTGGGGGTATTTTTCAGTGTCAGGGACTGGGGGACTGGTCAGGGTTGAAGGAAAGCTGAATGCAGCAAAATATAGAGATATCCTTAATGAAAACTTGGTCCAGAGTGCTCAGGACCTCATACTGGGCCGAAGGTTCACCTTCCAACAGAACAATGACCCTAAGCACACCGCCAAGACAATGCAAGAGTGGCGTAGGAACAACTCCCTATGAATGTCCTTGAGTGGCCCAGCCAGTACCCAGACTTGACCCCAATCGAACATCTCTGGAGTGACCTGAAAATGGCTGTCCACAGATGGTCCCCATCCAACCTGACAGAGCTTGAGTGGAACTGCAAAGAAGAATGGCAGAAAATCCCCAAATCCAGGTGTGCAAAGTTTGTTGCATCATACCCAAAAAGACTTGAGGCTGTAATCACTGCCAAAGGTGCTTCAACTAAGTACTGAGTTAAGGGTCTGAATGAAATGTCAATGTAATATTTCAGTTTTTTCTTTTGAATAAATTAGCCAAGCTATCAAAAATCTGTTTTTTGCTTTGTCATTATGGGGTATGGAGTGTTGATTGATGTGAAGAAAGTAATTTGCAGAAGGATGCAAAATGACAAAATGTGAAAATGAAAGGGTCTGAAAACTTTCGGAATGCACCGTATACTGCTCAAATAACACCATTAAATAACCATTTCTGTACTCCAACTAAAGGTGCTGTAAGCAGTTATTAGTGTGTGTGTGTGGGGTGTTTTTTTTTTTTTTTTGTGTTCTGAAGCTTTCATGTGACTGAACCATTGAATTAGCCATGCCTCCTCATTCCAAAATCATGCCCCCCAAAGATAATTTTGAGACCAAATCGGAGCAATACAGTAGCAATGTTTGTTCCTGTGGCTGTCAAATTCAACAGTGGCACAATAGCGCCCTCAACTGACAAACATATGAATCATAGCCTCAGTGATCTGCTTCAAATAAAACACTGTGAACAAGCAAAATTATTGACAGGTGAAAAACTTTAGTTTTTTTTTTTTTTTTGTTGCTGTTTACAAAGTCTACAGCTGTCACAGTGACCAGTGAGATATCTCAGAAATCTTATTTCATTAATATATTTAAGGGAGTAGGAAAATGTTTAGCATATTTTTCCATCAAAAAAAAATTGAAACAATTTCAAGTTTGTTTTCTGCTTTTAAATCCTCCAGAATGCCTTGTCCCATAGATGTCCATTTTAATAGCATTACTGTTATATATATATATATATATATATATATATATATATATATATACTGTATATATATATCAGTGGACTCTCCATTGGAAATGAATGACTTCCGGTCTATCATCTGTCTTTTGTCAGATACAGTGAAAAGGCAGCTTTAAAAGCAGAAATGTGAAGCTTATAACTTTATAGAAGCTCTTAAATAATTCTTTAGTTCTTTAAACATTTTTGTGTATTGATTGAGCTGCTAAGTGTTTTAAATCATCGTTAATATGGTCGCCTCAAGGTTTTGGGGTTTGCAGTGCAATGTCGTCTTGGCAAAAAAGTCTAATGTTGGATATAACTTTACACGATAATGTTAGTAAGTGATTTTATCACACTAAAATAATATCAACATGTATAATTTGTTTTGTATATTTTTGAAATGAGTATTGTAAAGTTCACAAATTGGCCCCATTTACTTCCATTGTAAGTGTCTTACTGTAAACTTGATTTTTGATTTATTTTATAAAAAAAAAATACAATTCTATTTAACAATCAAAAAAAGTTTTTTTTGTGCTAATCAACATAAAGCCACAAATGCTCTCGATTGAGCATACCTTTTTTAAAACCCAGAACATTTATTTAAAATAAAGTAAAATGTTTATATATATATATATATATATATATATATATATATACAGTATATATATATATTAAGCACAGTAATTAAATTAAAACAGTGGTACATTTTGTAGTATTTGCCATTTAAGTGAATAATGGCACAAGTAAACGATAAGTAATGAAGAACAAATAAATAAACTAAGAACAGAGAGTGTTTTTTTTTTTTTTTTTCCCTTTTGTCTATTTTTGTTTTAATTCATATTAATGACAAAATAGACAGTGGCTGGTCTGTTAGGCTATACTTGGACTGCAAGAACAAATGCACCGATCTGTTATGAAACATATTAGATTCTTTTGTCTCTCATGTTTACATTCCTTTAGGACAAACCGACTTTGTTTAAATTAATATCCCACAAAGTTTTTGTATTTAAGTATTTTGACCAGAAAAATGCATTTGCACAGGCAAAACTACATTATTATGGTCAGTCAGGCTGCCCTTGGTTACCATCGCTTGCTAACCAAAGTCAGGCTGCCCGATACCATCGCTTGGATCATGTGAGTACATGAGACTGGTTTTATCTCAGCAGGATTCGGAGGGCAGTCTGGCTGTGCGAATAGTACAGGAAACCAGACAGTTTCTCCTTGACAACAGAGTGTCTCTGGACTCATTCAGGTAAAATGTGTGTTGTTGACGCACATGATTAAAGGTGAAGGGTGACATTTTTCAATCTTAATAAGACTTCCTCTTACTTAATATTCAGAGACAACTAGAAGTGAAACATATGTAGGTTGATTTCAAAGAGTGTCAAAACCATGATTTCAAACCATGTTGTAAGAACCAATTCTCTCTTTGTATATGCTTACATCATAGTTTTGTGTGCATGTGTTTGTATGTAGGCAAAGGGCCAGTGGTGTAACTCTGGAGAGCTGGAGGCTCTGTTCTCGCCTCATGGATCACTGGGAAGAGTTCTGCTGCCCCCCTCTGGCCTCACTGCTATAGTGGAGTTCCTAGAGCCCACTGAAGTCAAACATGCCTTCATAAAACTGGCATACACAAAGGTAACTGGAGGTGTATTTGTAATGTACAGGCCTGAGCTACTTTTTTCACTGTACTTGAGTTATTTAGTTATATAAGATAAGTTCATTCCATGTTCTCTCTCTCTCTCTCTCTCTCTCTCTCTCTCTCTCTCTCTCTCTCTCTCTCTAGCATGTTCCCTAGTATTTAGAGTGGGCTCCTGTAGTAGTGTTTACAACACCCATGACAACTAAACCAGGTTGTGAAACTTCACTGGACTGGACAGGGGAAACAGGACACGATAACAGGAGGGTGAACTCAAAGGTATGGGTTTTAATTTCCAAAAACAAACGTACAACACCGAACATAAATTGTTTAAAAGAACACAGGAACGATTTCTCTATAAACAAAACTTCTTTGGGCTCCGGATGGCAACGCTAGACTGCCCTCCCCACTGGCGTTGTTGTGGCTCTTATATGCCGCTCTCCCCGTGCTTACTGAAATCAGAGACAGGTGTTAGACATATTTTAGCTCAGGTGCAAGCGCCCTTACCGCTCCCTCTCTCCGAACGGGCGCTTGACCACGCCCCCGCTGCCACACAGGTAAACCCTTTTCTCACTCTTTCTTTCTTTCACTCTTCTGCTCTTTCTTTCGCTCTTTCTTTATTTTGCTCTTTCATTCATCTTTTTGCTCTCCTATGCATTCTTATACTCTTTCTTTTGCCTTCTCTCTTTTTTTCCTAATTTTTGATTTTTTTTGTAGTTTTCCCATTGCCATGTGATGCCTGTTTGCATTTCAGAATCAGTAATGTCAGTGTCATATATGATTGGTCTTCCTTGGCTGCCTATCAAGCACTAGTATTTCCTTCCTGAAATCCAAATCAAAACTGCCTCAATGTTGCATTTTCTGTAGATTTTGTTATCCTATCTATACATTCATACTATCTTTTACATCTTACACTTTTCAGAATCTGAAAAGGACGAATCAGAGATTTGAGAAAACAGATGTAGTAAAAAAGGCAGAAGAGGAGGAAAATTATGATGAGGAGGAGGAGGAGGAGATTTTGCCTGGCTGGACCCTTTTCATTTAGATCCTCAAGTTTAACACCTCAGTGTTCCCAGACTTCCTAGTTTGCCTATTAAAGCCTATTGACAGATTTTCATGTGAAGGGAGCGGGTCGCTTTTGCCAGGAAAATCCAAAAGATGTGATGTTTATTGGCGCTCCCAAGAGCCTTGCCTCAGTGCTTCCGCTATTCAACACTGACAACCAACTGCAACACCAGGTAAAGTTATCTTAGAGATGGAATCCAGCAAATGGATCCTCACAGCCCCCCCCCCAAATAATACAAAATGTATCTATTGAATCCCGTCTGGCTAAGCGGGAATGTAATCGTGGTCGAGTGAAAACTAGAGTGAACATCGGCAGGGCATTTGATTCATGGAGGGTCCTTCATTGAACTGGCGTTTTTTTTGGACAGGTAAGCTTACATAACTTAAAGCATGTGAAATATAGTGCCATAAGGATTGATCTGTGTAATTTTAGCTGTAATTTGATGAATTGCAAGTTAACTTGCTTCATAACTTTCAAATAATTTAAATGATCTTCTCTTTATACTTGAAGTCAGGTTAATGTCAATGTTAATCTTTAATTAATGAGAAAGTTAAACTACAATAACACATTAAATGAATGCTAGACAATGTTCAAGATAATGTAAAAAGCTCCATTCATTAGTAAACTTGGTTATATTAGTAAACTCATTAGTATAACTTGGTTATACAGAAAATATATACATTCTATTATTATAAAACAATAGTGCATAGATATATCAAAATTACAGTTGCGATGGGGTCACATCAATATTGAATTGTGTCAACATATTTGTAATGTATATTCAATTTATAAACCGCTACTGTCATCATCCACTAAATTTTGCTAACAGCTATTGATAAAGCTGGCTAGCTAGCTAACACTGACATAGGATATCGTATAAATTCAGTCAATGTGTCATGCAAAGAAAAGTGATTACTTCAAATTACAGTCTTGCATAGTCAGATGCGAGATAATAATAATAATAATAATAATAATAATAATATATATATATATATATATATATATATATATATATATATATAGTAAGAAAAACATTTTTTATATATATATAGAGTGTGTCTATATATATATATATATATATATATATATATATATATATATATATATACTTTGATTTTGAAGTAATAAAACCGTTTTCTATTTACTTTTCTGTCTTTCACATTTTGTCCTCTTTCTCTATTTTTATCCTTATCTAATCTTGATCTCTCTCTCTTTCTCTGGCTCGGATAAATTGCAGCACACAACGCCCTGAGACAGCTGCAGGTAAATGACCATCTGCCACTCTTTCATTGCAAATTAAGATTTTTAGATGAATATTTCAGCCCTGTAGGTCCAAACAAAGCAAGTGAATGGTACCTAAAAATTTGAAGCTCCAAAAAGCACATAAAGGCAGCATAAAAGTAATCCCTATAATTTCAGTAGTTCTGAAATAATCCATGCACTTTGAAGCTATCAATAGGATTTGGGTGAGAACAGACCAAAATATAACACTGTTTTTTTTATTTATTTATTGTTTATTTATTTTTTTAATTTGCTATAAAATACATGGAGTCATATAGATTCATTTTATGCAGCCTTTTGGAGCTTCAAATATTTTGGTCACCATTCACTTGCATTGCATGTACCTAAAGAACTGAAATATTCCTCTTAAAATCTTTTGTTCTGCAGAAGAAACAATGTCATACACATCTGGGATGGCATGAGGTTGAGTAAATGATGAGATCATTTTCATTTTTGGTGAACTATCCCTTTAAGTGTGGAAAAAAATATTGAAAAAAAAAACACATATTGATTTATTTAATACATTTTATTTGTTATCGGCTATTATATCAGATATTGTTTTTTTATACAGCTGCCATTGTGTTTCTTTCAGATATTCTTCACTTTCAATGGATTTGCTTGACCATTAAATTGACAAACATTAATAGCTTTACTACATACCATTCAATAGCTTTTTCTCCTGTGGCTGTCACAGGTCAAGTGTGACTCAAGCCAAGAAGAAAAAACAGACTGCCAGGAAACAGACGACGTCTAAGGTCCTGGTGCGAAATGTCCCATTCCAAGCCACAGTGAAAGAACTATACTGGTGAGACTTGTTTTTATATTTAAAGAATATTTGTGGTTTCATGTGAATATCATATACAAGGTCTTCTAAATGGTCTGCATTTTGTTTTATTTTCTCTCTATTATAAATCAAATTTTTACCTTCGCTAGTTCATTTTAAGTGGTCCCACAGTGTGACAAATGAATTATTAATACAAATATTCCACATACTTGATACATTTTTGGATTTTTAAACATTTGTAAGTGTAAACATCTGAATAATGTTTATGAGCAGGTGATTAAGGAGAATCAAAGATTTTCAATAGTGTTCCTAATCGATATACCTCAAGATGTCTGATTATAATAACATTGTACCCTAATATATGAGCTGTGATTTAAAATGCAGGTGTTGTATTAAGGTTTTCTTATTTTCAGTTCGTTTGGAGAGCTGAAGACAGTTCGTCTGTCAAAGAAAGCGATTGGTGGAGCCCACCGTGTTTTTGGCTTTATTGACGTCCTCACTAAACAGGATGCCAAGGTAGGTGCATCTATCTCTTTATCTTATCTTTAACGTAAATGACCAATAAGGCGTTTCCAGTATGCCCAATATATCAGTAGTTTATTTAAATATTTAAATCAGTGTATGCCAGTTATAATGCCAATACAACTATTAAGCTCTTAATTTGTATCCTGTCTCTCACAGAAAGCCTTTGAAGCGATGTGCCACAGTACCCATCTTTATGGCTGGTGAAGCTGGAAGTGGGGAGACTCAGAGGAGACTGTGGACAATCTGTGACTGAAAACTGCTCAACACTTCCACAGTAAAATCTCAGCTTAATATAGAAATATGCTATAGTTATTAATAATTTATCATCTACAGTTGCAAGCACTTTTTGGGAGGAACTCAGTGTAATGTACTCTAACTTTTCCAGTAACAGCATGTTTTTTCTATGTAGCAGTGCAGTATGAAAATGTGAAAATGTTACTTTATTGCACAAACAGTCTTCCAAATGATTATGTAGTTTTCTTAGAAGTTCAGACATTTTACATCTATTTTTGTACTGAAAAAAGTAGTAATATTGATGCTTATCACTGTTTTTGATTCAGTTTTTTTATTTATTCTATATATTTATATCATGACTTGACTTTCTTCTGTGGAGTATGAGGAAAAATGTTGTCATTCTGCATAACAGTTCCTTTTGTGTTCCACAGAAGAAAGTCATACAGGTTTGGAACAACACGAGGGTGAATAAATAAAGAATAATAATAAAATAAATATTAATGTTTCACTGAACTATCCCTTTAAAATAATACAAATTTAAAATACACTAAATACTAATAAGTTATTATAGTTTTTTCTATTACTGTATGTGTTATTTTATAAAAATGAATACAAATATAGCTGCAAGCAGCCATTACCGGGGCCAAGCGCAAAGAAGATGACAAGACATGCCAACATGGCTGGAATGGTCAGACCAACTGCAGCAAGTAGCAATTAAAGACATGTAAAGATGAATTTAGGCAAATGGATGAAAAATCATATACATTAACTAAAAATATGATTTAATTGATTATCACTTTTGACAAATAGGTGGTGCAGTTATGAAATGTATGTGGTGTGGTCAGAGTGAGGTGACAATGAGACATATAAAGTTTGGTGTCAATATATCAAGGCAATGCAGAGATAAAGCCTGAATGGTAATTTTGGCAGCATGCGTAGGCTTTGATCTGGCAGTTTACAAAAACAGTTTTGTCTATCGTCACAAAATCCATAAATTGTAGTTGGCATGTTCTGGAGATGATACGATTTGATTTTGGTGAAAACCATAACCCTAACAGTCTAGGAGGAGTTTGAAAAAGTAGGCATTGAATGAAAATCAAGATGCGGACAGGAAGTTTGGCTGATTATGGGAAAAATGTTATCTATGTTTTTGGCAAAACCCAAAGAATCAATTGAGAACAGTGTGATTACAATAGGTAAATTTATACAAATGTTATTAGCATTTTGGGACATTTAGTTATAACTTTTGACCAAAAGGTGGCGCTGTCTCAAAATATTTTGAGTACCTTCAGGACATGCTGCTGATGGCACATTCTGAGTTTCAAAATGTTACACCAATGCATTCGTTAAGTATAGCATTTTTATCACAATACTGTATTTAAGTCAATGGTAATTTCATGTTTTGTTCTTTTATAGCGCCACCAAATGGCACAATACCACAATTTCCATATGTGTCCTCTGAGTGAGCTCATACATGTGTATGTCAATTTTGGTGAAAATATCTCAATTTGCTTCGGAGTTATAGACATTTATGTGAAAAAAACAGGTCAAAAATAACTGACACGTGATTTTGATTGGATTTTACTACCCCTTACTATCAATATTTTGAGATTTGGGCATTGGCATGTTGCCAGCGACCTGTTTCCAAACAACTGATGGTGGTTTCGTCTCGATCGGACAAGCGGTTTCGAAGATATTTGCAAATGTTTTTTAAGCGCTAAATTACAACGCTGCACAAACCATATGCCGAAACCTGGCAAGTCTGGTATCGTTGGACTCGGCAAGGATTCAGGAATCTAATAATATGACTCCCGTGAAAATAAGTCAACCCCAGCCAGAGTTATAAGCATTTAAAAATGTAATTTTAGCACTAGGTGGCGCTGTTTCCAAACTTCTCTGGCTCCTTCAGGGCATCCTACTGATGACCCATACCGAGTTTTGTAACAATTCATTCATGCGTTCAAAAAATACAGCATTTTAGCACTTAATTCAAATTGGCCGACAGCCAAAATGGCCGATCTGAGAAAATTGGATATCAGTCGACTCGGCATGATGCCCTGAATGTAACAAGACCACTTTTATGATTTTTGGACAAACCGTTCAGAAGTTATAAACAAAAATAGCTATTTTCTGTATCTCCGGACCAGTAGGTGGCGCTGCGCCGAAACGCAGCATGTAGCCTCAGGTCATGCTTGTGATGACATGTACCAAGTTTGGTCTGAATACAATTAAGCGTTGCGGAGATACAGACTTACGTTTGTTTTTGCAAACTCTACGTAAAATTTGATTGTGCGTTTTTCGAGAACGATTTGACGAATCAACTTGATTTCCATAACTTTTTGTTGGCACTGCTTGAAGATGATGTGGTGCAATTTTGGTGAAAATCGGACAAACCGTCTAGGACGAGTTCGCAAAAGTAGGTTTTTTGGACAATTCAAAATGGCGGAAAATTTTTTATGACGGAAAATGACGTCATAGGGTGCAATCGAATCGTCATGAGCTCAGGAATCAGAGGAAAAAAGAATTTTGTTGATAGGCCTTACGGTTCAAAAGTTATTAGCATAATATTTTTGAAACTTTGGACAGGTGGTGGCGCTAGAGGGAATGAGTTAGACACACCAAAATTGGTCAATTTGATGTTGGGACTGTCCTCTATCAGAATGTCAAACCGTTACAACTTTCCCGCATACGCTTCTATGGGCTGCCATAGACGCCCAGTCGGAAGAAGAATAATAATAATAAGAACCGGAACAGACACAATAGGTGCCTCCGCACCTTCGGTGCTTGGCCCCTAATAAGAACCGGAACAGACACAATAGGTGCCTCCGCACCTTCGGTGCTTGGCCCCTAATTAACTATGTATGAATACATATGAATAATATTTATTCATAATTATTTTATTAAACATATACATTAAATTGATTGTTAACCAAAAACAATATATTTATAATATTTATTAATAAATATAAAGAAAATATATATTTATGTATTTATTTTTATGCTGTCTCCATAATTGAGATTCTAATAATTTTTGTGCCAGATAAATAATACTCTTATTTTTAGTTTTAAATAATGCAGTTTTTTTTTTTTTTTTTTTTTAAGTAAATCATCTAATTTTGCAATCATAATTCAAAAGATATTGCTTAAATGCTTTGCAAACTAGTTCGTTTTGAAGTACCTTTCCCAACACTGGTTGCAGTTCATAGAAAATCTGTTCCCTTTAATTCAGTTAAAATAAGCAAATCTGTGCTCCAATCATATCTAAGTTTTCCCCTCAGTGCTCCTATGAAAGTATTAGATGCTTGGAGCAGATGGAGGTCAGGGAAGAAGACATGAATGAACAGCAGCTGTCAGTCACCTACAACATCAATAAGACAGTAAATCATCCAGTGGAACTCCATTTTTCTCTATTATGACTCTGTCTTAAGCAGCTGCTTTGCAGTCTTTTCAGGAATCCTTCATTTTGGCCTCAGATGCTCCCAATTAGCTTTTTATTAGATACTCATACATCATCCCTCTTATTGCTGTCAATGAATTAAATACAGCGTCTCTCTACAGACCAGTTCCGGTTGAAGGTGAAGTCAACGACTGAGAGATGCCCAAAGGCAACGTTTCCTTTAGCTGTTTTTAAATAGTCACGGAGGACCAAGACATTTCATACTCTGCTGTGTCATGGGTGACTTTGAAAATCACAATGTTATTGATGCAAAACAATATTTGAAAGCAGAAACTCTAAATAAAAAGTACATTTCTGATGTTGCTTTTAGCATCTTTTATCAACATTAAGTATGTCTGTTGTCTTAAAATCACAATTTTGTCATAATTTACTCACCTTCATGTTTCAAACCAGTATGAATTTAGAGGTTTAGCAGAATGTAAGTCTCAGTCACCATTCACTTTCATTGCATCTTTTTTCCGTACAATAAAAGTAAATGGTGACTGAGGCTGTCATTCTACCTAACATCGCCTTTTGTGTTCAATGGAAGAAAGTAAATACAGGCTTGAAACAACATGAGTAAATGACAAAATATTAATTTGGGATGAAATACACCTTTACATAATAATTGTACACTTTTATTTTATGTACACCTATTTGTATTCAACAAATGACAAGTGCTTTCACATTGTTGGGATCATACTGTATTTATTGATGTGACAATAAATAGTTTTGTCTGTTAAAGAAATTGTTCCTATTTTAGGTTGTATTCATACTAGAAATGTCACAATTTAAAATCTTCTATTTGTACAGTTAAGAGGTCAAAACAGTCTTGGTCTACACAGAGATGCCTTACACACCACGTAGTGTACATTATAGTGTACTGTAAGGAGAAATGCATGACATCGTTGTAATGTTGCTTCAACAGACCAGCCTGTTATGTCATCTGTGGTGAAATTGTATTCTTCTAATTTGCTCTTTCAATCATTTCCTGATTTATTAAAGGGATATTACACCCAAAAATGAAAATTCTGTCATTTACGCAATCACTTTTGTTCCGAACCCATATTTCTTTATTCCATATAACGTAATTTTTTTCTAATTTGTCATGTGACAAATAAGGACAAGGCAAGTTTGAAAATGTGGAACTGTGTTTTACATTTTAGAGCTACAGAGGAGGGGAAGATTATCAGTGAATAATGTCTTAAATTTCTATTTTCTTAAGTAATATGTGTTCCTCACACAAAGCAGTTGTATGGGCTACTTTTATGGCGATTTTTGGAACTCGACAGGCTGTGGTCACTGTATACTTTCATTGTATAGAAAAGAGCATTCCGGAGGTTCTTCAAATAGTTTGCTATGAAAGAAAGTCATACAGGTTTGGAACGACAAGAGAGTGAGTAATTACGGTGAGCTATCGCTTTTAAGCATTTTAACAACATTGTCTCTTCTGCGAGTCCATCACAGCTAATGCACCCAACAAAACATTTGTGTAGCCAAATGCAATCATTTATATAAACTTCCTTTATTTTTTAACCCAGTATAAACAGAGAACCTTAGAGGGGAAAAAACAGTATGGATCAATAAATGGATATCTGATAAAGCCAATGCACACATCTTCAGAAATGGATGACTGAATTGTATCATTAATCAAAAATTTGTCATTACCAAATGAATTAAGATGGAAATGAATAAAACAACATGCAGAGCCACGTTAAGCTTATAAACATCAATTCTTAAGATAAAACGGATGAGTTTGTGGGAAACTTTGTTGTCCACTTAAATATAAATTATCTGGAATATACAAAAAGCATTTACATGTACATTTGTTTAGAGCTCCACATGTTCTTAAGTAGTATGTCTACTAGCCTAATTGCATTTCAATATATGTCAAGCTACTTTACCACTGTCCCACATGGCATTTAAACAAATGCAGAAACTGTAGCCTCTACATTAGAGGCCACACACACACACACACACACACACTAACACACTGTATTGCCTTGAAACAATGAATAACAGCATACGGCTGTTATAATATGGATCATGGAAGAAATAAACTCACACGGCAACCCAAACTCCAATCTGAAACCCCGTTTTAATGTGACCAGGGTCCAAAATTAACTTTTTGCTATACATGTCATTGTCAATGACAAGTAATTTGACACATTTTATTTTTCATTGTTTTTATTTAAAAAAATTATATTGTCTTTATAGTTTTTGCTCAATGACAGAATTATTGGGTGAACATTTAATATGAGGAATAGAACTTTTCCACATACTGTATGTCACCCCATGGAGTTCAAGAAATGCAAGTAGTGGCAAATGTTTTCCGTAGTATATGGGTTGATTTGATAATGAGCTAAATCATTATGGCAAGCCAAATTGACATTTAATCACTTGCAGAATTATGGCAAGCCGAATTGACTTTTAATCACATGCAGGAAATTAATTGTAGATATCAACTGTTCAATTTTCACTAGTAAAAATGATAATTCTTGAGACACTACAAATGTATTATATCAGTAATTACATAATAAAATGTATTTGATAAAATAAATTACATCACCTCTTAAAGAAATGCTAATTCTTGAAATCAAAAATATAATTTCAACTTGTAAAAAACAATTACTTATATCTGTAACTGCATTTTCACTAGTAGAACTTCACTCATGTTCAAATGCAGTTACAGATATTAAATTCTTGTTGAAATTCCAAAATACACATATCAGCTATGTATTGCCTACTAGTAAAATGATAAAGTTTGATAGCAATAATTGCATTGCTTCTAGTGAAAATGTGCATGCTTTATATGAACAGATGAATTACAAGTGGTAAATATGTAAATTATTGCAGATATTTGAAAAAAAAGGATGTTCAATTCCTGTAATTCAATTCTTGACATCAGGAATGGATATTTGTACTTGTAAGAATGTAATTATTGATATAAAAAATATAGTTTTTACTAACAAGTGCATATCTGATATGTGTATTTGGGATTTCAACAAGAAATTATTTATGATATCTGTAATAAGGTTTTAAACAGGTGTGAATGAGACTGTTGTAAAGTTCTACAAGAGGAAATGCAGTTACAGATTTCAGTATATCCTTTTTTACAGGATATAATTTTTTTTAAAATATTTTCTTTTTTTTTACATTAAGTATTAACGTTTTTACTAGTGCAAACCTAATTACAAATCAAAAATGTGCATTTTCACTAGCAGTAATTCCATTCATGATAACAAGAATTAGCATTTAATCTTGTTAAAATTAGGTTATAGATATCTATAATTCATATCCTGCATGTGATTATACAGTATGTCGAAAGGGCTTGCGATAATCTTAGCAAGGGTGTATTATGTTGCATTTATTAAACCATGTGTTACGTTCCTAATAAAGTTAACAGCCAGTTCTTGAGGATCTCTTGTTTTTTACTCACCAAAGCCAATATTTACTCATATATAGCACTTGCCAAGAGTTACTTTTGGACCCTGGACTTGACGATGACCCCAACCTTCTGCTCAACGCAGTCATACTAACTAACCACTCACAGTCCTGGCATCCAGCACTTACCTAGGTAACGCTAATAAATATGTATTAAGGCTTTTTCAGGACCTGAGGATTTCAAAACACACAATGAGGCACACAAAAGGCAAAGAACAGGTCTAAATGCGACACATAACAACAGAGAAGCAGAGAATGACGGAAAAAGTAGAGCCACATAAACGCCCAGTTTCCAGTACAAAATAAATCATCAATGTTTGCTGCTGACCAGTAAGGATAGAGGTGACAAAGACACCAAGCACGGACCTTCGAAGATGCCCATCTTGGCCTTGTAGCAGCAGTTCCAACAGTTCAGAGTTCCTGGTCAGTGTTTGCGTATATTTTTTTGTTTGTTCACTTTCTTTCTGACGTGATTTCAGTGCAAGTATTCTCATGTCGTAAACAGTAGTTAGTCCTTGGAGAGTCTTTGCTTGGAGTAGGACCTCAGAAGACCGTCACCACAAATTATGATGATTAGTTTGTTTTCAGTCAAATATGTCTTGCTCTAAAGGATTAAGGTTCACACATCTGCATTCTCATACAAAACATTGTACATGACATGCATCTAAAGCAGTTCCTACACACCCTGCAAACAATTATAGGAGCAAACAGACTAGAGATTGACCCATACTGTCTATTTTTTACCGATACAATATAGATTATTTCAATGTAAAGTGTCCGAAAACCGATATGCAGAACCATTTCTAAACTATTGTTTTATTTCTACTTTTTGACACAATGATAGCTTAATAGCTTTAGACTACAACAATTATAACATAATATGGATTATTAATATATATATATATATATATATATATATATATATATATATATGGGGTGTAACGGTTCTTGGTAAAAGCCAAACCGTACAGTTCGCCAACCACAGTTCGGTAAGCATTAGCTCACCTCTAGTTTAACAACACATCTGGATCACACAGTTTGGCGAAGAAAATAAAGCGCCAAATAGACATGCGCAGTTGTAACCTCTGCCAATATACCTGTATGGCTCTGCAGGTGGACATAGTCTGCCTGTGTTTCACATGGGTCAACTTTCTACAGAGAGAAGCTGTCCTATGAACTGTTAGTATATTAAATCGGTTGATTTCATCACAGATCTGCACGCGTTAGTTGGAAAAATGGCAAGCGGAGAAAACAAGCCGCAAGAGAGAAGCCCCAGCGTTATTTAAGTCTCCTGTCTGGGAACTTTTTCTTTATGCAGTCAATTACAACAGGGATACTCCAAAAATGTTTACAAAACATGTCCGTTTGCAAACATTGCGCAGCGTGTGTGTCGTATACTGGTATATGACATCCATTCTAATAGCAAGTTTATTTCTTCTGTAGTGATGTACAGATTTTGAACATTGAATATACATTGAGTTTGAAATGCACTTTATGTTGATGCATGTCACGTAATAATACAGGTATTAAGTTAAAATATTGAGTTAGTAATTAAGAGAAATTTCTTTTTAGTTAAGGACCCTAACAAACATTAACCATGGTTTTACTGTAGTAACCATGACTGTAATAAAAAGGACTGTTGTCACCATGGTTTTCTTGGCAGAAATCATGGTTTTGATAGAATTAACCATGGTTTTATGTAGTAATACTGTAGTAGCCATATAGTAACCATGGTTTTACTATAGTAATATTGTAGTAGCCATGACTGAAGTAACAATGACTCCTGTCACCATTGTTTTCTTGACAGAAATGATAGTTTTGATACAATTAACCATTGTTTTACAACAGTAATACTGTAGTTTCCATCCAGTAACAATGATTTTAGTAAACCATTGTAACCATGACAGTAACCATGTTAATTTTGTGGTTACTATGATTTTGCTACAAATACAATGTTTAAACTATGGTTAATGTAGTAAAACTATGGTGATTTGTAGTGAGGGTAAATTTCTTGAAGTGTCTGTTAACAAATAGAATATTTTTACTTTGGATTTGTCAGTAATATTGTTTTTTAATGACCATAACAAATACAGAACCGTACCGAAACTGTGACCCTAAAACCGTGAGAAATTTGAACCGTTACACCCCTAATATATATATATATATATATATATATATATATATATATATATATATATATATATATATATATATATATATTTATTGTATATTCACATATAAACTGCCTGGCCAAAAAAAAATACAAATAAAGGTTGCCGTTTGGATTTAAATAAGCAGATACTTAAGAGCCTATGATTGGACCATTATTGTAGTGATTAATATGTTTCAGCTGGCAACAATTCTTTTAACCCTAACTGATGCAATGTGTAACTTCTCATTTCTTAAACCACCATGTCGAAAGACGTATCCCGTATTTGTGGAAAATATGTTACTGTGTTTCAGAAGGGGCAAAATATTGCCCTGCATCAAGCAAAGAAAACAACTAAGGAGATTGCTGAATCACTGGAATTGGGTTAAGAACTGTCAAATGCATTATTAAAACCTGGAAGGATAGTGGTGAACCATCAGCTTCACGGAAGTGAAAGAAAAAAATCTTGAATGATCGTGATCACTAAAACACTTGGCGAAGTCACATAATAAAAATCAACAGTAAAACACACGTTTCATAGTGAAAGTAAGAGCATTTCCACATGCACAATGTGACGAGAACTTAAATGATTGGGATTAAACAGCTGTGTGGCTACAAGAAAGTCACTTGTTAGTGAGGCTAGTAGGAAAAAAATTACTTATCAATTCAAGATCTCAGCCCAAAATGAATACAACTCTAGATGGAAAAAAATTGCATAAGTTGCATAAGGTTGTCGAAACAATGCCACACAACGAATGCGCGACGTTATAAAAGTTAAAGGTGGTCCAACTAAATATTACAGTATGCATCTTTTGTTTGGGCCAGGCAGTGTGTGTGTGTGTGTGTGTGTGTGTGTGTGTGTGTGTGTATATATATATTATATATAAATTATGTTGTTTCAAAGGGGAATGTTTCCACTGTACTGAAAAAAAAGTAAAAAAAAAAATGAAACCACCCTAAACTGGTTTGTTGATCTTAGATAGTCAGACTGATCTGTTGGTTGGTTTAAGTGGGGTTTTGAACACTTTTCAGCTGGTCTGCATGTAAAATCAGCTAGACCAGCTGAAGACCAGCTTCACCAGGCAGGGAGATCAACTTAAACCAACAAACCCCCAAGGCTGGATTTGAAACAAGATTTTGCCATATTAAAGTAGACTTGATACTACAGAACTGATAACTGATTAAGTAAAAAAGTGTAAATATCGGTAAAAAATTCAAACTGATTATCGGTCTATCTCTAAAAGAGCCCAAATGGATCAATAAAAGTAAAAAGCTAGATATGTCATACATACAAATTAAGCATGTGACATATTTTCTCTCTTTTTCTTTTTTTTTGTAAAGCTGCTTTGGTAACAACAAATTCATTCCATCAAGCCTTCATTGTCTTTTGAATTGGCGACCAAATCACACACCCATTTCCAGTATTATCATTCCAAGTCACTTGTTTCAGAGTCTCCTCGGAAGAACGTCACGTGTGAAGTCAGCGGCCGGCGCTGTGTTCTGTCATAAAGATGTGCGAGCTGTGAGAGAGAGAGCTATTGTACTGAGAGCTGAGAGAGTGGAGACACTGGATGCAGAACCGATAGCATTGGGACCTGAAAGAGAAGGATTGAATGAGTGAAGATAAAACAAACTAGCTTACAATGTAAAGTTACGGTGAAGGCCCGAGTGCCACTTTAAAAGTAGTTGGAGTTGAACATTATCCCTTACATAATGCATTCATATTAACCTTTAAAACACCTTATGTCCAGTTCTCATGGATCATTTTATCCACAGTTAAAGTCAACATGAAATGCCATTTGAACACCATTTTACTTCCGTAATTATTAGGATGTATAATAAATGTGGTTACGTCATATTATTGTTACATTATACATGAATAATACATATATAATGTATTTGTATAATGTATATACATAAAACATAAATGGACAATAACCACAACAGTAACTAATTAATAAGTGGAGCTCTTAGGAGGATCTACCTGATATTCTGGGAATGGTGATTTGTCGGCTGCTGCTTCCCTCCCCCCCTTCTCCAAATGGTTTGATCTGGATGATGTACTCCTCATCTGTGGGCAGAGAAAGCTCCACTGAGGTGGTGTTGGTCTCCATAATGCTGGGCCTGCTGAATCTGTTCCGCTTGTAAAGAACCTGCAGATTGATTCCTCATTGTAAGACATTACTGAGACAAAGACAATTATCTCCATCTACATAAACCCACTTTATATTAGGTGCAGTACTAATTAGTGGTTGACTGGTATAGGTTTTTCTATTGCTAATGCTAATACAATGATTGCAGAGGTCTAGCAAATGTGATGCACGCACGCACGCACGCACGCACACACACACAAAATATATGTAAAGAAAAGGTGCACTATGAACTCCAACTATTACTTTCAATCAAATAAATTATAAACAAAAATTAGGCTGTCAGAGATTTTAAAACTGAAAAAAGGGTGAGCTAAAACATCTGTTAATCGGCCAAGTATCAACCAATACCAATAATCACAAATTGTCAAATACAGGTACAATAGATTAACTGGCCTGGCCGATATATTGGTCAAAAGCTAGTTCAAATATTTACAACACTGTACAGGTAAATAGTAAATGATTTGCACAATTTTAACCTTAGCGGATTTTCAAAGCGCTTTACACTGTTACTCATTCACCCATTTTCACACGCACACGCACACACACCGATGACGGCAGAGCTTCCACGCATGCCTGAAATTGGGAGCAACTTGGGGTTCGGTGTCTTCAGACACTTGGACATTCCGGCATGTGGAGTCATGTGAGCCAGGAATCGAACCGCCAACGCTGTAATTAGTGGCCAACCTGCTCTACCACCTGAGCCACAGCCGCCCCTTAGAGGTAACACTCTAAGCCCATGGTTTTCAAACTTCACGGCTCCCCTTTGAAATCCGTGGGCATAGAGTGTTACCTGTACAGCTATGTAAATATTAGAACTAGCATTTGACCAATATATCGGCCAGGCCAGTTATATTATGATAAATTCAATAATAAAATCAAAAGATAAATAAATAAATACAATAAAAATGTATTGTGAAGATAAATGAAAATATTTGGCTTAATATACCATAGTCCAGCTTAATAGACAGTAGCTCTATGGCGTTATAATTCTGTTAAATGTCATGAATGCGTGCATATCACACAAGAGCGCATCTGTACCAGTTGCGTGAGCATGCATCTCTCCACTCGCATGAGGATTTTCTCTACGCTGCTCAATGTTGTTAAGTTTGATTGATTTGTTTGGTCGCCTTTTTACTGTCTCGGAGGACTGTCGTATTTCTTCCCAATTCACAACCTGGTCAAGAATAATTTTACAATAACTACATTTTTTGTAAATTATTTGTATGTGGCCTGTTGTACGTAACAAAGCAATTTCCCTGTGAAATGAACACTAGAGGCTCTACAACAATTACTTTTATACACTTTCCCACAAACCACGAATAAAACAGCAGTTTATCAGTACATGAACAGTTACTTTTTGCTCAGTTCTTCACACAATGCTATAGTGCAGGACTCATTTTAACCTTTGCATTACATAAGCAACTACATTTACAAGCTTGTTCGAATGTGATAAAATTGCACAGTAGCTCAACTGTTCGAGTGTTGCATATGCGATACAAAGGATCGGGGTACAAGTCCTGAAGAGCACGCTAGTCAACATGTGAGCCGAAAGTGTCATAGAAACAACACAAAATGACGTGGCTGCTTCAGAAATTGTGTTTTTCATGTCACATTTGCTTTTTAATGACACTATCGGTTAGGTTTAGGTTTAAGGGTAGGGAGGTCGGTTTTGTTGATATAAATCTCGATAGAACATTAATCTTAAAAACCTTATCTGCTCAGGAGAACATTTCACCCGCTTTTAGTGCCACACAATCGACATTTCCCTTCGGAACTGCCTTCAGATGTGTAATGAACCACATCATTTTATTTCGCAAAAATGTTGCCACAGTCACGCAATGTTCGTTGCATGGGAGAGGGCCACACAAATCGCAATGTCATAAAACACAGCCCCTTGAGACATAGAGCAAGATAAAAAAGGCTTTTAGAATACATTTTAGGACAAATCTGCCAGTGTTTCTCACGTCATGCTCATAGTTTTGAATGAATACTTCACATTCAGTCAGACGGTCACATAAGGTCTATTCGCTTAAATATTTCAATGTATCCGAAGTTTAAATCAAATCTGAAATTCCACCACCTTGCAACACTGAATTTGAAATGACTGAGCTGAAATGTCAGTCATCTGTTTTTTGTCAGATGCAGATAAAAGGTGGCTTCAGTCCAGTAAGATGAAAGAAAATTATCTGCAAAACTGTAGTAAGAAATTTTCAAGAGTAAATAAAATTGTAAGGAGTAAAAAGTATTATTTTTTCTTTAGAAATGTAATTAAGTAAAAGTGCAAGTATTTGGTTTAACTTGCACTCGAGCAGAACAAATACCAAAAAGTATTTTTACTCAATTACTTTACACCCCTAAAAATATGCCAAATTTGTATCACTCATCCTGTGTGTGATGCATTGCTGAATGATCAGACTGAATTTAAAGTTATTGATAATTATTGGTGAATTGCTCCAATGCTTGAATTATGATGATTTTTAATAATATAACACTAGAGGACAACACCTGATAAAATTTCAAACAGTTTAAAACAGTTTTGTAAATGTTGTGCTTACAGTACAGCTGAACTTACACAACATTCACTTTCAGAATACACACTCATCAGAATAAAGATATGGTTCACCTTATATCCCATGACCTCTGACTCATTTTCCAGTGGTTTCACCTGTTCCCAGTTCAGAATAATTTTGGAGTTTGATGTATTCCACATGACTTTTGAAGGAGGTTGACTGGGAGCTTTATGAAGATGTACAAAAGACACTTTATTGGTAACTTTGTTTACTTTATATTCACTACCCTAAACGGGATAGATCACCGAAAAATAATTTACAGTATTCATCCTCTTGTTGTTCCAAACCCGTATGACTTTCTCGCTCCTGGAACACAACAGTAGATGTTAGGCAGAACACTAGCCTCAGTCCCCATACACTTATATTAAATATTTGTTTTCTCCATACAATGAAAGTGAATGGTGACTGAGGCTAACATTCTTCCATACATCTACTTTTGTGTTTCATGGAAGAAAATCATTGACAGAAAGTCATTTTTGGGTGGACTATCCCTTTAAATTTAAACACTCAAGCATGCATCTTTAAAAATGTTTAAACTTACGTGGTTTCTTTGTGGTAACGTTGACTGCTGGACTTGGTGGCCCTGTTCCTGCGGTGTTGTAGGCCCTCACTGTTATATAATAGGTGCTGCTTCCTCTTAACCCCTGAATAATGGCCAGTGTTCGATTTCCTACTGTCTTTACAACACCAGCCGTGTCCTCCTTATCATTCTTCTCCCAGTATCTCAACTATAGATGATGATAAAACAGAAAAACACCTGTTACAAATTGCATTAAAGCTGTAGTGTGTTTCTGTGGCACTACATTTTTAGAGAGCACCTAGTGTGTCTTATGTTCTCTGTTGAGATGAGCGCGCTGGACGCAACAACAAACACAGCAGGGGACATTATGTCGATTTGCAAACGAATGACATTTGAACTAGGTTTTTTGGAGGTTCAAACTCACGTAACGTGTTTGAACTACGGAGCTGAAGTTAGCAGCCTGTGCTTTCATAACTGACATCCGGAATTTACAACTGATCTAATTTTTTATAAATTACTGCTCATTTTGTTCTATGATGTTGTAGAGTCGTAAAAGTACCTCTTGTGTTTCCCTTATCTGTTTGTGAAAGCACCTGGGAGCATAGACATTTCAAAATAAGTGTCACCAGTGTATTTAGGGCTTGTTTATAATTAAAATTCCAGTGCTATGCACCAAATCCTTTTTTTTTTATTATTATTATTGGTATTTTGGTAGCACAATAATCTGCGTCTGGGACTTCATCCAGTCTGGACTCTTGTAGTGTCTTTTCAACCCCATCACAATAAGGAAAGACTAAAATAATTTCATATATTTCTTAGGCTTTCTATCTTGCTTCTGAACAACCATCTGAATCAAGCGATTCTGCAATTTTGGCAACTAAGAACAGCCTTTTGTCTCCTAAATGTTGCAGTAAAAACAGATTTTTCTGCCTCTAACTCATACCATTGGTTGAGCCAATGTTGGCTTACAGCTGGTGGGGGTCAGATGCGCTTTGGCTATTTAGCCACTGAAGTGCAGCAGTATTGAAATGAACCTGTCACAGGCAAATAATAATGCATAACGTTTCCCAACTGTCAGGTTGACTGATGAACCTTTCTCACCCAAAGCCTGGACAGGCCCTGGTGAAAACTCAGAGATGGGTGATGACATAGACATAATCTGTATTTGTCCCAGAACTGTTTGCAGAGGACAAAAGGTCTCCTTTCTTTACATTTTGTTAATCTGCAGTTAGTTTCTTAACAAAATAACTTACAATGTAGCGAACAAATCACACTCCTTGCATGTTACACAAAGCTGGCTAAGCTAGGCCGAAGTCGCTAACAAAAGGATTGCTAGAATTACGATATTAACTATTAACTTGAGTCATCAAAATTATGTCAAAGAAAAGACTTGTAAACTTATTAGCTACTCAGTATAGCAAAAAATCCTGCACTCACGTCATTTACAGATATTTCTGTAGCAATTTGAAGAAGTAATCTTTCACTTATTATGCAAAACTTTTTGTGTATTTTGTTAAGTAGCACTAACAACCATTCAATTTAATTTAATTTAAAATGACTTCACTTACAAAATATCTAGAGTTCTGGCAAACTTGCCACAAATTTGCCAATCTTTATTTTCACATGCAAATAAGCTTGCTAATTGCCACAATTGTTTGCCAGAAGTTTGGAGCTCTTTGCCGGTAGTTGGAACCTGCAGCAAACATTTGACTATCACTGAAGAGTTTGTGCAAAGCTAATTTGCATATGACAATTAATGAGTGGTACATTTCCAGCAAGTTGAAGGAAACTCTAGATTTTTTGTAAGGATTCTGAAGACAATGTGAATGGTGCTTGCCCATGCAAAACTTTCCACCATAATATCTGGGCGTTGTTATGTGGTTGCTTAGGCATTGCTGTGTGGTTGCTAGGGTGGTTGCTAAATGGTCAAGGGCAAAAGAGCAAGTCTCTATGATAATCTGGAACAAAGACTCAGGTTGCTCTTTAGGATATTTTGGCCATTTTATCATCAGCCAAATGGAAATTGTAAGTCTGATTGCTACATTATATTACATTATAGTACAACTCTCTTTGACAAGCTGCAAATGTAATACATAATGTAAGGGGTTTTGAAAAATGTATAAGCACAAATAATGATAAGACAACAATAAACACAAAACATGTAGTTAAGCTTCGAAAAATCCATATCATTTTAATTGTAAAGTGTTAAGTGTACCTCATAGCCGAGAACACGTTTCTTGCTTGTACTCCACGGAAGGGCTTTCCAGGACACCTCAACGTCAAATGCTGAAAGGCTTTTGGCTCTGACTCTTGTGGGTGCCCTTCCAGGCTCTAAATTAGAAGGAGAAATTGTTCGATTAGACCGTTTCATTCAACAATGTCTAGGAATGTCCACGCCTTTTTAAAAACAAGGCCGCCATGATTAATGGGTTCTGGCACTATACACTTTCAGTTAACTTGCCTCCTATTAACTGCCAGCTAAGTGTTCCAAAGCAAAATGTCACAAGGTTCATTCCACTTTAATTTCTCTGTTGTACTCAACCAAATACTACAGTTAAAGAAACTAACCCTCCTCAGCAGAGTAGATGGAGATCATGGGTCCAAAAGGCCCTTCGCCCTTGTTATTATAGACCCCTACTTTGACCTGGAACGGGGAAAAGGGCAAGATGGTCTCGTTTTTGAAGATGTATTTGGAGGCTTCAGCAGAGGGAACTGCCGCTTGCATCCACCCGGTGGCGCCAAAGGGCCGGAAAGCAACCACGTAGCCAAACCCTCCTCCATTCTGCAGCTCTTCAGGAACAGGCTGCAATACACATCCACAAATAAAACACTTATGTCTATAATACAGAATATTCCTTGGATTGTAATATCCCATCAATTATTTTAATATTCATTATACAAACCATGTCTTTTTGGACACATACCAAGGCAATACAATAATATTCAGTAAGGCACATATTCAGAACCATTCAGTATGAATGTTTTTTATTAAGTACAAAATATAAAAGAAAATTACATTTATTTAAAGAAAAATAGCACAAGTACACTTTTCAAGCAAAACATTTAAAAGAGGTTTGTTAGGTTTCAGATTACAAGGCAATATTGTTCATAATATACACAAAAGTATTTGGACACTTTTTGGTTGTCAAACGTTAGAGAAACATGTCCATAGTTAATGTAATACACCCACTTAAAATCACCATAGGACCAGTTGCTTAAAAATAATTGCACAAGTAACTAGGACAAGTGAACTTGGTTCTGAGAAAAGGTCAAGAATTATTTTTGGCAAATGCCACTTTGGTATACATTAACTAATTCAATTAAATTCATACATTTTGAGTGTCACTTATGAGTCTAAATACATTTGGAGCCACTGTACATCTATTATCATCACTGTACCATGGTACAGCATGATATTTTTGAAAGAGAAGTTTTGCTGAAACATCAGTGCTTTTAAAAGGAAATATTGTGTAGTACTATGGTAGTGAAATACATGAACTATGGTATTTACATGGTGCTGAAAGGTACTTCCAAGAATACCATGGTACTATCATAAAGTACCATAGTCATATAAAAAACAAACAAACAAACAAACATAGAAGCAGGGGTGTAAAGTAACAAATGACAAATACTCAAGTAACTGTAATTAACTACTTTTTCCCAAGAATTGCACTTTTTTAAGTAGTTTAAAAATGGTATACATTTACTTTAACTTGAGTACATTTTAAGCTGTAACAGTACTTTTAATGCGCTATATTCACACCGTCTGTGTTTGCTAATTCCCTTAGCTGATTTTATTTTTATCTATCAACATGATTGGCTAAGGAGAGTCTCGTGACTCCTGTCAAAATCAAATCACATGTAAAACATTTTAATGGCAGCAGTAGATCCAGCGCCAACTGTGGAGGATGCCTCAAGCGCAGTTTACAGCTGAACATCTCGGCCACACCTAAAAGGGCTTTTCGCAGTGAAAAAGGACAATTGCTTGAGCGTGTCATGTGAGTTTAACTTGCTCAAGCCAGATATCAGCATTAATCCTGCCTCTCATTTGAAGAAACATATCGAGGTAAATTTCATATTTCTGCTTTCCAGATTCTGTGTCTATAATGTAGCCTGTAAAATAATTATTTATCACTGAGATTATTGGGTTTGATGTGAGAGTATAAGGCAATGTTATCAACAGAGATGTGCGATAAAAAGATCTTGATGTTTATCTAAAAAAAAAGAGAGAGAGAGAGATGTCCGTGATATCGATGATAAACATAGAGTAATTTTCTATACTTAGCATTTGTTCTATATCTAGAACAGGGGTGTTCATTACATCGATCACGATAACAAGACAACCACTGGTTGGTTGATCTAGATAAAATATAAAAGATTGACTTTTTATTTCCTGTCTTCTGTCGCTGTGTGCTGTTTGATTGACAGGCGCTAATGTTTGAGCGCTATTGCGGGAGACCAAAAATAATTCTGCCAATGCCCGTATTGATGAGGATGTAATGTAAATGCAGTCGTTTATGTCTAAAGTGAATTTATACAGTGGGACAAAAAGCGAATTTGCATCAAAATGTTGGACTTGAAGTGTACATGTATCCGAATTGTGCACTGTCTAGTAGGTTATGTCATATAAAGGCTATTAATGAAACAACAATAACAAGGAAATGAGAAAACCACTCACTACTTTTGTCCGAATAACTTGAGTAGCTTTAAAAGTATTAATGTAATAGAATAAAACAGTAACATTTTTAATAATAATATTTTTGGAAAATATTGTTCATTTTTTAATAATACTAACTCCCTGATGTAGAGAGTGTGTTAACTGGTATAATATATTACCAGGAAAGTAGAGATGATACAATTATTTATAATTATAATTAGCCTTTGTAAAGATCAACATTTGTAGAGCAATACTTCATCAGAATATTGCACCAGTCACAAACTTTGTGCATCATGCATTGGAATGAGAACACAACTATTTCTTGGCTTAAAAGATACAAGAACTAAATCAATGTGGAACATTGTATCTCAAAAGGAGGACAATGTGGCCCCCATATGCTATGTCATGGACTATGTTCCATTCAGCTTAAACACACCCAAGAAACTCCAGGACACAGATGATTCATTTCCAAGAAGTTTACTAGGAATTTTTGTAAAACTGCAATAAAATACAATGAGATGTCAATATTATTAATCAAACCCAGATGCACAGTAACAGTGTAAATAGCACGGCTTAGCTAACATAACAGTGTAGCTCATATGAGAAACACAATCGAGCTAGTAAAAAACAACGAGCAGCAATAAACAAAGCTAACTTAGCCTTCTCAATAATCTTACAAAATTAAAATAAGCAGTAACCTAATGTTAAACAATGATAAATACTCACAGACGTTGCGTTAGCAAAAAGGGAGAAGGAAAAGCGATCGATTCAGAAACTGACGACTGATAGAGCTCACACATTCCTGTTTCCCCAAATGCACGGGTACTGCGTTACTATGGTTACAAATATAAACAAACCACGCGGAACTACTGAAACAAAGTAGAAACGCATTTCAAGCGGCATGACACTCCCCGCTTGGGATCTTTAAAGAGCCCACATTAATTAACAGAATCAGTCTTTGGAGAGAGAAGCAGAACCACTTCTGTAATGGGCCGAGAAAAGGTCTTTCTGATTCCATCCTTGACGACTTCGACTTGAACCGTCCGAACCAATCCATCATCTCCTGGAAGGGTTTTTGTAATGATGGCCGTAGGCCATTGATTTCTCTTTGCCTGGTTGTCTTTCAAGAGAACTATGTCTCCTTCTTGAAGGTTCGGCCTTTTTCCTTGCCACTTGTGCCGAAGCTGCAATGTTTTGAGGTATTCATGTTTCCACCTGTTCCAAAACATGTCTGCTAGGCCCTGAACCCGCTTCCACTCCTCTCTGACGAGATGCGCTTCCTCAAAGCTTCCTGACGGAGGAGGAGGTGCAGAGCCAGTCTTAAGAGTCAGGAGCGTTGCTGGGGTGAGGATGAGAAGCGATTCCGGATCCGATGACACTGGGATGAGCGGTCTAGCATTCATGATTGCAGCTACCTCAGCCATGAGTGTAGTCAGAACTTCATGTGCAAGGTGAGACCTCCTCTGCTCAAGCAGCATGCAGTCCAAAATCCGGCGGGCAATGCCAATCATGCGTTCCCACGCGCCACCCATATGAGACGCGTGGGGCGGGTTGAATACCCAGGTGCAGCTCTGTGTGTGCAGGTACTCTTCCACACTGTTGAAGCCTGGATTAATCCTGTCCATCTCCAGCTCGCGAGCGGCGCCGATGAAGTTAGTTCCGCAGTCGGAGCGGATCTGCTTTGCGGGGCCCCTGACTGCAAAGAACCTTCTCAAGGCGTTGATGAAGCTGCTGGTACTCATTGCTTCAATTACCTCGATGTGAACAGCCCTTGAACACATGCATGAGAACATCACTGCCCATCGTTTAGAATTGGAGACTCCTCCTCTTGTGCGACGTGAGACAATGTCCCATGGTCCAAAGACGTCAACACCTACATAGGTGAAAGGAGGTGCTACTTGTAGCCGTTCCGCTGGCAGAGCTGCCATCTGCTGATGTTCAGTCTTTCCCCTCAGCCTTCTACATGTGATACATCTGTGAAGCAGACTGCTAATGCAGCGTTTAGCTCCCACCAGCCAGAAACCTGCCGCTCGAATGGCACCTTCGGTCAGATGTCTTCCTTGGTGTTTTACAGCTTCATGATAGTGAGAGACAAGCAGGGTTGCGAGATGATGCCGGCCAGGAATGATGATAGGGTGAGTCTCGTTCATGCTCAGATCTGACTGTCCAATCTGACCTCCCACTCTAAGAAGTTGATCTTGGTCCATGATAGGGTGCAATTTCCACAGGCTGCTGGAAGATAAGATGTTGGATCCTGAGTTTACACACTTAAGTTCGTCTGAATAGCACTCATTCTGGACACTCTTCACAATGCATACTTTGGCCCTCAGCAACTCTTCCTCTGTAGAGCGACAGATGTGCCACCCCTGACATTCATTCTGGGTGGCGTGGGCAAAGGAATGACCCACGTGGATGAGGTGTGCTATGGCTGTGAGGAGAGTGCTGAACTTGGAGAAACGTTCAAAGCGTTGTGGGTGTACCACATCTCTGGTAACATGTGTGAGACTTGTCACCACCTGGGGACACACTTCAGAGTTAGTGTCAGGGTCAATAAGGTTATAAGTCTCTTGAAGCTCAGGTGAATGTGAAGGTGCATCATGGAGAAAGGCTGGTCCTTTGAGCCAAGTTGTGCTGCTAAGCAAGGCTGGTGTCACAGTTCTTGACCCAATGTCGGCTGGGTTGAGATGCGTTGGGGCGTACTTCCACTGACCGGAACAAGGTGATTGATGGATTCGTTGGACCCTGTTGTGTATGTAGACATAGAATCTCCTTGACTGGTTCTGGATGTACCCCAATACAACCTTGCTATCGGTGTAGTAGGTGATGTTATCGAATGTTGCGTCCATCTCTGTGACTACCATCTCGGCGATCTCGATGGCGAGCACAGCCGCACAGAGCTCAAGTCTTGGGATAGTTAAACCAGGCTGGGGGGCCAACTTCGCTTTCCCGAAGACAAAGCCAATCTCAGCCTGTTCTTGGTGGCTTGTCACCTTGATGTAAGCTACGGCTGCTATTGCCTTGACTGATGCGTCTGCAAAGACACAGAGTTCTCTTCTTAGTGCGCCTGCAGTGGAGAAGGACGTGTAAGGACGTGGTATCTGGAGCCTCTCTAGGTCTTGAAGTGACTGTTTCCATCTAGTCCACTCAATCTCCATGTCTTTGGGAAGAGGTGAATCCCAGTCCTCTGCTTGCGTGGTGAATTCCCTGAGTATGAGTCTTCCATGAACCGTGATGGGTGCAAGGAACCCTAAAGGATCGTAGAGGCTGTTCACGGTTGAGAGTACACCTCTGCGAGTGAATGGCTTCTGGTCATCTTTGATTTGAATCATAAAGGTGTCTCTGCGCATGTTCCAGAACAATCCAAGGCTACGTTGGATGGGCAGATCATCAACGAAGAGATCTAGGCTGTTGACGTCCTTAGTGCGATCTTCGGATGGAAATGCTTCGATGACTGCCGGTCGATTTGAGGCAATTTTGTGCAGCCTTAGGTTAGAAGCTGCAAGCATTTTTTGTGCTCGTCCAAGGATGCTGATGGCCTCTTCCTCGGTGCCGAAGGACTTTAAAGCGTCGTCAACATAGAACTCACGGTCAATGAATCTTCTTGCATCGCTGCCATAGTCGGCTTCTGCTTCCTTTGCTGCCCATCGCATGCCATACACTGCAACGGCAGGCGAGGGACTGTTCCCAAAAAGGTGAACCCGCATTCTGTAGTCCACAATGTCGGAGGTAGGGTTGTTATTCCTATACCACAGGAAGCGGAGAAAATCACGGTGTTCCTCCTTAACGACAAAGCAGTGGAACATGTGCTCGATGTCAGCGGTGATCGCCACCTGTTCCTTCCTGAATCTCATAAGAACACCTAGCAGGCCATTATTAAGATCAGGGCCAGTGAGCAAGACATCATTGAGCGACACTCCTTCACATGACACGCTGCTGTCAAAGACCACACGGATCTTATCTGGCTTCCTAGGATTGTACACACCGAACAGGGGCAGGTACCAACACTCTTGTCCAGGCTGCACTGGCGGGGCAACTTCTGCATGTGCCTTCTGGAGCATCTTCTCCATAAACTCTAGGAAATCGGCTTTCGTCTGTGGTTGTTTTTCCAATGAGCACCGGAGTGAGACGAGACAGTCAAAAGCTTGTTTACTGTTGTTGGGCAGCCGCTGTCTCGGTGACCGAAACGGCAAAGGCGCAACCCAACTTTTGGAGCTGTCTTGACAGCACTCAGCTTCCATTATCTTCAGAAACTCTAGATCCTCCATGGATGGAGCGAGTCTGTGGTCGTCGGGGGTACGAGCGAAGACAGTCTGTCCCAAGCAGTCTCCACTGAGCATCATTGAGCCACGGGTGGAGGTTGGTGCTGGATGATGCTGAGGTTTAGACACTTGTCCAAATACCTCTTTCACTCTGATCTGGTTGTTGCATGGCTGAAGATAACTGGTACAACCATTTTCTAAGATGGCTGTTTTGTAACTCCTCACCTCATGTGGTCTGTGAGCACCTCCTAGGCACACATCACCGACGACGACCCATCCTAGGTCAAGCCTTTGCGCAAACAGTGCATCTCCTGGGCCACTTATCTGCTCTCGGACCTTGTGTGCCTGTAAGATGTCTCTGCCCAGTAAAAGAAGTATTTTGGCATTCGGATCCAGTGGTGGAATCTTATTGGCGATGTGCTTCAGGTGGGCATGATGGTAGGCTGCTTCCGGTGTAGGAATCTCGGCGCGAACGTTAGGGATTTGGTTGCACTCGAGGAGTGTAGGCAGAGGAATGCTTAGTTTCTTGTCCACCGGCTCCATAGTGTAACCGCTTGCTCTCCTCCCCGCTGTCTCTGAACGCCCCGCACAGGTCTTGAGTGTATATGAGTAGGAACTTCTGGAGATCTTAAAAACCTCGAAGAACTCCGACCGCGCCAGGGAGCGATTGCTCTGCTCGTCCAGTATGGCGTACATTCTCTTGGACTCCTCCCTGCATCCGTTTGGGAACACGCTGACGAGGCAGATCTTAGCACATGCTCTGGCACTCCATCCTTCACCGCATACTTGAGTGCACGTCGACTTGACCTCCTGGATGTCTGCTCTGTCCTCCTCCCCGCCTTCCTCTGAAGTGGAAGGGGGTGACTTAGATTTCCAGGTAGGTGGGCAGGGGTGAAGCGCTGTCGCATGAGCAGTGCTCTCACACTCTGTACATTTTATCTCAGCTGTGCAGTTCTTTGCAAGATGCTCTGTGGAGGAGCAACAGCGAAAGCAGATGTAATGTTCTTTCAAAAGCTGTTTGCGATCATTTATGCTCTTTTCACGGAAGCCTCTGCATTTCCTCAGAGGGTGGGGCTTTTTATGCAGAGGGCAATGTTTATTTGGATCAATTGGTTCTGTACTTTCTCTACGCTCAGCCTTAGCAGTTCCTGAGACCTGCATCTTGTGAACATAAACAGACATCTTTGTAGGCCTCTCCCACTTACTCTTTCTCTCTACTGGAGCTTGCGTGAAGAGGTTAAAGCTTGGGTCAGTGCGAGCCCTTGCCTCCGTGGCGATGAAGTTTACAAACACAGAGAAAGGTGGGAAGCTAACGAAATGTTCCTGTTTGTATCTTGTACCAAAGTAAAGCCACTTTTCTTGCATGTTGTATGGGAGTTTCTCAATGATAGGCTTAATTCGTCTGGAGGTATCTAAGTACGACAAGCCTGCAAGGTAGCCGTCTTCCTTGGCGGCTTGTAGCTCTGACAACAGGTCAGCTAGATCCCTGAGTCTCTGTGGATCCTTTGTTGTGACCTTTGGAAAGTTTTCTAGTTTGTTGAACAGAGCCTGCTCGACGGCCTCTGGTGAGCCGTATATTTCGTCGAGGCGCCCCCATGCCATGTGCAGTCCAGTTGCTGGATCCTTAATGTTTACCGTTTTTATCCTTCTTACTTGTTCTGATGACTCTTTTCCCAGATACTTGGTGAGGAGGTAGAATTCTCCTGCAGCAGAAAGGTCTAGATCAGTGATAGCATTCAGGAACGATGTTTTCCAGGCCCAAAAGTTCATTGGCTGGTCATCATATGCGGTGAGGCCTGAAGTCACCAGGCGACTGCGAGCAAGGTATTTGATAAGGTCACCAGTGGACGTAGAGTGGTCATAGCTAGCTCCATGAGGCGTCCTGTGAGCGGGCGGGTGCACAGGAGATGATGAATCCTGTTTGAAGTTCTGTTGTGGACAATTCCCACCAAACTGAGGAGCTGGAGCAGAGTTGAGAGGCTGATTGAAGCTTTGTTGTGGCGGTGCCGAACTAGTCTGAGGGGCCTGAGGAACCTGGTGTGGTATAATGTCAGCAGAAGCAGCAACTTGGGTTTGACTAGCATTGCGTGGGTGGGGTGTTGAAGGGATTACATTGACTGGTTGAGGGTGTAGCGAATGAAGCATTGGCGAAACATAGTCACTCCCTCTTCTGACAGATCGACCCCCGCTGCATAGGCTGGCTTGTGCCGACACGTAGGTGGTGACGCGCTGGTCTTTGACCGATTGGGGACCGGGCTGTTAGCCTTACTGCATACTTCAAAGCCCATATCTTGTAAACCAGCCACGAGAGCATTTGCCTCTGCTATGGCAGCATCCTTTTCTTTTTCATAATTTAAAGCATCGAGATTAGCTTGAACTCGTGCCTGCTCCACTTTAAGTTGAATTTCTTTCAGCGCATGTGCCGCTCTAGCTTGCGCTGCTTCGGACTTTGCCTTTGCCATGGCGACGGCCATGCTAATCTTCGAACTGGACGATGTACCAGATGAACGACTGCTTCTTGAGCGCACAGTCTCAGACTGGTTATCTCCATTTCCTTTTATACTTTTACTACGTTGTGACATTGTGACTCACCGCGTTTTCAATATCAGGAGAAGGAAGCTAGTGTGTAGCTGACAGGGAGCTGTAGTGTTAGCTGCTTATCTCTTGGTATTGAGTTGCTCCGTAGGATGGCAATCCTTGTGTCCCTTGTTAGCTGTGTTGCCGTCTTTTTACTGTCATGGACTATGTTCCATTCAGCTTAAACACACCCAAGAAACTCCAGGACACAGATGATTCATTTCCAAGAAGTTTACTAGGAATTTTTGTAAAACTGCAATAAAATACAATGAGATGTCAATATTATTAATCAAACCCAGATGCACAGTAACAGTGTAAATAGCACGGCTTAGCTAACATAACAGTGTAGCTCATATGAGAAACACAATCGAGCTAGTAAAAAACAACGAGCAGCAATAAACAAAGCTAACTTAGCCTTCTCAATAATCTTACAAAATTAAAATAAGCAGTAACCTAATGTTAAACAATGATAAATACTCACAGACGTTGCGTTAGCAAAAAGGGAGAAGGAAAAGCGATCGATTCAGAAACTGACGACTGATAGAGCTCACACATTCCTGTTTCCCCAAATGCACGGGTACTGCGTTACTATGGTTACAAATATAAACAATCCACGCGGAACTACTGAAACAAAGTAGAAACGCATTTCAAGTGGCATGACATGCTACTTAAAGAAACAGTTCACTCAAAAATGAAAATTCTCTCATCATCTACTCACCCTCATGCCATCCCAGATACCTATGACTTTCTTTCTTCAGAACACAAATTAAGATTTTCAGAAGAATATTTCATCTCTGTAGGTCTATACAACGCAAGTGAATGGATGCCAACATTTTAACGCTCCAAAAAGTACATAAAGGCAGCATAAATGTAGCCTAATCCATGTGACTCCAGTGGTGAAATCCATGTCTTCAGAAGTGAGATGGTGATATGTTAGATGGTGATATGCATGAAGAATGCGAATCACCAAAAACAAAAGATGAAAGTGAAAGTTAAAGTGGAGTTTGAGCAGGGAGGAGACTTAAATATTGATCTTTTTCTCACCCAACCTATCATATCTCTTCAGAAGACCTGCATTTAACCACTGGAGTCACATGGATTACTTTTATGCTGGCTAATGTGATTTTTGGATCTTCAAAATTTTGCCACACATTCACTTGCATTGTATGGACCAAAAGAGATGAAATATTCTTCTAAATATCAAATTTTTGTTCTGCTGATGAAAGAAAGTCATACACATCCACGTCAAGTCAAACGGTTTTTATTGTAGTTTCAACCATATACATTTAGTACAGTACACAGCGAAACGAGACAACGTTCCTCCAGGACCATGGTGCTACATAAAACATAAAACAACATAGGACAAACACAGAATCCGGGATGGCATAAGGGTTGTGTGAATTATTCCTTTAAAGCCCGATGTGGTCCCTGTAACAAACAACTGCTCTACAACATCTATTGTGCCAAGTGACCCTGCTTTTTTAGTGTTTTTTTTTTGTTTTTTTTTTTTTGCATTCCTTGCATTGTTTTGAAAATGTTTTATGTGCAACAATAACTCTCTCAGTCAGCATTAAGGGAAATTTAGACCCTGCACATAAACTGATTTTAATGATAATTGTTTCATACATTATGATATTGAAAAAAAATTCTGTAATCAAATTTTTTATTTATTTTTTTAAATCAGATTCATGTAGTGTTTACAGCATCATAGATAAGTGATGTATTTTAAAAGTTTTCAGTCACAAACACCTATAAAATACCTATATATTTTTTTTTTTTTTCTGGCAAACAGCCATGAATGGGAATGTAAATTAGGGTATGTGTGCTACATTTCTAAATGGCAGCATAGAGATTTTATTATAAAGGGGCATATATTTCACAACTTGGTACTCAATAGTCACTACTCATGAGTACTTTTAAATGAGCTGCTCTTTTACTCTTACTTGAGTAGATTTTAGGACAGGTACATTTACTCTACTACAAGAAGTAACAGTACTTTTACTTGAGTATTATTTTTCAGTACGATTTTCACCCCTGCATGAACGTACCACAATACAACAATATGTGCACTGCATGTAAACCTCACTTCCCTGGCCTCAAGAGGTGCACTAGTGACTGATTCTAGGGGCCATGGTCTTTAGCCTATTCATTAGCACACCCACCACCCATGCACCAGTTTGTTTCCCACTCGGAGCGGGTTGAGCAGGACCGCTTACAATGGTGCCATGACCCGGATGGGAGTGAGGTTTAGGGGGTGACTGTAACGGGAGCCAGCTGGTATGAGATGGCTGTATACAATACAAATATAAAAATAAATGGTAGTGCCATTATAAATTACCAAAAAAACAACAACAACAACAACAACATAAAATACATGCTGGAACCATGAAACATAGTAAATAAAATAAATAAATAAATCGAATTAGTGCAATGATATATGACCAAAAAACAATGAAAGCACCATGATAAATGGCCAAAAAAAACACAATAGTACCATGATAAAAACAAACAAACAAACAAACAAACAAACAAACAAACAAACAAACAAAAACAACAACAATAAAACATAGCAAAAAAAAAAAAGTAATACAAGGATACATGGATAAAAACACAGTGCCATGATAAATGACCAAAAAAACATGGAAGTATCATGATACATGGACATGGTAGTGGCATGATAAAAAAAAAAAAAAAAAAACAAAAAAAAAAAAACATGGCAGATACATAGCCAAAAAACTAATAAATTAAATAAATGGTATTGCCATGATAAACGACCAAAAACAATGGTAGTACAATGATGCATAGCAAAAAAAAAAACAAAAAAAAAACACACTTTTGGTACACTTATGGCCAAAAACAAACTATTACCATGATACAAAGGACAAAAATAACATACTACTACCATCATACATGGCCAAAAAAAAAAAACATACTAGTACCATGGTACCTTTTTGTAAATGTGTTACACATAAACACAAATCATATGGCAAACCGTATATTATATTTCTGCTGTGCAGACGGCAGGATGTTTTCCCGACACCTTTCAAGCATCAGACACCACATTCCTGCTAATCTCTGCTGCAGCATGGTCTGAGCCAATAGCTGTCACCACTGCCTCTTCAGCAAGAGAGGGATACAATCTCCCTGGAAATCATTTTGCCAGGTAATGATATCATGGTGGTTTTGTTTGAAGTATCGGTCTGCCTCTGACCATGTGGTAATGTGGCGAGGTAACGGTGAGACAACCATAAAATAGCATTCATTAGTCTGAAACCATAGCGTGCGATTTAAAGACGGGGGAGAGATAATTTTTTCACGCTTGCGCACATGTGCTTTTTCAGTCCAGTGGGAGAGCTTAATGAGTAAATGAAAATGTACCAGTAATAAAGCGCTCACTCCAATACCTGCTGTGCAAACAACAATTTGCAATGGAGAGACCAAAACCAAAGGGCTGTGTTCCAAAACTTAGTGAGCTGCCTTGTTATATTCTGCCTATGACTATAATGTATTGGTGTCAAGACAGGACATCATGTCATGCTATGAGGCTTCTGTTCTGAATAAATGTATTAGTTTTTTACACACACACACACACACACACACACACACACACACACACACATATAAATATGGGCACAAGGCGATCGTACGGCGAAGAGAGTGTTCTGTGACCGGGGTAGGTGCCCTAGCATGATCAAGCATTATGTATAATTTCCAGATCTAACAAGAGCCCTTAAAGGGATAGTTCACCCAAAAATGAAAATTCTCAAATGAAGATTTTTAGAAGAATATTTTAGCTCTTTTGGTCCATATAATGCAAGTGAATGGGTGCCAAAATTTTAAAGCTCAAAGTCACTTAAGTAGGCATAAAAGTAATCCATTAGACTCCAGTGGTTAAATCAATATCTTCAAAAGTGATGTGATAGGCGTGGATTTGGAGTGTAACTGTTCACGGTAAAAAAACAAACTGTATGGTTCGCCACCCACAGTTCGGGAAGCATCGGCACCATGGTCGGTTCTCTTCAAGTTCATCTGGAGCACAAGTTTTGGTCAATAAATCAATGCGTCAAACAGACGTTGCTCAATGTGAGTGCCGTATATTGGTAATATGTCAATTATGTGCATGATGGTTTATTTAAAATATGCACGCAAATTCTTCCTGTTTCCTCGCACAGTTTTGATACAATGAACCATAGTTTTATAACAGTAATACTGTAGTTTCTTTATAGTAACCATGACTTTACTATATAAGTAACCATATTAATTTTGTGGCTACTATGATTTTTACTACAAATGCCATGGTTAAACTATGATTACAAAAAGATTGTTATTTAAGGGCAAACCTGTTAAAGTGTTTACCAAATAGATTATTCTTTGGATTTGGCAGGAATTTTTTTTCCGAGCAAAGCAAAAACCGAACCATACCAAAACGTGACCATAAAACCGTGATACAAACTGTACCTAAGAAATTCGAACCATTACACCCCTAGTGTGGATGAGAAACAGATCACTTTCACATTCTTCTTTTGTTTTTGGTGATTGACATTCTTCATGCATATGCCCCCTGCTGGGCTTGGAGTAGAACTTCTAGCAAAAAATTACTTAAATATTTATATGTTTCTCATCCACACCTATCATATCACTTCTGAAGATATGGATTTGAAGTCTGCATGTAATCTAAATTGACCCTATTTACATTATTAGCACACATTACTAGTCTTGTGGTGAACAATTCATCACTGTAAATTAATCCACAGAAAACAATTGCTTGTTTTTGTAATCTTCAATCAAAATCTGAAAATTAGCTTCGTCTCTGGAATGACATTCCTTCTTCAATAGTGTCAGACTGACGGCTTGGGCAGAACATCCTTTAACCACTCCTCTCCAACCGCCAGCCTGCATTGAACTTTGACAGCGAGTAAAAAAAATGCATAAAAACAGAGATGGCAAGGAGTTGCGTTTTAGGTTGTGGCTCTCCCAAAATCATTTTTCCAATGATGCCCCCATTCACTCCTGAAATGGGGGCACTCCAGCTGACCTCCATCCCATTAAAATAATTTGTCTGGCGATCATTACACTGGTCAGAACCCAACTTTTTTATTTTGTTTATTCCCCACATTGATGACCACATCATTGCCCAAAACACAGAGTCTGAGGCAAAATTAAATCTGAATCTTCAACCAGAATTCTTGGATCTTAACACACCACCAAAAAACATGGGTTGTGTCTCCATCTTCTGATTGGCATCACCAGCAGGTGGGTGTGTCTTTAAGACCAAGCCTATACAATCTAGAGGGGATCCAATAGAAATTATGTAAAATCTTGAATTGCATAAAGCGCACCCTTGCATCTCTAGATGCAGACTTGATGTTTTTTAGAATCCAAGCCTACACTCCCTCCTCCAATACCAAGTTTAAACCTTTCTCCCATAATCTCTTTATAGAAGTTAAAGCTCCAGACTCTGAATTAGCAGGGAGTAATACACTGATGCCTCATGAGCTTTTCCAAAAGCAGTAATCACCATTCCCAGAGCATCTGCTGCTTTAGGGGAGTGTATGTTACTCCCAATTATAGTTCAAAGCAGGTGGCGCAGCTGTAAATACCTAAAAAACTGAGATCTGGGAATCCCAAAATGTTCAAGATCTCAACACTCAACTCTCATATAGGTCACTGAGTATATTAACCTCCCTCACAATCCACTCTGACCAGCAGAAAGGGGACTTGTTAAGACAATTTTGGGTTCAGCCATATGCTCGAGGCAACATTAAAATAAATGTCCGAATATAACACTCTGGACATTTTTGTCCATGATGCGAGATAATGGGGTGTGACTTAACTTCTCTGGTTAGTTTGATAGAAAGGCTTTGCAATGGCAAAATAGGGACAAGAAATTTCTGATCAATACAAAACCAGGGAGGGTCTCAGGTGGAAGCAGCCAATGAGTCAAATAACTGAGACCGAAAGCATAATAATAAAACAAAATCTTGGTTTTTGGTAAAAGTTTATGTTTTTAAACTTGACAAGCCATCTTTAAAAATGCATAAAAACAGAGAAATGCAGCATATATGCGGTGCAGACAGACGCAAAAATGCGTTCAAACTGAACGGGTCGTTCAGGGGTCCTAAGTATACTGCCCACTTTTTGGAACAGCCTTCGGATCAGAAGCGTGCCAATGATGTCCAAAAATGTTGCTTACCTAGCTCTTTAGGCTTTTGCAAAAGAATCATGATGATCAAATACACTCATATAGACAAGAATATGCACTTTTCTGTGTTTGTGGAATGTATCAGTGCTCTTAGAGTAAAAAATATGTTCTGTGGTATTTGTCTTTTTCATTTAAAAAACAACACACTTAAAAGAAATCTCAAAGTTTCAAGCTGCTTCTGACAAACTTCCACCTCTACAGATAATACACATTCTCTCAACAATCGATTCTCAAACCTGAGCAATAGAACATGCCTCGTGAAAAGAGTTACAGACACAGAGAGAAAACAATTTTTGAAAAGATCCTCGCAAATTGGAAGAAAACTCCATTTAATTATCTTTGAACACTCTTTGCTGCTTTTTCTGCATGACAGTGGCAGTTATTGCTGCTCAGCTCTTAACAAAATTAAATGTCATGTGTTATGTGTATCTGTTTTCCTAAGATTAATGAATGCTTCACGTATAGGGAACAATGGTGTCTAGCCAGCTTGAAAATGTAGACGGTATACAAAGGACTCAAGGAGAGAAAGAGCAACACACACACACACACACGCACGTTGGTGCGGCAATCCTTATGAGGACACTATAGGATGTTTTCCCGACACCTTTAAGGCATCATACACCACATTTCTGCTAATCTCTGCTGCAGCAGATAGATTAGACAAAACTATAGATTTGATTCCCTAACCCTACCCCTAAACCTAACCCTTCAAAAAAAATAAAATAAATAACTTTCTGCATTTTCAAAAAACATAGTTTAATATGCTTAAGCAATTTTAATTATGGAGACACTAGAAATGTACTCATAAACCAAATTTATAGCAAAATACCTGTGTAATTACCGGTTTGAAACCTAAAAAAATATCCTTGTACACCACCAATCCCCCCAACCCCGCCCACACACACACTGGCAGGCAAGTGAAGTGCACTGGTCATCTTACCTCCCAAGTGATGACTAACTCTGATCGACTGCCACCTCCTCCACTCACGTTAGCCGGGGTGACCTTGGGAACTGGAGGAAGGGAAAGATTTACTCAGTTCTGATCAGGTCAAGACATATTTGAATGATTTTAAATTTTAACTGGGAAGTTGTTGACAATTAAAATGGACATGATTTTACTTTAAAATGTAGTTTAATGTATAATGTGTATTTTATGTTAAAATGAAACATTTTTAGTCAGCCTTTTTACTTTTATGGTTCACTTAAATGGTTCTGCAGTTTGACAAATACATTTTTAAAAGTACAAATATTCATTGTAGACTTTTAGTAGTTAACATGAGGTCATAAAACCACACGCATAGCTTGATTTGTAAATTTTCTGAAGAAAATGTAAGTGGTGCTTGCCAGTATTTACAAGGGCATTGCTATGCTGTTGCTAAGATGTTCGTAGTGGATTTTTACACATTGTTATATGGTTGCTAGGGTGTTCTGGCTGGTTGCTAAGGCATTGTTAGGTGGTTCAATATGTTCTGGGTTGAATACAAGTTATAAAAGATCAATTAACAGGTTTTGTGGCATCGTCCTGATTTCCACAAAAAACATTTTTGACTCATTGCAGGTTTTTAAAAAAAAGAATCAAAAATTTTAGTTACAGACACTTATGATCGAATGGGGCCAGTCCATTAATGTTAAAATAGAAACTATGGCAATACAAAAATATTGCCTCAAAACATAAACATTGAATGTTTTTTAGTATAATAAAATCGCTTACACCAATTTGATATAACTACTGTAAGTTGCCATGACAATACATTACAGCTTAATCCTTAAGGTTAGGGGTTTCTAACAAAATTAAAACAAATAAAAAACTAAAATAAACAGATAATGCACATCACAAATGTAAACAATTCTACCTTATCAAATTTACAAAAACAAGCCAGTTTTGTGATGGAACAAATTTAAAGAGCCATATGAAGACATTGAGTGTTAACTAGCGTGTTTCAAACACTCACGTGTTTCTTTGGTCCTTGCTTTCTTCGAGGGTTTGCTGGGCTCTCCTGTGCCCACTGCATTGCTTGCCAACACTCTGAACTCATATTCCACCCAGGGGTTAAGCTCGATTACTGTAGCTGTCAGATGCGTGCCCCTCACCACCTCTGGTACTGGCACAAAACAAAACACACACACTTACTGTGAGACAGGCCCCCCGTGTGTCTGCACAGGCCCTTCGCACACTCACACAAATACAACATACACAGCGCAGGCCTCTTCGGCTCGGCGAGATAATAAGCTCTGCAGGGACAGGGTCTAAGGTAAAGGGACTGCAATTATCGATAGGTGACATGAAAGCAGAGATTCATATACAATCAGTATAGAGCATAGGTGTAAATTTAGGTAGGGATGATAGGGACATGTACCAACATTTGGGCAATTTTACCACTTAGAAAATACTTTTACTTCTTATCATATTTTTTTTTTTCATGTTAATGTTTATTAAACATTTTCATCATCATAAATCACATGTATATTATTGTCCATCATGTTCTTAAGTGACACGTTTCCTATCTAAGACTAAGTCAAAAAACATCCTGAGTTTTGTATGTGGCCCAGTGGAAGATGTTGAATTTATGTGCAGTAAGCACACTCTTAAGCAAGATACCTTTGGATTTGAGTGACTGTGCCAGGTAAGGGGGTTGAGGTGCATGATTTTAAAATGCTAATATTACTGCACAGACTACTGATTGCCATCCCAAATTAAGAATATAGTGATGGCCAGTGGGGCTGCATGATATATATACAAAAAACTTTCAGTATGATTTTAATGCATTTATCCATAAAACGTAGTATGTGCATGTTTGTATGACGACATAAGCGTGTGTGAAAGAGTCAAGCAAGCAGCTCGTCAAAATGAGTCGGTCTATGTCAGTGCAAGGATGTTCACCTTTTAAACTTTTAAATATTAAATGTTTTCTGCACACAATGTATAGCATACATTTAGCCAACACATGTTTTTATTTTGCATACTGGAGAAGATTAGGGTAGACAGTAAAAGCTTGTTTTCTCTGTGAAATGCAGGAAATAAAATGAGACCTTTGGGATAGAAATAGTGCTAGTAATAAATCAGGCTAATACTTAATGTGGTGGGGCAGAGGAATAGAAACTTGTTATATGAGGAAATATTGTTCCTATAGACACAACACTTTCTTGCATTCTTAATATCAAGATATTAAATAAGGTCCTCCTTGTAATATGCCCCTACCAATTTTCAAACCAAACCTATGCCCTTGGTGTATAGGCCAGCACTTCTGATAAGGACAGTCAAGTGATATTTTAGGATTGACATTTGCATGTTTTTTTTTTGGTATACATTAATGGCTAATTTGATTGTTTATTGCATGTTTTTTCTTGATCATATTATACCACGGCTCATTAGTCTTGAGCTCATTAGCTTTTCATTTGTGGTTTTTGTCTGCTGGGACAACTATAATCAAATTTAATTACAATTTTAATACTTAATCAGAATGTTGAGGTTAGCAATACATCGTTTGGATCTGAAAACGTTCTATTAATAAACAGTATACTATTCGCAAGCAGCAGCTTGTATATTCATTTCAGTGTTTTTTTTCTACACATCTGCTGATAATCTATCAAATGTGCTATGTTTTTTTCCTTATTTTTTGTAATGCTTGATCAGAAAACTAGATGAACCTCAACATTAATATAATATAATATAATATAATATAATATAATATAAAATAATTATTTTACTTTTGTAATTGGAAAATAAAATGTCTAAAGTCTGAACTAATTATATTTAAATATGCAGTATGTAAGATTCAGAAACCCTTGTTCCCCGTCTGTCGCTCACTTTAACGTTGTGTCGAAGAAGCGACACTAGGGGTCTCTCGAGCGCCGAATATGCCTCTGATCTATGAAAAAAGGCCAATGAGAGCTGGCGAACAGTATTTGCATACCCCGCCCCTGGATACGGATATAAAGGCGAGGGAAATATGCTCGTTCATTCAGTAATTTTCTTCGGAGCCGATGGTCGTGTATGCAGCCAGCTGCGAGTGACACACCAGTTTCCTGCTTCTATCCTCTGACGCTCTGCTTTGCTGTTGGATCTAAGGTGCACTTCAGCTGCTTTTCTCTTCTCTGCGTGGCGTGCAGTTTGCCCCTGGGCGCTTCGACAGCGCAGAGTTAAAAGAGTTTCCTATAAAGAGTAATTTTCTCTGTAAAAGAGTTTATTTCTCTGAAAGAGCAATACACAGCGGCGTTGAACATCCTTTTCAGGTCGCGTCTTTATAAAGATGCCATTCAACCCTGTGTAGTTCCTGGATGCGGTAGAGTGCTCTCCGCTTCAGAAGGCCACAGGCGCTGTCTCGTGTATCTGGGCACCAATCACACCGAGGCAGCGCTTGTGGATGGTTCATGTTCTCACTGCGAGAAAATGACCATGGCAACGTTGCGGTCGCGGTGCGCTTTCAATAGAAATCCTGCAAGTCCACCAGGCCAAGGCGCTCAGGGATCTGCACGAGGGTAGCCCTGACCCCGATGTGCTGCAGGAACTGCGCTCAGCGACCGACCTCGCCCTCAGAGCCACGAAGGTCACCGCGCAGGCACTCGGGCAGGCGATGGCCACCCTTGTGGTCCAGGAACGTCATCTCTGGCTCAACCTGGTCAAGATGCATAAGTCCGACAAAGTTCGCTTCCTCGATGCCCCTGTCTCCCAATTTGGCCTCTTCGGCGACACCGTCGAGGACTTCGCCCAGCAGTTCTCTGCGGTGAAAAAGCAGACGGAGGCCATCTCACACATTCTGCCGCACCGTAAACCTGCCGCCACAGCCACTGCCCCATTTGCTCGCCGAGGGCGCCCCCCTGCGGCCAAGAAATCTGCTCCGCCTCAACCCGGGCCCAGCTCTCAGCCCCAGCGACGAGCACACCGCAGGAAGCAGACGCCCCCCTGTCTCTCGGACCCGTAAGACTCCCAGGCACTCCTGAGACGGACGACCCAGCGACAGAGATGTTAGCTTCGGAGGGCCGGGAGGAGAATCTCTCTACTAACGACACTTGCCTGGAGTTCGGTCCGGCAGACACATATGTGATCCTAAGACCTCGACCGGGCTATGTGCCCAAGGTTCCTACCACGCCCTTCAGAGATCAGGTAGTGAACCTGCAAGCGCTTCCCCGGGAGGAGGCAGACCCAGCCCCCTCACTGCTGTGTCCGGTATGTGCTTTGCGTGCCTACCTGGAACGCACCCAGAGCTTCAGATGCTCTGAGCAGCTCTTTGTCTGCTTTGGCGGACAGCAGAAAGGGAACGCTGTCTCCAAACAGAGGCTGCCCCACTGGGTCGTGGACGCCATTCAGTTGGCCTATCACACCCAGGCCGTGCCCCCCCCCCCCCCACGGGTCTGAGCCCACTCCACCAGGGTGTGGCGTCCTCATGGGCACTGGCTAGGGGCACCTCCCTAGCAGACATTTGCAGAGCTGTGGGATGGGCAACACCTAACACTTTGCGAGATTTTACAATCTCAGGGTTGAGTCAGTCTCGTCCCGTGTTTTCTCTGGTCCTAGCCCGTGGAACTCGGTACACGTCGATGGTCTGAATCGCTTGCGTCCAGCGCCCTTTTCCTCTCTCGAGGTAAAACAGTGCGCCTTCTTCCCAGGAAACCCCTTTTAGGTTCCTGGTCGATTCCTCCCTAGCCCTCTTGGGTCCGCAGTTCAGTGGAGGAACTCGCCGACCCAGTCCACTACGGGTACCCCAGGCTACCCCTACTGGAATAGGTGCTCCACAGATCAGGCCTCCTATGCGGACTCCTCCTGTGTGTACTTCCGTGGTACGGTCACCTCACGAGCTGACCCGTGTCTCCCTTAGGCAGTCCTTCGCTGCCCTCCGGTCGCCGTGTTGTAGCAACTCCCCCCTCCTCAAGGCTGGATCTACCACTGCGCCATTTTTCCCACATATGACCGAAGAGGCCATGTTATGTATTTTGCCACCTCTACCTCCCCTTTCGGGTGGGTGTGGCCTCCGCAGGGTCTTTTCCCCCTGAAAGAATAGGAATTCGGGTAAGACCCCCTTCCCACGATACAGTAAGGGCCCCGGCTGCTCTTGCTCTATGCCGAGAAAACATAGAGAGAAAAGAGGCCCGGCCAGGCTTGGCCTGTTCCCTAGTTGGAAGCGTCGCCTTGTTCCCCTCTAGGGTAACCAAAAGGATCCCGACGACTTTTTCGGGGCATTGGGGAAGAGTACGTGCAGCCTGAACACAGTTGGTCGCTTGTGCACGTGAAATACCTGCCCGCTTCTGTGTCAGCAGCACACGTACACGGCTCAGCGCTGCGTGATTTGAAGTGGACCCCTAGTGTCGCTTCTTCGCGTTTTCCCGGCCACGTCGCTGAGCCGAGCCGCTGAGGTGGCCAGAACACTCCCGGCTCCTCAGAAAAATCCTGAATGAACGAGCGTATTTCCCTCGCCTTTATATCCGTATCCGGGGGCGGGATATGCAAATACTGTTCGCCAACTCTCATTGGCCTTTTTTCATAGATCAGAGGCATATTCGGCGCTCAAGAGAGACCCCTAGTTTTGCTTCTTCGACACGACGTCTCGTTCCCTCCATCAGGGAACGGAGGTTACATACGTAACCGAGACATTATTACTGACACTTGTGGCTGTTAAGTGAACTGCAGCCAGCTGCCTGTTGCTTGTGATCGCATGCACACACTCCATAGGGACACAAGCAGGGCTAGACTGGTACTCTGGCATACCAGGCATTTTCCCGGTGGGCTGATGCACTTTTGGGCCGATCAGGGGCACACTGGCCAATGGGACAACCGAGAGGGCAAGTGGTTCGGCCATGAAACGTGCCGAATGGGTCGCGATAAGCAACAATGAGCCGCTGTGTTATGCAGAACGGGCCACAAAATGGCGCGGCGATATGCAGAAAAGAACAGCGAACAACATTTGGCAAGATACAGTTATCTAAAATGACACAGATCAATCGTTATTTCACATGCTTTTGCAGTTATGTAAGCTTGCCTGTCCAATAAGAACAAGAATGCCAATTTAGGGTCAGTTTTGATCCCCAAAACCGAATGAAGTTCCCTCCAGGAATCAAATGCCCTGCCAAGGTTCACTCTAGTTTTCGCTCGACCACGTTCCCGCTTAGCCAGACAGGATTCAGTAGATAAATGTTTTTTTTTCAATAACTTTTTTTGCTTACTCTGAGTTTGTGAAGGAGTCAGTGTTGTGCTGGGAGCTGGCCGTTTGCTGGATTCCATCTCTAAGGTAACATTACCTAGTGTTGCAGTGTTGCATGTCTGTTGATGCTGTTGAATAGCGGAAGCACTGAGGCTCTCAGGAGCTCGCATAAACGTCACATACTTTGGATTTTCCCGTCAAAAGCAACCCGCTCCCTTCTCAGTCTGCAGAATTTAATAGGCAACCTTGGAAGTTTGGGAAGGACTAATTTTTTAGGTTGTGTTACAAGCCGTTTACACATTGGCAAAAACAAGGAGAATATTACATGAAAAATGTTACATACTGCATCTTTAAACTTTAGATTTTAAATAAACAGTTAAAAGAAGGATTTATTTTTTCTTCTTTTTAAACTCATTAGATTTTCATTTGAGGATTTTGTTTTGTCTTAACAAAATCTATTAAATTTATCAAATTTTATTATATTTTCAATACTAGATATATAATAGAAAACTAGATAAATCACTATATATTTATATAGATTTAGGAAATTGAGTGATTCATATTTAAACTAAATGGTTAAAAATATTTTTTTGTTTTGTAAATTCTTCACATTTTTCACATTTTCTAAAATCTGTTTAGCAGTATGTTGAGCAACACAATGATCTTTATCATGAGCTAAAGCCCAACAGAAAACTGCGACTACAGACAATGCATAAATACAAATGGTCATTGAAACCAGGCACTTCACAGTGTCAGTTTGGCATTGAGTAAAAAAGCAAAAAGAAACCAAAACCAAAAAAAAACTCCAACGTAAAATCTTAGTAGATAACAGTAGAGGACAAAGCAGGGGGTCGAACAGTAAAACATAGAACAAATGTTTTGATCTGGAAGGCTGGTTAAAAGCCCCACCTGTGCTAACAGCTTGCCAGCCCAGGGAGAAAGGGGTTCTAGCCTGGATGGTGTATGCAGTAATTGGACTGTGATTATCAGGACCAGGCCTCCAGGAGAGAGTGGCTGTGGTATCTGTTATTTCTTCCACATGGATGCTGGTAGGAGGGCCGGGAGGACCTGAAACAGAAGCCGTGCACACCAGAAACACACAGGCATGTTGTCACGTTTGTAGCTTGCATATAAACTGCTGCCTAAAGCACAGCAGTACAGATGGTTGAGGCTGCACTACATGGTTTCACTAAGCTAAAATCTCTTATTCGATTATGGATCATTTTTCTGGGTATCATTTTTCCTCTACAAGAAAAAAAAACATCACAGTTTTTTCATCAGTTTGGTTAATATTTACAATGCTTTACAGTGCATTTCATTGTAAATCTTTAGGGGTGAATTTACCGGTTGTGCCACTTTATGTGGATCATTTCAGAGCCAAATCTTGCACCTCATTCACTAGCCAATGACAATCCAGTTTAAATTTATGCTACATGAGCTGAAATGTGATATATTTTAATTTAGTGTGATCTGATGCCATGTGAATGTGTATTATAGGTTTCACAGCTTTATTACCTCTGACAATCAGGTCAGTTGCAATAGAGCTGCTGTCCACCTTTGTCTGCACGGCGCATGTGTACTTCCCAGCATGCCTCAGCTGAATGTTCCGGATCATTATGTCACCTGCTGAGTGTTGCTAACAGAGAGAAAGAGATCAAAGACATGGTAAGGGGACAGAACAGGAGATGAACACAATTTGGGGGTTTATTTTAATATCTTATGCTTATACTGAAGTTTATTAGGAGGAAAAAAAGGATTTATATCCCAGAGATTATAATCATAGTTGTCTTTTGTTAAAACTGCATAAAAACTGCGTATGATATATTCTGTTTTACCATTAGCTGCATATTTTGAGTCAGAAACAAACATCAGAAGGTATGCTGAACTTACTTAAATGTATGCTGAACTTACTTAAAAACTCATATCTAATTGCCTAGTCTGTGAATGTTGAAATGGCATGGACAAAATGAATGGGGAATATCTCAAGCATTTCTCGTGCTTTAGATCTGTATCTATGCACACTGTACGAATTTTACTTAAGTAAAGTCGGCTGTGTAAGTTTAATAACATTATTTACATCCAGGGTCCATTTTTTACCTCATCTTTGCTCAAAAGACTTAACAGCGAGTGCTGCTAATAACATACATCACTAATTTTAAATCACAGTAATCCAGTGAAATAATTTAAGAGGGGCATTTTATTGCTCTGAATATAGAGCACTTCAATTTAGAAAGAACTCAATTGCTTGTTTCTTTGGTGAAGGGGTGCCTTTAGATGGCATGAAGAACTGGAGGATGAGAAAAGCTGCGCACCCCCCTCCCCCCTTTTTTTATTTTATTTTTTTAAACACATGTGACTGTCACAAATGCTGGAATTCATATCAGTGAGTGGGAATCTTAATTATAGTCTAGATTATTACAGAATGGCTTGTCAGTGCCTGCAAATCTCTAATCCAAATTTCAAAACTGTGGCATTATATGAAACGTATTAGTGTGATTTCTTTTTAACAATTTAATAGAAAGTACTGGATATGAATATGCAGAAGCATAATATGTTAAAGGGATAGTTCACCCTAATATGAAAAATGTAATTTAATCCTCCTCATGTCTTTACAAATCCATAGGACTTTCTTTATTTTGAGGAACACAATAGGAGATTTTAGGCAGAATGTTAGGGACTGATAGCCTCAATAAATAAATAAAAAAATAACTATATTTGTTGCAGTATTGGTTGCACCATTTACACTTTAAAAATTATTACCCAATCATTTGGGGATCCATAGATACCACACTGGTGGAACCCCCTTGGAAACCTTTAGGACCCTTTGATGAAATCTTAAAAAAAATTATATTTATATTCTCAAGGCACATTTATGTATATTTCAAGTGCCTCAAAACATTATTATAATGGGGTTACTGAAGGTACAGTCTTTAGGTCAGTCTTCAGGACTTCTTGTAGAGACTAAAGCCATATTTTTACACTGCAAAGTACAGTGCACAGAAGCTGCATCTAAAGTGGCATTTAGGTGCATTTACACAGACCATTTATTGCTGTACAGAGCAGACATACAGTAAATTAATTTACACAGAAATTATGATATTAAAGTTTTTAATATTAATTTATGAAAACAGAAACATGAAACTATGAAGTTACAGTATATTTTTAAATATGAAACTAAATAATGAAGCATATGCTCTATCATAACAACAACAAAGTTTAATTCTGCTCTGATGCTGCATTTAATTTACACAGAATTTATCCAGCATCAAAACTGCCTTTGATACTAGGGGTTGAGGTGGGTCAGTGCAGGCTTAATTTAGTCTGGCTTTTGCATCTTTAAACCGATTTTAAGCATCCTCAGAGCAGGCTTAATTTAGTCTGGCTTTTGCATCTTTAAACCGATTTTGAGCAGCCTCAGAGCAGGCTTAAGAGTAAGTTTCTGCAGAGAAATGAAATGGTGTCTAGAGGTTCTCCATAATGATCTGTCTGTGTGGCATCTAAATATCCTTGAGTCCCGTATCATTTAATTTATTACAGCATACAGCTTCAGAATGCTGTGAAATGTTCTACTTCCAAATTAGAAAATGAATGTGCTCTTACTCCGCCAACTTTTTCAAAGTATCCCCCATGACTGCCGAAGTGGATGAGTTGCTCATTGAAGAACCACGTAAACTTGAGTTCCAGCGAAGGGTCGTAGGACACTTGACAGGGAAGAATGATGCTTTCACCTACAGTCACATCCAGTGTAGATGGAGTGGTTGTAATGATAGTTGGTTCTGGAAAACAGTACATTAATGGGTGATAATTTGAGATTGTGTCATTATCTTGACTGACACGTGACAAAAACTACCATCAAATCAAGTAAACTTTCATTTATTTGCAATTTAGCAGTCACATGACATTTTACCCCTAAAGTGCATAGCTGTTTTGCCAAACATTGTAACATACCTTAGGTCTTTAGTGACCTGGTACAAATAACTACTTATAATACACAATATGTGTATGTGTAGAAGCATATGGGATACTCATAATTCACCATCATTGCAGAGCAAATCGACATGATATGGAAGATAATTATATGAATATGGCACTCATTTGTCTTGCAATAAACAAAGAAAAATATATTATGTGATAGTACAGTTAAATAGATATGAAATAATCCTAAACCACCTGATTTGTAGAAGTGGAAATATAAATTTGGATACTGTTACATATATCGGGTCACTAAATACCCTATACGCTTAAGGTAATTACGCTTAACCAGTTAGAAATTATTTGTTTTATTTGTTATATTTCAATTTTGCCATTTTTTTAATGTAAGACGATTCAAAAGAATCATACCTTCAAAAATAAAAAGAGATAAAGGGGGTGGAATGAGGTACAGGGTCACTAAAGACCTGAGGTATGCATTTAAGGGTTAATGTTGACTCTTGAGTGTTTTGCATAATAGGGTGTTCAATTATGTTTTTTATTATTTATTTATGTTTAGTCCTGTGGAGAACATATGTAAGGGGAAAATAAACCCCTTCAGGGTGATACAAGACCCCTTCGCATCACCCTGTCTGAGTTTATTGTGCGATAACAACTGGCTGACTATACATTATCCTGCTTATAAATAAATAAATACATATACATAAAATATTGTTTTGCATTGAAACTATGTAATTTGAGAAGAGAGAAATATGTGAACATCTGAAATCTACCTCTGGTTCACATCAGAGTTTTGTTGGTGTTTACTTTGTACAAATGACCATCTGACTCCTCGTTATTCGGCCTATTACAAGACTACTTGCCAAATAAACAAATAAATGAACATAAAATATTGATTTAGGGTGAAATTATGTAATTATGTGAAAATAAATAAATTGGTGAACAGCTGAAATCCACCAGGGACATAAACATGGTGGTATAATATAATACTAAACATTGTTGTAGATCTGTTGTACATCCAGACTTGAACTATGTCCAGGATTGGACTGGGAAGAGAAATCGGCCCGGGATTTTACATGGCAACTGGCCTTGTTGAGTGGGGGGGAGTTCTGCCATTTTGTGGTCCATTCTGCATACCGTGGTGGCTCGTTTTGACTTATCGCGGCCTATTGGGAACGTTGCGTGGCCGAAACACCAGCCAGCTCGGTTCTCCCAATGGCTAGTCCTCCACTGATTGGTCCAAAAGTGCGTCGGCCCACCAGGAAAATGCCCGGTATGCCAGATTACCAGTCCAGGACTGACTGTCCAACCGTCGTCTGCAAACGACATTTGTACATAGTTCAAGGGAAACTTTGAGGATGGACAGAGAGGTGAATATCCCCTGACCGGTCTCTGAGCTCCACCATGTGTCATTGCCTGATCTCTGCTAAGTCTCTAAAGTCCAATCTGCTCTCCCAGAATGCACTATACTATACTCCAAAAAGAAGATAACACAGCAGCACTGGCAGGTCTAGCACACATGAGTCTCTATTCACACAGGAGCTGGTGCCATTTCACTGGGGAACATGACAAGCATGCCTGCATCTTCACTTTCAGAGTGCAGCCTAGTGTAGAACAGGTGCATGAGAGAAATGATAAGAGAATCAAAGGGTAAAAACACTCTTTGCATAGGTGTAGATGGTTTTTTTGACCTCATGAGGGTGCTGTGTGTATTCCGCTGAAATATCCACCAAACAAAACTAAAGGAATAATGTATCCAAAAATGAAACTTCTGTCATCATTCACTCACACTCATGTGTTTAGAAATGAGCATGACTTTCTTTCTGGAACACAAAATGAGTTATCTAGTAGAATGTATAAACTGCACTATACAATAAAATTGCTGTCAAGCTAAATATTTAAGCAACCTGGTCTGATAGAATCACATTACTAGACCTACATATTTGCAGAATTAACTTTATGTGGCACGTTGAACATATCGTGGCACTTTCCCGGTGAAATGAACACATGAGGCCCTCCAACAACAATTTGACTTTTATTCACTTTCACACAAATATTAAGAAAACCTGCAGATTGTCAGTTCATAAACACTTACTTTTTCGCCCTGTTCCTCACACAATGCTATCTTATGAGAACTAAACACTTGGATTATAGTGCATGACTTGTATGGTGATGCATTCTTTGTCCTTGTTTGTCCTTTTCTACTATACATTTTCACCTTTTACCAGCCCGACCAGTAGGTGGCAATATGCATGAAGAATGCAAATCCCCCAAAAAACAAAAGAAGAAGAATGTTGAAGTGAAAGTGGAGATTTATGGTAAAAAAAGACTTAAATACTGATTTGTTTCTCACCAACACATGCCATATTGCTTCAGAAGATATGGATTTAACCACTGGAGTCACATGGATTACTTTAATGCTCACTTTATTTGATTTTCAGAGATTTAAAGTTCTGGCCACCAATGACTTGCATGCTATGGTCCTACAGAGATGAGATATTCTTCTAAAAATCTTAATTTGTGTTCAGCAGAAGAAAGAAGGTCATACACATCTGAGATGGCATGAGGATGAGTAAACGATGAGATCATTTTTATTTTTGAACTATCCCTTTAAAAAAAACCTCATCTGTATGGGAGAATAAATAACTTGCTTTTAGCACCACACAGTGGACATTTCACCTCGGAACTACTGCAATGTGTGTAAGGAACCATGTAATATCATTTTGCTAAATTTTTGCCACAGTCACATAAGATTTGTCTTAACTTCTCATTTTTTGTTCCACGGAAGAAAGCAAGTCATTCAGGTTTGAATTGGAACAATATGAGGGTGATGAAATTATGACAGACTTTTCATTTAAGGGTGAACTGTCCCTTTAAACATGGCAAACGATGCCCCAGACAACTGCAAATTTATGCAAGAAGCAAGCGCAGATTCTAATCTGAGGATTCAATTCTGAAATTATATATCTCTGACACATGAAACAACCTTTCAAATCTCAACTGATATCAAACTGGAAAGGCAAAGCTAACAGGTGCATAGCTATGGGGTTTTGTGCGAAACACAATGAGGGGGCCGTCGGATGAGGCTCGGTTCTTTTATTGTTTGAATAAGATCCCTCTCCGTCTGTCTGTCATATTCACACAATGGGATAACAATACGCCACTGCCTGGTATTCTACTGTCAGCTCTTACCCTGGATGTTAGAGGCAATTTTATTTGAAATTCAACAGCAGTGCCTGGAAGCACCGAGGGGCGCATGTAACTTGTTTTTCTCCTGTAGGAACAGCACTTTTTGGAGGATAGGTAGAATGATTTACCTTTCTTTTCTGAGTCTGAGCATCCCAACCCCTAGATTTTCCCTCTGACACATTCATTCCATTCTCTGTGCAACTTTATAATGTTGTTTGCCATCTCTTTATACAAGCCAGATTCCTCTACTGTCTATATTCAAATATGGATCAGACGTATGGGAATTTCGTAAGTCTGAATCTCTTAGCAGACTATGCTGACAAGGTGAAAAATTACCATTGTAAGCAAATGAGAAGCTATTAATATCTTCTATTGTAGTTGTAATGGATGAAACAGGCCAAGGTGTCTCATTGTGAAAGTAGAGGGAAAAATGGCTGTGTTGATCTATAGGGCTGGGTGGTATGACGCATATACCATGTGGAGGATTTAGCTGTATTGTTTCTACTGTTGTAATTATATTGGGAACCAGGGCTAGTTGTCACAGTTATTACTCCAGGGAATATTTCTCAGAGTAGGTTTATTTTTCATAGTATATTTCTGCATAGCCACACACTGTACCTTAAATTTTCGGCGACAAAAAATCTATTGAACATTTCCACCATTATTGCCCATGAAAAAAGTTTTTTAGTTTAAAGTTTTAAAGTTTATTTAACACAGAGTGACCTTTTGTGACACAAGTGTTATAATTAATAAATTAAACCATTTAAATATTTAAAACACCTGCCATTAAATAGCCTCATTAATTAAAGAAAAGAACAACCCCACACAACCACATAAAAAAATTATAATTTATATATACTGTTTTGGCTAACAAATACTGTAATTAATAAATTAAATCAATTTAAGCACATGGCAACTTGTCGATCTGACATTTTTTAAAAATACTAAGGATATTTCCACCGTTATTGCTCAGAAAACAAATCTGTTTATTTAACACATATTAACCTCTTCTGATAACATATGCAAGATGTCACAATGGAATCTGCCATTGAATATGCCCTATATATATATATATATATATATATATATATATATATATATATATATATATATATAAAATGGTGTTGGTATATATACCAACATACGTATATATAACACCAAACTATAAAGTTGCAAAAAAAAAAAAAAAAAAAAGACAAAAAACAAATTATTTGAATAACTATAATAATAATAATAATAATAATAATAATAATAATAAGAAGAAGAAGAAGAAGAAGAAGAAGAAGAAGAAGAAGAAGAAGAAAAGAGGATATTTGTAATTTCACCTCTACATCCCCAAACAGGAAAGTCAGGAAAACCTCTGAACTGCAAACTGAGAATTCATTCAAGGCAAAGCTGACACTGCTGACTTGCTGGGGAGGTTGTTGAACTGTAGAAAATGCCTCTTATTACTCTACTCCATCATCATTTATGACAGATTGCATAGATAACCTCATTTAAAGACCCAAAACCCTCCGGTTCTCATTGGTGTAATTTGAATGACATCCATCTTGCATAATACCTTGTTACTGTTACTGTCTGTCATTAAAGCTGCCAGAAAAGACGACATCCTCCATGTTAACAAGGTCAACTGAGACACAACTGTGAAACCTTTCAGACGGATTCCACCCACTTTCCAGCAAGTAGTGTGAGCTGAGGCATAGAAATCGCAAGGGAATCATGTTGAAAAGAAAGGTCAATGCCGGGAAACACAGTTTGTGTTAACACACATTTGAATTAATGCAGCTACATCCATAGCGGTGACTTCCTATTTTACAGTGAAAAAGGGCAAGTGGCAGGAATTAAAAACAACTACATTAAAACCAAGCATGGTTGAATGGCCTGTTACAGCATCTACAATTTGTCTCTACATTTCTAACTTAACAATGCAGTCTCACAGGGGTAAAATGCACAGAGAATTTCCCAATGATCTGGCACGAAGGAAATTAAGGTGAAATGAAAGCAACATCTTTGCAACAGGTTTCCACTGGGGCAAGTGTCAAAGATCTAACTCAAAGAGGTCAAAGAGGGAAAAATAAATTCTGTCATCTTGTTATTTTTTTAAATATGATTTTGCAGTATAACTTTACAGTATTCATATTAAATGTATTACATGAAAGTATAATTCAGTACAGTTACAATTACAATACAAAACTAGAAGCTTATATTTTATTATATTATAATGTGCATTTATCAACAATTTAAAATAGCTTCGAAGGTGGCTCATACAGTCAGAATTTAGAGTATTTGTTCTATAAATTATATGTTAATTTGTACTTGGTACTTAATTACAATATGCAATTACCAGGGACTAAGAAACGAAAACGAAAAATTAAAACAAATGAATTGCTTTACAGAACATAACCGAGAATGGGAACAAAGACATTTTCAATTGTTCCTGTGTGAACTTTATTTTAAATGCTGATAAATGGTTATAACCGGTTAATTTTGTTATAATTATTTTTTTTTTCCTTGAAACTTATGGACAAAGAGCTTATCACAGAATTTTTTTGGAATGATACCACTTCATGTTGCATGGTCCAGGCACAAGGAAAACAAGAGGTAAAAGTACATTTCTCAGTTGATTACAAATCTTCACTGATTATTGTTAGATATGATACATAATACAGATTTGATGCTGCCGGGGTTGACTCAGAAGCAGATCTGTAATTAAAATTATACTTAACTGTTCGTGCTTGTTATGATTTCTATACTGATAAATCCACCACACAGGAAAAAAATAATTGCTTATTTTTGCATATTTTGCTCTTGTTTTTACAGATCAGGTTGCTTGTTTTCACCCACACCTTAGTGCAGTACTGTAATTTTAAAAAGAATGTTATTAACCATTCTTTTATTTTGTTCTAACCAGTAACCATTGAACCGGAATGGAAAAAAAAAAGATTTGCTCAGAACAAACTGCAATGAAAAACATAGAATTAAGTCCATGTTAATCACATTTTATCATGAACTGGACTAAGAATGCGATTGATTTTCATACAGTACATTTATTATGTTTAAGTTAAGCTAACAATATAACACTTTTCCCTATATATCCATAAAACTATTTCTTTATATTTGTCAAATGATGTATTAAAAACAGGTCAATGCTGTATTATTATTATTACCACCATGTTTTCTAGAAAACAAAGTCTTGTTTATTGCAATCTGACATAAACTGAAGTAAGAAAGCCACTAGGCAATGGTGTTATTATCTGACTAACAGGGGCCCAGGTCAGGAAACAGAAAAACGTCTGCTAGCTGCCTTGAAATGTCACACAGGTCACATAAACTACAACACATAGAGACTACATCACCTAGATATCTCATAGAGACCATGTCTGTTCCCTGAACTACCAAACACAAAACTCACACTAAATTATTTAGAAAAAAAATTATTAAGGTCAAACTTGGAAAAAAATTAATAAATAAAATTAAGATAAACATCATATGAAGGTAGGGCTACAAATTATTAGTTCCCTGTCTGTCGCTCACTTCGACGTTGTGTCACTAAGGGTCTCTCTTGAGCGCCGAATATGCCTCTGATCTATGAAAAAAGGCCAATGAGAAGACATCCCCGGACATACGGTATAAAAGTTGGGAAATAAGTCGAGTTCATTCAAAAATTTTCTTCGGAGCCGATGGTCGTGTATGCAGTCAGCTGCAAGTCACACACCTGCTCCTGTTCCTCTGATGATTCTCTGCTGTTGGATCTACGGCGCACTTCAGTGGCTTTCTCCTTCTCTGCATGGCAGTGCAGTTTGCCCCTGGGTGCTTCGACAGTGCAGAAAACTCAAAATAATTATTAAAAGAGTGATTTTCTTGTAAAAGAGTATTTTCCTCTTAAAGAGCAATACATAGCGGCGTTGAACGTCCTTTTCAGGACACATCTTTTTAAAGACGCTTTTACGCCCCTGTGTAGGTCCTGGATGAGGTAGAGTGTTCTCCCCTTTAGACGGCCACAGGAGTTGTCTCGTGTGTCTGGGCAGCGATCACACCGAGGCAGTGTTTGTGGATGTTTATGTTCTCACTGCGAGAGCATGCCCATGGCAACGTTGCAGTCGCGGCTCGCTTTCAATAGAAACCACGCCACTCCAGCCGTCCCCGCATTGGTCCTTCTTCCCACGGGATTGAGGACGATGCGGCTGGTGACGGAGGCGATCTGGGGATGGCAGTGGGTGCAGCTCTGCCGGGTACGCCCCCTTGGACCACCCACCCCCCAGCACGCTCGTTGACTCCCATCCGTGCTCGAGGCAACAGCGGCTAGCCTCACAGCCAGCCTGCTTATCCTCTGGAGCTCAAGGTGGATGAGCTTGCCGCTGCATCAGAGAGCGCGGAGTCTGACGTGGATGACTCCCCTGGGCTGCCACCTTCGGGCCAGCACGCCCAGGCTGAGGCTGACGCACAGATGTCCGACATGCTTGCCCGGGCCATCGCCAGTGTGGGGCTGGACTGGAACCCTCCGTCCTCCCCGCAGCCATCGCGGTTGGATGACTGGTTCCTGGGGCCTGCGCACTGCGCACTGCTCACAGCCCATTTTTCCCGGAAGTGCATGATGAGCTGATATCTTCGTGGAGGGCACCGCTCTCCACTCGTCACAAAGCCACTCGAACGCTACCACCTGGCGGGGTCACCCTATGCTCCCCTCCAAGGCCTGTAGAACAACATCTTCACTCACCACCAAAGCCTACAATGCCACCGGACATGCCGCTTCCGCCCTGCATGCCATGGCCCTCCTGCAAGTCCACCAGGCCAAGGCACTGAAAGATCTGCATGAGGGTAGCCCTGATCCCGATGTGTTGCAGGAACTGCGCTCAGCGACCGACCTTGCCCTCAGAGCCACGAAGGTCACAGCGCAGTCACTTGGGCAGCCGATGGCCACACTCGTGGTCCAGGAACGTCATCTGTGCGTGATGCGTGAGACTGACAAAGTGCGCTTCCTCAACGCCCCTGTCTCCCAGTTCGGCCTCTTTGGCGACACCGTCAAGGACTTTGCCCAGCAGTTCTCCATGGTGAAGAAACAGACGGAGTCCATCTCGAACAGCCTGCCCTGCTGCAAACCTGCCGCCATGGGCCATGCCCTGTCTGCTCGCCGAGGGCATCCTACTGCGGCAAAGAAACACCCTGCTCCGCCTCAACCCGGGCCTAGCTCTCAGCCCGTACGCCAAGCACCCAGCTGGAAGCAGACGCTCCCCGTCTCACAGACCCCCTCGAGGACCCGGCTCCCAGGTTCTCCTGAGACGATCGACCCAGGGACCAAGACGTTAGCTCCGGAGCTGGTAAGCAGACCACTCTGTCCCCCAGTGGAGGGCCGGGAGGAGAATCTTTTGTTGAATTTATTTCATTTAGACGGGAAATACAGACGGGAAATATCCATAGCGGTCGCACCGCTGGGGTTGATGCATATGAGACCACTTCAGCACTGGCTTCAGACTCGAGTCCCGAGACGAGTCTCGGGACTAGAGTTGCTGACTGTTTTCTTTGCCCTGTAGAAGTTTCTCCCGTTAGTTTGAGACAAACATGTCCTAATCAGGTCAGACAGCACCACCGTGGTAGTGTACATAGGACACACCTTCTTGGACCGCACGCATAGGTTTAGACTTTCTGAGCAGCTCTTTGTCTGCTTTGGTGGACAGCGGAAAGGGAACGCTGTCTCCGTAATGAATGTGAATGCGTTTCATTCATTACGGCAAAATTCTGGCCTGTTAATAGTTAATATCTAAATCCACAAAAGGAGTTAGATCGTTTTAACATTTAGCTCCTGTGAAATAGTCTCCATAACACTGTTAGGGATGCAGACGCACAGTTTAAGTCTAGACTAAAGACTCATCTATTTAGCCAGGCATACACCTAATTTATCCTTCATCTCTCAATTAGGCTGCTTTAGTTGGGTCTGCCAGAACCAGATCATGATCTATAACTCTTATAATTATAATAGCATCTATGCTAATATTATTCTATTTGTATCCCTGTCTCAACCTCAAGACTCCTATCCTGAGGTCACCAGAACCGGCTGGATCCAGCTCCATTCGTGCTTCGTGTTGGACTCAACTGCTACGTGTCTCTGAGAGATGATGACTAAATGCAGCCGGTGCCAGCCAAACATCACTTCAGTTTATTATGATGGACTTCAGAGGTTGAACTGATGCCAACACCAACCATAAGACATGGGATATATCATTTGCCATTGGACATGCCTGAACCTTGGATTTAGGATAGACCTGACCGAAATTACCGGCCGGTTGAACTGCGATGCACCTCACTGATCTCTGCCTCAATCACATTAGTTTAATGATGGACTACACACTTATAATGGAATACATAGACTATCAATTCATTTCCAACAAAAGCCTTCATCAGCCAACTAACAAAGGACAGTGCATCTATGTGAACTTCTGCAGTTAATCTGTTTAAACACTGACCCTTAACACTTACTTAGTTTAATAATTGTAAATAATTAAGTAATACTGGTATTACATTCATGATGTTAGCCAGAGGGGAACTGACCCCCACAGTGAATCTGGTTTCTCCCAAGGTTATTTTTCTCAACATCTTATGGAGTTTTGTGTTCTTTGCTACAGTCGCCTTTGGCTTGCTCACTGGGTTTCAAAATACAATTATTATTGAATTACTTATTTTTAAACACAATTCACAATCATATTTTATCAAACAACACAACAATGACTCTTAAGACATTATAGACATTACAGTTTAATTTACTGTTAATGCATGATTTTCTGTAAAGCTGCTTTGAAACTTGTGTTGTGAAAGGCGCTAAACAAATAAAAATTACTTGACTTGTTTGAGACATTGTCAAATTCTGTCCAATTTATAATTAGGAATTTATCTGTGCAAACATACTGAGCCTTAAAGATGCAGATTTATTTTCAACTTGTTCTTCATCTGCACTGTGAAACAACCATCACTGAAGCACTATATTTCCCCTTAAAACTGTTAGGAAAACATTGTCATGCAGCACTGACATTGAGTCAAAATAAAACAACTAAAGTAAGTGTTTCTCAGTCAGTCTGTTTGTTTTAGGAAAAACTCAATAGTCAATATCAAAACATTGTGTTCCACATAAGTCTTAAACAAACCCAAAGACCCAACCTACCATAGATTCAACTGAATGGCCATAATGAAGTTTAAATTGAATTAGAAAACAATTTGTGTTTCTATAAGGAAAAAAAGCATGCACTATTATTTATAGGCTAAGAAAATGTCACAAGCAGGATTAAAACCTGTATTACCTGCATGAGCAGCATAGCTCAACCTATCAAAGTGTGTAAACAAACCGCTCAGCCACAGCTCTGACAAAATATACTGTTGTCCACTATTGCCCTCTTTTTATTCTTTGGTCAAATTTGACCAGAAATGAAATTCACAAAATATTAATTAATTCATGTTTTTGGTCCTACTGACATGTTTTAGCTCATTTACTAGTGTAACAGTTGAAAAATTCTGCATGCGGTTTGTATGTATATTTTTAGGTGCATATGCCAGTATATGTCATTTTCGAGCCCTTTGGACAATGGAAGGGTTAAGAGTACATAATATTTTTTTCTTACTGCTTACAAATACCAGGCCATTTAAGATTCCTGACCAAGATAATGATAAACCAAGATAAACTTTCCTCTGTCTTAATATCTGTTTTCTCTCCTAATGCACACTCTAAAGCAGTTCAGAAATGTCCAGGGCTTCTTGTCTTCACTCCAATACCTCTGCAAAATCACACCAAAAGGAAGCTGACAAAAGGTCTGACCACTCATACTTCTTCCAACTGAGTTTCCACCTCTGCGATAACCCTGAGGATTTTACAATCCCTTTTTTGAACCAGTTTCTCACACAAAACAGTTGGAAAACAGCACGACATAATAATTGAAATAGAGCCTCTTCTACCAAATAGATAGGTGTGCAACATTTTGACTGCGTTAGTCCTTTTTCTAAAGAGCGCTCGGCAAAATTCCATCAAATTACAATAAAATAATATTTAATGAAAAACTTTAGATTCAAACAGCAATTTTTTTTTTCTGAAAGCTTACCATAAAAAGAAATTACGCATGAAAATAATACATGAAGTAGACCAAACATACTGTAATTAAAAGAACAAGTGGTAGTAAAAGAATAAAGCTATAAAAAAAAAAAAATATAAAATTATAAAGTGGTATTTGAGAGTAGTGTAAAATATTGTGTACACAACAAATATTAATACAAATAAAAACTAAATGTATAAATACATTGAAAAAAATATTTTAATTAAAAATGAAATATAATAAATAATCATTTAATTGTTTTTACTAATATTTATTAAATTTGTTATATAATACATTTATATATATATATATATATTTAAAAGTAAATACCAATTCTTCTTTTAAAATATAAAAAAACATTGAGAAACAGTATGCTGACCTAGTTGTTCTTTGTAATTTTATATTGAATATACATGGTTCACATGATTGTTTATATTAAAATATAACAATAAACAATAAATTATACTTATATTTTTAATATATATACTTATATCTATACTATATATATATATATATATATATATATATATATATATATATATATATATATATATATATATTAGTATGAGTATACAGTAATTAATTGCTTATATTAGAACATAACAACTGAAGAGTCCTACAGCCTAGTTTACTTGTTAATTGTGTGCACTGCAACTTTAAGTGGGTGGGAGTGATGTTGGGTTACTGTGTACATCACATGCAACACCAAAGAAACTCATAACGAGAATCATCTCTCACCAGCACTGACATCACTGTCCAACATCCCAAACACATAATTTGATCCCCAGTTAATCTCTGTCCAGCAAAACCAATTTCTAATTAAGACTAATTAATCTGGGTAATTTCCTCTCAGTGCTCCCATGATTGGGACATCACCAGAGTTGACACGATACTATGTTTCCGACCGCTGTTTGGCATGGGGATTTATGCACAACTTATCCACAGGGAATCTAATGTGACAGATATTTTTCAGCCCTCATTTCACCACAGTCAATTTAAATAAACCACTGTCATCTCCCATAAGGGCTGTGACAGACGCTGATGTACACAGGCAAAGCAGGTTTCCACTCCTAAATGAAACTGCAGATGTACAGTAAATTACCGTCTTAGCCTAGCCACCTTAATGAAAGTGACAGTAAGGAGCTAGATCTTATAGGCGAACATTTGTATGTCAGCAAAGGATGAAAAACAAGTAGCCAGCACAATGAAGAGTAAACGGTTTGGCTGGAAGTCAGAAAGATGCCCATGACTCCTAAGAAATATAAATTTGAAGATAAACATGCAATTCATCCTGATTTTCTCCCGAATGCTCATTGATAACCAATTTAATGGGCCAATCCAGTCTTCAGACACATTTCAAAATGTGTAGATAAATGGCATTGATAATGACAGAGTGGACAGGTTTGAGAACTGCATTAATGAAGAGAAATAAAGGAATAAAAGTTGTGAGATGACTTGACCAACAAACAACATGCAGGATGCAAAGAGTGCCTTGAATTAATGAGGCAGAATGAGGGCTAATCACAATCCTGCTAGACTGCAGAGAAACTTGTTTGTTTCAGAAATTAAGTTATTGAAGTTTAGTCCTCTCTTGGAAGCTTTAAAATCAAACAACATTGAAAATTTAGTTCTTGCACAGTATTTATATTTAAAGTGATAGATCACTAAAAATGACAATTCTGTCATTATTTATTAATGCCATTATTTACTAAATTTTTCTTGTCATTTCAAACTTTTATGATTTTCTTTCTTCTGTGGTACACAAGAAAGGAGATGTTAGGCAGAATGGCAGTCTCAATACCTATACACTTTCATTGTAAGGATAAAAGATGCAATGAAAGTGAATGGCAACTGAAGCTGTCATTCAGCCAAAAATCTCCTTTAGTGTTCAACAGAAGAAAGAAAGTCATATGGGTTTAGAACAACATGAAGGAGTTAATGATGACAAGATGTCCAGTTTGGATGGACTATCCCTTTAAAATGCATAAAAAGATAATCAATAAGTAATAAAAAGGTCCTGAATCCATATGTTAAGAACAACGAATGACACTGACTGAATTACTTCTTGACAAAACAGCACATATTTCTGTAGTCTGCTCTGCAAGTAGAGCAAATGAGAAATAAGACCTTTAAAGACATCATTTTATTTTTAGAGACAACAATTTATACTGAACGGCTCATAATAATAATGAGCAAACTTTTCAACCTTTGGGATGTGAAATGATCTGTGGAAATTGATTCTTTAATGAAATAATTCAAGATTAAAGGATTCCGTTCTTGAATAATTAAATATGTCAGGGTTAGAAACTGAAAAATATGCTTAACTGACACTCGCAGTTGCATGTTTTCACCTGGCGAGTAGAAAATTCTTTCAAAAAATGCATGAGTTTCAGTATATAGACTTCTAAGACACTCTAAGGATATGCTTCCTCGACTGCATATATATCATCTATAATGCAAGTAATGCATTTTTAAATTATTAATCAGACCACAGAGAAATTAAGATTTTTCAAGTAACTGCCACAAAAAGCAAATGATCCTTCTGCATTAACAAATATCTGGTTTAAGCTGCTGAAATATGTTTTTTGATATAAATATTATTGGTAAAATGTGAAGCAGCACTTCTGGATGCTTTCTTAGAGAGCTGTCGCGCTGGTATCTCAAGAAGGCCTTAGAGATTGAAACTGAAATGGATTGAACCTTTAAGTAAACATGACAGCATGCTCAGTCACTACAGTTTTTTTCGGGGGCAGAAGACGGCATTAAACTTCAAACAGAGAACAAAGACATGCACTCAGTGTCCTATGTGATCTCATTAGTATTTGTAGGTAATGTGAGTGCATTATTTTCCATTTTGATGGACAAGGGCTACTGATGCATAAAATATCGATGGTTAGACAGCTTAGGTAAACAATTGTGTAAAATGCTTAGAGACATGCAACTCTTTTCGAATGCACAATATTTCTAAATTACCACACAATTATTATTAATGCTCAATATGTATGAAATACAGGTCTCCCAAAATGTTTGACCAATTAATTTCTATAACTTTTCCACAAATTAAAGGATGAAGGATTAAAAAAAATGACATACAAAAAAAAAGATATTATAGAGATTTAACAAAGCAATTTCTAGCCAATTAAGTATTTAAGAGCTTTGCATAACTTGAACAATTTATATTCAATAGAGATTTACAAGAGTTTTTGTGACTTCTAAACGTCTAGGTCTTCGTCTTCTAAACCTGATGGAGGGAATGAGACATTGTGTCGAAGAAGCAACACTAGTGGTCTCTCTTGAGCGCCGAATATGCCTCTGATCTATGAAAAAAGGCCAATGAGAAGTTGGCAGACAGTATTTACATACCCTTCCCCCGGACATAGGGGTATAAAGGCGGGGAAATATGTCTAGTTCATTCAGGATTTCTCTGAGGAAATGGAAATGGTCTGGCCACAACAGTGGCTTGGCTCAGCGACGTGGCCGGGGAACAGAGGTTACATACGTAACCTAGACGTTCCCCATCTGTTGCTCACTTCGACGTTGTGTCGAAGAAGCGACACTAGTAGTCCAATTTAAATCACGCCATGCGCTGAGCCGTGTACGTGTACTGCTGACACAGGAGCGGGCAGATACTTGACATGCAAAAGCGACCAGCTGTATCAGACTGCAAGTACCCTTCTCCAATGCCCCCAAAAAGTCATCGCAATCCTTCGGGTTACCCTAGACAGGGGAACAAGGCGACGCTTGCCAACCTGGGAACAGAATGAGCCTAGCCGGGCCTCTTTTCTCTCTATGTTTCTCGCATAGAGCCAAACGGCTGGGGCCATTACACGCATCGTGGGAAGGCGGTCTTACCCGGTTTCCTGTTTTTCTGGGGGAAAAGACCCTGCAGAGACCACACCTGCCCAGAGAGGGGGAGGTAAGAGTGGTGAATACATCACATGGGTTTTTAGGCAACATGTGGAAAGTGGCGCGGTGGTAGACCCCACCTCTCCAGAGGGGGGAGTTGCTACAAACACGGTGACCAGGGGGCAGTGGGAACTGCCCAAGGGAGATGCGGGTCCGCTTGTAAGGGGACCATAACGCAGAAAATACACACAGGGGGAGTCCATGTAGGAGTCCTGATCTGTGGAGCACCTATTCCAGTACAGGGTAGATTAAGTACCCGCAGTGGATTGGGTTGGCGAGTTCCTCCGCTGAACTGCGGAACCAAAGGGCTAGGGAGGAGTCATCCAGGGATCCGAATGAGTGGGATCTCCTGGGAGAGAAAGTGCACAGTTTTACCTCGGCCGAGGGAAAGGCACTAGGTGCAAGCAATGCACCCGGTCAGTCCGTCAGCGTGTACCGAGTTCTACCGGCTCGGACCTGAGAAAACACGGGACGATACTGACTCAACCCTGAGATTGCAGAATCTCGCAACGATATTAGGTGTTGCTCAACCCGCTGCTCTGCATATGTCTGCCAGTGAGGTGCCTCTGGCCAGTGCCCACGAGGATGCAACAGTCCTTGTTGAGTGTGCTCGGACCCGCGGGGGGGTGGGGGGGCATGGTCTGGGAGTGATAGGCCAATGAAATGGCATCCACCACCCAGTGGGAAAGCCTCTGTTTGGAAACAACGCTCCCTTTCCTCTGTCCACCAAAGCAGACAAAGAGTTGCTCAGAACGTCTAAAGCTCTGCGTGCGGTTCAAGTAGGTATGCAAAGCAAGTACCGGACACAGCAACAAAGGGGCTGGGTCTGCCTCCTCCCGGGGCAGCGCTTGCAGGTTCACTACTTGATCTCTGAAGGGAGTCGTAGGAAACTTGGGCACGTAGCCTGGCAGCGGTCTTAGGATCACATGAGTGTCTGCCGGACCGAACTCCAGGCAAGTGTCGCTGATGCTGAGAATGCTTGCAGGCCCCCAACCCTCTTGATGGAGGCAAGCGTGATCAGCAGGGCCGTCTTCAGGGAGAGGGCCCTGAGTCCAACTGATTCTAGCAGCTCAAAGGGAGGTCTCTGAAGGCCCGAGAGGACCACCGAGAGATCCCAGGAGGGGAACAGGCTTGGTCGGAAGGGATTTAACCTCCGGGCGCCTCTTAGGAACCTGATAGCGGCTACGTACACATTCAAGGTGGAAGGGGACAGCATCCCCTCCAACCTCTCCTGCAGAAATGAGAGCACTGACCTAAATGCGCTCCTCTGTGGGTCTTCAGCCCGGGAAGAACACCAATTCGCGAACAAGCACCACTTCAGGGCGTAAAGTTGCCTGGTAGATGGAGCTCTGGCTTGGTTGATCATGTCTACGACAGCAGGTGGTAGATCAGCTAGATCATCCGCGTCCCGTCCAGGGGCCAGACGTGGAGGTTCCAGAGGTCTGGGTGCGGATGGCATGGACAGGCTTTTTCAATGACTCCAGATAATCAATCAATTTCTCAACATCTGTCACTCTTATAACCAACTCAGAGAATTGTTTTTTCAATGCCATAATCGATCAACGTATTACAGCGAGATCCTCCAAGTCAGCAACAACCTTCATAAGTATCACAAACATGTTGGACAGTTTATGCTGGATTCTTCTCCTGCCGTGACATCCAAATCGAGTCCCCGGTCCGCAGGCCCATCAGAGGTTTCAGCTTGAGCATGTAAGTGACTTTTAATGTCTCAAGAGTCTGAGGATTTTGACTTCTTTGCCATGTTTACCTCAAAGGACAAATATGTGACTGGGTGTATCAAATCTCACACTAATACAGTGTATCGCAGCATCAGGACCCGCACCAGCCGACTACATGACAGCTTCTTCCCACAAGCAATAAGACTTCTGAATCCATCCATCCATCCATCATGTTTAAAGGTGTCATGAATTAGATTTTTATTTTATTTTATAATGTTCCTTGAGGTCCACTTATAATGTTAGTGTGATTTTTTTCATTAAAAGTAGTAGGAATAATTGGTCATTTTCTATCCAGTTTTTGTGCCTCTGATTCAAAAGCTCCATTTTTTGGGGAGTGTGTTCTTGAAGACTTCAGTGTAAATGCCCACTGCTGTGATTGGGTAAAAACTTTGCATGTTGATAAGTGTAAACGCCCCCACTATTACGCGTGTGTGAGGTTGTTTTGAAAACTTCGGATGGTTAAAAAAATGACAACTGGAGGAATTTATCCATACATGTTTGGGCTAGAGTCTGATCCTGAATTTGAAGAAAATTAACCCCCTTCTCAAACACCACGGATACTGCATATATCGTAATATAATCATCTTTCATCATATATTCAGTGTAGTGACAAACGCATATGTTGATTATTATACTGAGTCAAGTTTTCATTAAAAAGGAAAGAGATTGTCTAAATATTGATATCAATACTCTTTAGGTGCATCTTTGGCAATTGTGGCATCATGCCAACAGAACAAGAAAATATATGCTGCTTAGAGATCCCAGTGCATTAAAACTAATACACAAGCATTTATAATCACTAGGATCAAATCAAATGCTCAGTACACATTTAACAGTCTTTAACATATGAAGCAAAATAATTAACATGGATATACAGACTTGTTTGTTGCAACATCATTGTCGGGTCCAATATAGTTAGCACTACATCAACTTTTAATATAAGTCTCTCTGCAAAGCCTGCTTCGAACTGTTTCTTGTTTGTGAAAGGATCATCAGTAAAATTAAGCGAGCAAACAAACACAATCTTACGGACACGATCCGGGACTTCATTAAAAATAAACAACAGCCACTCTTTATTAATGTTGGGATCTTTGCGAAGCAAATGCAAGAAATTTTGTTTACCACAACCTGGCACTGCACAACGTCTTGACATCTTCGTGCCCATCGTGACACCTCCTGTTGCTCCAAAAATTATCTCACTGCTCTATTCTAACCGAAAGACTGGTGGGCGGGCCTAAGCAGTGTCAACAATAAAGTAGGCATTGATCTGTTTAAGCAGAGGCTGGCCTGTGCTGATGTAATACCTCACTATGTCATATTAGTGAGGAGGAAGTAGAGAACAAGTCATTTTGGCACCTTGGTTTCATTAAATATTTTTTTTGGACCAACAAAAAAGTTTTCAGTTTTGAAATATACTGTTAGTTTTTATAATTCTCTGAACACTTATATTTCAAGATATCATGGTAAATTTGATTTTCCTATTCATGACCCCTTTAAGGTGCTCTGGTCCACTCTGTCTTTTATAAACACCATTTACTCCCGCCATATCCCCCTGCATCATGTCAATAACTTGACAACATAATACATACAAATATAAAATGAGGGGGATCAATGTTTATTGAATTTTTGATGGATCTCCCCATGTCAGACAATGATTTGGGGTTTCAATGCTTGACAAAGGTTAATGAAGTAGACTAAACTTAGCACTTATGGTGGAAGAAACACTGCTGTTATTTAAGTTTTGCATGGAAGGCAATGGATATAGAGCTTTTTATAGACCTTAAGCTTTGTTTTGTGTAGGATGAAATGAAAAGATCCTCTTGAAGAGTTTATACAACATGGATGGAAGTGATTTTACTTAACTGCCACTCATAGAATGAAATGTAAAGCTAAAACTAATGTAAATTGTTTTAAATAAAGTTTAGAGAATAAATATGATACCTAAATAGTACCTTATAGTTAAATATTTTTGTTATAAGTATATTGGTCAAAGACAAATAAGGATTTCTGAGATGATGAAAAGAGAAATCTTTAAAATACAGATTAAATTGCATGTGCCATGTTAATCGAAAGGTAAACTTTTGAAAAATGTTTCTTGCATTTTCAGCAAAACAAATCTCTCTAAAATATATATTTATCAAAATATATACACTACCGTTCAAAAGTTTGGGGTCACTTGTCTGAAATGTTTCTCATGATCTTAAAAATCTTTTGATCTGAAGGTGTATGCTTAAAAGTTTGAAATTAACTTTGTAGACAAAATATTATTCTGCCAAAACATATACATTTATTTAATTACAAATCTAAAATTTCCTAAAAAAAAAAAAAGTTTTTGAAATGGATGACTTGGATCAAAATATGAAGAAAAGAAGCCAATAAGTGCCCAACATAGATGGGAACTCCTTCAATACTGTTTAAAAAGCATCCCGGGGTGATTCCTCAAGAAGTTGGTTGAGAAAATGTCACGAGTACATGTCTGCAAAATCTAGGCAAAGGGTGACTACTTTGAAGATGCTAAAATATTACATAGTTTTGGATTTATTTTGGATTTTATTGGTCACAAAATAATTCCCATATTTCCATTTCTATTATTCCATAGTTTTGCTGACTACTATTATTCTAAAATGTGAAATAAATAAATAAATAAAGAATGAGTAAGTGACCCCAAACTTTTGAACGGTAGTGTATATATATATATATATATATACACATACACACACACATACTGTATATTTTTTTCACACATACGGCATATTTTCCTTACACAATGAATACATACACTTCCCAATATTTTTTTATTATTTATTTATTTTTTCTAGGATATATTTCTTTTTAATAGTTATTTTACATTTTCAAGATTTTTTTAAATCTCTTTAAAAAAAATTTTTTTTACATTAATTTATTTCTAAGTCCCCCGAATAATTAGCAAAATTAATTTTAATTTAGAAATTAAAAACATGTTCATCATAGAGGAGAAGTATTTATGTCATTGTCTGTAGTAACTGCATTTTTTAAGTATTTCAGAATAACGAAGCAAAAATAAGCTTCATGTGGAAAAATGATCATATGAATATTATTATGACTGAATCAACCAAACTACATTAGGTTTCTCCACTGAAAGTCATATTTAAGAGTTAATAAGGTTAGCTATAGCTCCTTAAGGTAACAACTGCACGTGTTAACATTTTATATTTAAATAAGAGAGTTTGAGAAAGAAAAAGGGTGGTAAAACACACACCTCACAGAAGGTGTGGAGAAGTTGTGCTTACATCCTGAAAATACCCCCAGCTTTAGAACACTCCTAAGTGAACATGCTGTGCACTGCACACCCACCTCTCATTCATATTTAATTCAGTGTAATAACTCACTGCACCAGTGACTCAAAACAAGTGTGATCTGAGTCTTTCTGGGTCCCCCATGCTGATGCTCCAACACTACACTCCTTCATCTAATTAGGAAATAAAAGGTTTCCACTTGCCAAAGACCAGATGTCGATATGTTCTTAATCATATACTGTCTTAGCTATACTACTGCTAAGCAGGAAAGAGTGCTGTAGTTCTTTGTAGACTTAAGTGGGGGTATAAGTCAGAATACATTTTTTGTTAAAAGGTGCACAATTTCTGTCCAATAAAAGGTGCCAAACTAAACTGCAAAATAACTTTGGTTTTTACACTTTTTGAACCCATTGACAAAAAGTACATCACTTTTTAAAATAACATTAGTTATCACACTTACAGTATAAAACAAAATATAGACTAACAGATTATGCAAAGATTTTCAGAGAACTGACTGAACTGCTGAATACAAGCAGATACCTTTAACAAGCAGATTTCCTGAGCTGCTGGCCATGCCAAATTGGTTGCGGGCGACACACGTGTACGTGCCAGCATCTGCTTTGGTGGCATTGGATATTCGAAGGCTTCCACTTTCCAATACAGAAACTCTGCAAGAAAAACAGCAAACATGATAATATTACTTCAAACTGCATGCCAGCATCTTAAAGCCAGCAATCAACAAAAGCAATTTCATTTCTGACAACATAAAATATCAACAGGTTTTGCAGCTATTTAAGACTTGAGATTTGTGAAGAGATTTTAAGATTTGCGTTATTTAAAATGATCTAGACATTCTTACAGAGACAATTTTGCGAAAGAGTGCAATTTTGGAACAGTATTGAAGGTTTCTCAGATTTTTTTGCAGATTGCTATGGATATTTTGTCTTGATAGCCTCCACTTCAACCTCCACTTTCAACAAACTGCAGTCAACTCACACCCAATAAAGAGACTTTTTGGAGTAACATTGCACACTGAAATGTTGTGCTTAAGTCTAACCACAAAGAAAAGAGTTAAAAGATTTTTTTTTTGTTACAAATACCATGTTTCTGTGCCTCCAGAATATTACCAATGCAACTTTATAAATAGTTTCCAAAGCCATGCAAATTAATTTACTAGGGCTGTCAATTTAACGTGTTAATTCAGTAATTATATAAAACATTACTGCAATAATTAATTTTCCAACCATTGGAGCGGTTCAAGCTTGAATACCACCTTCATGTTTTTATGAGTCTCAAACAGCATGGGGCAGTAAGAGCTACTCCAGATGTACAGCACAAGATAAGGATGCATACTTGTATTCAAACACAGCTGGATGGAACACAACTTACATGTTACATTACACATACTATGTTCATTTTATTTGAGTGGCTTGTTGTATCGACACAGTGTCCTGGTGAAATGAACCCTAGAGAAACTACAACAACGACTTTTATTCAGTTTCACACAAATCATGAGTAAAGCTGCAGATTTATCTGTCCATAAACACTTTCTGCCCTGTTCCTCACACAATGCTTTCTAATTGCATCTAAACACTACTATAGTGCACGATAAGGCAATACTTTTTTACATTTGCATTACAAAAGCAACTGCATTTACAAGCTTGTTCGAGTGTGATCAAATTAATTGGTAGCAACAGATAGGGCATTGTACTTGCGATGGACCAGGATAAGAGTCCTAAAGAGCTTGCGATTCGACATGTGAGCCGAAAGTGTTATAGAAGCACAGCAAAATGATGTGGTTGCTTCTGAAATTGCATTTTTAATCTCACATTTGCTTTTTATGACACTTTTGGTTAGGTTTAGGGTTTAAGGTTAGGGTAGGCAGATTGGTTTTGTTGATTTAAATCTCAATAGAGCATTAACCTTAAAAACAGAATCTGTTTGGGAGAACATTTAACTATCTTTTAGCCCCACACGGTGGATATTTCACCTCGGGACTGCCACGATACATGTAAGGAACCATGTAATATAATTTAGCAAAAATGTCGCCACAGTCATTTGATTTTCATGATATCAAGTTGGGATTCTTAAAAGTATATGCACTAAAATAATTCAGGTCACTACAAAGCAGGTTAAATACAGTTTTTCAATGATAGTAGTGAGGTTTTTTCCTTCTTTCCCCTTCTCCCTCGCTCCTCCAATATGCACCCTACCTCCAGAGACTGCCAACAAATAGGCCAGCACATTGTCTTATCTAGATCAAGGAGTGACCTGCTTTTGTGCAGCTTTCCTGGTTTTGCAGCTGTTGGTGATGCTTGAAAGTTATGAGATACATTTGTTCGGCCTTCTCTTCATAAAGCTACTCGCTCTCTCTTCCCACCTTTGGGCTGTTCTGCCAGTCAAACATATCAAAGATTTTCACAGTGCATGTGTGCTGAAGTTTAGAGCAATTTTTTTTTTTTTTTTTACATGAAGGTTGTGAATGGATTTCAGATCATGGTGTCAGCAAACAAAATGTGAGGTGTCAACAAAGAATGGAATTAAAGCCAGTCTAAAGCAACACATACAGTGCTGACAAAAACAAGCGTGTTTGGTTGCCAACATAAATTGTGCTTTGGATGTGGTCTTCTTAATTCTGCAATATTTGTATTTTTCTCCTGACAAACTGACAAATAATTTTAAATGTTTGCCCCAGAGTTGTAGAAGAGATCTAAAAAATCCAAAAAGTGCTCAAATTTGCCAAGAGATCAAGGTCTGCAATTAAAAGTCGGAGATGTCATTATGAATGCAAACATATCTCATTAAATTCTTCCAAGAACAAATGATCTCAGCTAAGCAATCCACAATATTTTTACAGCTATTTCATTTGTCTCATTTGTGTCTTTTATTATTTCTCATGATGAAATTTCCGAAAGCCATCTGAGACAAGGTAGCGTAAATGACAATTTCACAATGTATGTGAACATCATAATAATGCTCTTTCTAGATTAGCACCAACCCAGCTCTAACCAGTAAAACCAGCAAGGAAATTTATGTTGGCCTAAAATTGACTTTTCAGCAGAGTAAGCAAGCCTAACACATTCAGTTAATTGTGACAATTCAGTTAACAGTCTTGATAGCGATAGGTTAAATCAGAGGAGAGTCCTAGAGTTGGTGGTGCGGTATGTGCTCTTGAACATACTTGGAGAGCAGAACTATTCTTAGATGTGCACACGAGTCCCTCGCCCATGACTCCAAGCTCTTTATCCAGCCTGTGCGAACGATGACATATCAATAATTTACCAGTGAGATGAACCTGAGTGCTGCTTTCCTCATCTCCAGATTATAACAGCTAATGAGGATAGTTGGAAACCTTCACCAAGGATACAAGTCTGGAGAGCAGCTTAAATAGGAAAAGAATGTTGTAGCGAATCCCCAAGAAGATCTCCCAAAAAACACTTGGACAACTATGGAAGCAAAGGCAAGCCATTACTGTATGTCCTTTTATTTATTTATTTATTAAATTATTTTTTTGTGTGTGGGGGGGTGGGGGGTTGAGGTGTTAATAGGAAATCAAATAGGAAAACTCTGGGAATCTTAATTGAAGTTTGAAACATTTGCCTATAGTCTCTCCAGGCCAGATTTAATCTGATGTGGCTGAAATAATAATTTATTCAATGACAAATTGGTTACTGCCCCTCACCTGTGTCTCTTTTGTTGTTTTCATAAACATAAGAATGAGACAAAAACAACAATTGTGAAAATCATGTAACGTGTAGAGGAGCATGACCTTTGTTAGTGTATTCTTTTTCAATTCTAAACATTTGCTCCTGAAATTGAAGCATGACTAGAATGATAACAAATCTGTTGATTTCACTGAGACTTTTGCAGTCTCAGTGCATCTAATATACTTCAAATATATACTTAAACTTGCTCCTCACAATCTCTTCCACTTTACACTCAGTCAAACAGAACAGCGTTATATAAAGCTGAATCAAAATACTTTCAGTTTCAAGAGACAAAATGTTAAAATCACAATGTTGTAAGTGTTATGCTCTCATCACAATATGCTGTAAATTTCACCACCTTGTCTTCAGCTGTATATACACCAGTACTGAAAAACTCTTGAGTTATGATGCAATTAGCAATTGCTCAAGTATTGAGACGAGGCAAAAATTTACCTTAGTATTTAATTTGATGGTCTTTTGAATCCAAACACGCAATAAATAAATAAATAAATACAATTCCCAAAACGCAAGCAAACAAACAAATAACTGCTACAGCTGTACACATTCTCCAATTACAATTAAGTATATATTCAAACAAAAGATCTAACGGCCACGGCGCAGTGGGTAATGCTCATATTAACTTGGACAAAGGTTCAATTTCAGTCATGTTCCTTGCGTCATGTTCCTCCTCTCTCTCCCCCACTTGCCAGCCTATTTAAATTTTACTGTAAGTTAAGTGACTTTGAAAAGGGTTAGTTAACATTCATTTTTGTAATAATAAGCTTTATACTCAAACTGTATGAAATATAATTTGTGTCTTTCTTATTTATTCTAAGGACATTTACAAGAAACATCTGATACAAGGTATATACTGAAAATTAGTGTAACTGAGAAATTAAGAAACTATATGCACTGGATTGTAATGCTCGAATTGCAAAAAAACAGCACTAAACAGTATAAACCGGCAAGGAAATTCATTCTGGCCTAAGCTGAATTAGACAAAGGTCATATTCCCCCATTCTTTGCCAGCTTCCTTTCATGTAACTTGAGCTGCGTATGATTGTTCTGGGAAAAATTCCGAGTGTCACGTGGTCTGAAGCCCTTATACAGTCACAGCAATTTACTGGAGGATGGCGTTTAAGCGACTCCCCCTAGAGAGCTATATTATGGGCTCCATAAAGGATCGAGTCAGATTTTCTGTTCTTCGGTGCACCAATTGTCTAAGTCCGTGTTTGTTTCTAGCGACTCGCGTCGAAGCGAGGATTATTTTTCTACGTTATGAATGGCAAACATGTAAAAACGTTGTTCACACAGCGTAAATTTCAGAGCAGTTTCAATGTGGGTTTTTGAACCGACGAGGACAATGGTGCTTCATCGAGGCTCACAATTTCTCACCACAAGGCATAATCCCCATTTGTTCCAGTTCTACTTCCAGAGCTACCAGATTTGGAGCTCCATGTGCTGAAACCAATTTGTGATTTCAGCTTTGTGTCTGAGAAGATAGGAGTGCGAACGGACAGGAGTTTGTCAAGATGATGCTTTTGTTTGCAAGGGTGAAAGACAACGTACTTTGCACCTCATTCTAAGAATCGAGGTTAGCAAACACGCCCCCCCCCCCCCCCCCCCTGAATTCCTGAATTCAGCCTCTGTCTACATGACCAAGTGGCTCGAGACATGCATAACAGAATTAGATGTTCATCAAACACATGTGTTCAGAAAACAAACAGTGAACATAATCACTACACATTGCCCCCCCCCATAAAGCATGCTGGAGCCATTCTGGCGAACCAGTTTTCTCAAATAAACATTTCCCCAATCTTACCCATTGAAAATACCAGGGAAAAGGTTTATTCTGTCAGTGTCCCTGCTGTAAATGCATTTCAGGGCACTCATCATGAATACAATAAATGCAGAAACATTATTATATTCCATTCAACCAGCCACAGTTGTAGACACCCCACCTCTACAACCCCCCCTCCCCCTCTGCTGTGCAGCTGGTTGTGGTGCAGCTGTCAAAGGTAAGCCAAGAGCGCCATCTAGTGGTTACATGCCGTGCTACAGGCGAGAGCCATGTATTAATTCCTCTGTCTGCCTGTCTAGCGGCTTGGCAGCAGTCGCAGTGCATTTCAAACTGGGTACTTTGAATGGTAGAGCATGGATATGTCATTCAATTCAGGTGGACTCTGCCAGTATTCAATGGGATTGTACTGACAGACGTCCCTGTTTGGGAAGCCCCAGTTTTGATTTGGGAAATTCACTCTCTCTTAGAAAAAGATTCCCCCTTCTCAGAGATAATGAGACTCTTACAGCCGTTATTTTCTTGTCCTGAAAAAAGACGGCAGCTTAGGTCCCATTCTGGATTTGAGATGTTTGAATTTCACCCTAATGAAATGTCAATTCAGAATGCTGATGCAGAAACAAATTATGTTACAAGTATAGCTGGGGACTGGTTTGTGACAATAGATTTGTAGGATGCTTATTTCCATATTCAGATTGTGCCAAAACAAAACAGCAATTTTCTCAGATTCGCTTTTGGGGCAAAGCATACCAATTTTGTATCCTTCCGTTCTGACTTGCACTGGCACTTGATAGCTTGAGGCTTCAAGGCATCTATGTTTTGAATTATCTCGATGATTGGTTGGTGTTAGCTCACTCAGAGACTTTGGCTGCCCAACATCGAGATGTTGTTCTCAGCCAATTGAACAATCTAGGGCTGCATGTAAACCTAGACCTGTTGCCATGACAACATGCTCTGTTTCAAGGTGTGGAGCTGAACTCCAGTAATTACAGCTCCAGCTCACTTTCTGTCATTAAGCCAGTGTCTAGCGATTTTCAGAGTGGGACGTGTTCACCCTGCGTGAACATTTCACAGGCTTTGGTGCTCATGATCGTGGCATCTGCTGTCATTCCCCTGGGCATGTCCCTTAAGAGTGACCTGTGGTTGCTACCAAACTTTGCTGCCATGGAAACAAACCCGCCCTCTGATGTAGGGTGTTCCATTGGGACAGGTGTGCCGCAAGGTGATAACGATAGACACCACCTCTATGGGTTGGGGTGCTGTACACGAAGGACATTCAGCCTACGGTGTCTGGATGGGACAGTGTCAATTTTGGCACATAAACTGGCTGGAGATGCTCATGGTGCTGCTGACATTACGTTTTTTTCCTTCCAGAGATTCAGAACAGTCATGACCTCATCTGGTCGGACAACAGAACGGTGGTGTACTACATCAATCGCCAGGAAGGGTGTGCTCTCGTGACATGCTAAGGCTGGCATGTTGCATTCTTCTGTGGGCATGGGACAATGTAATATCTCTATGAGCCGTACATGTTCTGGACCAGTTGAGCTTGGAGGCGGATCTCCTGTCTGGATCTACACACTCTCATGTTGTTCCAAACCCTTATAAATTCTTTCTTCCATAAAAGACAAGAGGCAAAATGTAAGGGAATTGACAGCTTCAGTCACCATTCACTTTCATTGCATCTTTTTTTAGCATTCAATGAAAGTAAATGGTGACTGAGACTGTCAATACCTAACATTCTTTCTAACATCTCCTTTCATGACCCACAGATGAAAGAAGGTAATAGGAGTTTGGAAAAACATGAGTAAATGATGACAGAAATTTATTTTTTTGGGTGACAATTCAGATACAGTATATAGAATATATATATATGATGGTAGTGGTTACATATTTGTGTGAGCTCAAATTTGACTCAGTGAATCCAAGCATGTTGCTGCTCGCTTGCACTAACTGGCTGTCTCTGACCTACCTGCAGGTAATGTTCCTTCAGTACATGTAATGATTTTTTAAAAACATTTACTGAGGACCCAGAGGGAGGGAAGGTTATGTAGCGGGTGAAGCAGCATCTACAGAAAGACCAGATAGGTCGTTTTATCCTCCAAATGGGGCACGAGGGTTGACCTATGATCTATGTTGAGGGCTAATACCCTAAAGAGGGAGAGATAGTTGACAGTTAGCTATAGTTAGTTGACAATTACTGGCAAAAAAAAAAGCCTTCTGATGAGGTTTGTTGTATTCACTAGGAAAACAAGCAATCACTTGTTGGTCGGGGGAAAAGAGTAGCGGGGAAAAATGGGACATGGAAAGGTTGTCTTCTGACACTTTTCCAATAGCCAGGTAATTGATATTGATTTTTTTTAGTGTGTACGAGCCAATGGTTCTTAAGACATAACATTCATTACCACCACATCTGACACTCACATAACCACGTCAAACTTTTATATTCGCTGTAATGGATAACAACGTCTATCCAGGCTGATATACAGTTAATGTGGATACGTTGCATTTATAATGCAGGCCTTATTGATTAAAATCCATATAAATCCAGAATGAGAAGAAAGACATTGATTTCAGTGAGATACACTGATATATAAAGGTGTTGAACAGAAAAATATAAAGTAAAGTAAATTCAAAGTGCCATAAGTACAATGTCCCCAAATTTGTGAGGATATTTACAAGAGAAAATGCAGAAATTGGCTCACACAGGATTTATCTGCGGCTTTTTAAGTCTTCACAATGGGCATTATTTGGTTTGTCAGTCAGAGACTGCTCTTGGGTTTAATAATGCAGGTGTCGCTCACTCCACGGGTGTCCAAAGGACTTGGTAATTCAGATATAATAGGAGTGATAACAGATGATTGACAGAAGGATCTGGAAACCTATCCCAGTTTAAAGAGCAGGCATTTTGGACAATCAGCTGTGTACAATAGTGTTTTTCTCCTTTTGGTATTAAAATAGCAAAGAATGGCAAAGCAGCAAGCTAAAGCGCCTGTGACATTTCCTGCAAGTGCTCGGCACGCTGACCCTTTGTCTCCAGGGGAGTAGTATTAAGTTTCCATGGCAATACAGATATTTGCAAAAATCGAAAAGCCATTCTAACCATTTCTTACAATTTTGAATAGTATTCCTAGCCTAAAAATGCCAAAGAAAAAAATATTTCACAAATGTAATGATAGAACTAAATTATCTTTATCCCACTGGCTTACACTTCTTATAGAACATTCAAATTATGCAAAATGTTAAGAAATAAAACTAAAACATGCATGGACACCACTTATTAAATAACTGCAGAGCTGAATCCTATGAATTTCTGCAGATAGTTTGCAATAAAAATGTTAAAAAAGTAACCCTTGGAGATTCTGATTGATATTGATCATATATTTTTCCCCCCTCCTTTAATATATTTTTAAGAAGCCACTGATTATAAAATCGAAATCTTTTTTCTTGCATAATTTGCCTAGTGGTGAATTGTTTATACAGAATATGACAGAAATATACATGTATATCATATTTTAATATGTGTATCTATATTTTTCACACACACACACACACACACACACACACACACATATATATGTTGGTGAAGCTATCATTATGAGGACTCACCATATACATAATGATTTTTACACTATACAAACTATAGATTAAATCCCCTAACCCTATCTCTAAACCTAACCCTCACAAAAAACTTTCTGCATTTTTACATTTTCAAAAAATAAAATAGTTTAGTATGCATTTTTAAGCTATTTAAATTATGGGGACACTAGAAATGTCCTCATAAACCACGTTTATAGCATAATAACCAGTTTGTAACCTAAAAAAAAGTACACTTAAACCTAACCCCCCCCCCCACACACACACTTACACTTATATTTGGTCTATGTTTACAGTGTTCGTGCAGTCTTTGTACTGTTCATTATCATTTTATGTATGTCTCTTATGAAGGATTAAAATGAACTTGCATGTCAGCAGAAGAAGCATTAAGCTCTACTTTGTAAACCAGAAACAAACAGATGCCAAACTTTATTTCTGCCACAGAGGTAGATGGGAAGGTCAAGACTGATTCCCTTTGGTGAATAATTTGCGACGTAAATATACAGCTGTTTTTTTCTCCCTTTAAAAGGAAGCAAACATTGCCTTACCACTTATCCAGAGGTAATTTTCTTAACACATTCTAGGCTGTTCAATTATTCATTGAGCTGATTTAGTATGGGTACATTTGGCTCTTGCTACTTCACAAGACAATTCTAAGTCATTTCTCATCTAGAAATAAATCAACAAGGCACCAGCTGGCATAATAATTTAGCTCCAAATCAGTTGTGTGCGAAATGGACTTATAAAATAGATTTACTTCAAGACAGTAATATCTTACTTACAGTATATTCAGTGGCTCCAAAACATACTCGGAACTTCATTCAACCAATTAAAAATGCATGAATGTCACTGCATTAGATATATCAAACCAAATGTCATTTCTTTTAAAGAAAGATTGAAGTGGAACATGTCCATAGTTTATATGATGAACTGCAACTGTTAAAAATAACAGCAAAAATGTCTCAGAAAAGTGAAAATACTGTAGTTCCAAGAAAATGTCTAGCATCATTTGATTGCACATTAAACTTGGTCTGTGAAACTTATAGTCTATGCAATGATATTCAGACATTTTTAGGTGTTGCTTGAATGTCCAAATACTTTTTGGGCCCTGTAAATACAATAACTAAAGACAACTACAATTACAAAAAGCCCCAAACAAAAACAAATATGATAACAAATGGAAATTTTATGATTTCATGTTTGCGCCGCAGAGCGTATTTCCAGTAGCAATAGAGTCTTTTAATTTCTGCAGTATCTATCCCCTGTGACAGCAGCAGTGGGAAGAGAGAGAACAGCAGAGGAAATATATGAGAAATTGCATTTATCAGGTCCAAACACAGTGAACTTATGGGTGTACTCAAAGCAAGCACTTTTAATCACAAATGGCTCTCCAGCTTCATTCTTTCCCACTGATATTAATCTCTCTCTCTCATATGCACACAATTTCTTCTATAAAGAGCAACACACATGTGCTGCCCAAAATCTGTGCGGGGACCAAGATGGATTACTGGTGCTGCGCTGGCAGAATCATTCTTTGAAAAATGATATTAGCCTCCGGTCCCCTAAGATAAAACTGATCCTACAGAGTCTAACATGGCACTTAGACTAGTAAAGAGCACGGCAAACTAATCACGGCCAAATACCTCTGCATTCACTTTCACCAAATTGATCTGATTTCTCCAAAAGAGCATTAGTACTGCTGTAAAAAAGGAGGGGGATTGATGGGGGATACAGTGGGGTCCAAGTCTGAGATTACCAGTAATAAAGATCCTATTGTGCATTTTTCTAATTTAATACACTTTTTTTTTTTCATAAAAAATATTTTATCAGTATAACAATTTGAGTGAAAAATTTTATTTAAAAATGCATAACATTTATATATAATTTTAATTGAAAAGACATTTAATGTGGTCTCAGATTTTTGGATTCTATGTTTAAATGTCAAAAAACTAAACGAATTTCAGAATAATTCTTGCATGGTGAATTTAATGTAATTAAAGCTGTGCATCAATTGTGTGATACTGCAAACATAACATTAGTGACAATCGATGTGCTGCCTACCATCTTGATTGACCAATTGTCTGCCGTGCAAATCTATACCTATAGATTGTCTGTGGCACAGCCGCACCACACGGCATATCAAATTATGCTTGGTTAGTTACAGAGTCTTTTAGCCACCATTAGCAAAACACAGCAATAGAAGGTTAAGTAAATGACATTCTATTTAAAGGGCTGGTAATATGTTGATAGAGACCCACTACGGTTGGGATTTAATCAAGAATTTGAAGCATTGGGGCATTTTCTAGATCTCCACTGGTGTGCCCATTCCCCTTCACATGACATTCATCCAACAGACACCACCTAATTTCCCCAGTTGAGAGAGGAGTATGAAATTAAAGTGAACCATATGAGCTGGCAACCAAACAGTTTAGGTGCTTGAGCCCATGCATTGAGGTGAACTAATGAGGAAAATGCATTCGGTATTTAATTTTTGGCCATGCAAGATATTGAGTTCATTGGTGCCATCATGTCCAATTTTGCGTCAATGAAACAGCAAGTTACAAACAGGTGTTCAATAAAAAAAAATAATAAAATTAAATAACAATAGGCTTTGGTGGGAAAAAAAACAGAATGCAATATCAAAGAATAATAAACAACCTCCATTTTTTAATAAATGCCACAGTATGTTGCCAAAATGTCTCTTGCTTCTTTTTTTAGATTATTAAATCAAGCTCTTTATTAAAACACCTGCTTTTAACGAACATTATGCTACGACGGTTGCAATTTCGTGCATGTGTCGACACATGAACAATCTCAACAAATTAACAAATTGTTATGCTTTTAAGTATTAGATTAAAAATCAAGTTATTTTCGAAATAACAAGATAAGAGATCAAACACTATATTAAAACACCTGTTTTAAAGAAACAGTGTAGCAATGATTGCAATTTCCAATTCCAATTTCTTTGCAAACAAATTAGGATGATTTTAAGCATTAGATTGAAAAAGAAAGTAAAGTAAATAATAAAGAAAATAAAGTTAAAGAAAATAAAGTTAATTTCCTTTAAAAACAACATAATGGAAACCAACTTACTTATGAAAACACCTGTATTTAAAGGAAAATATTGTTGTGACAGTTGCAATTTTGTGCAATGGTGACACGTCAACACCTTTGCGAACAAATTCAAATTTGAAAATCAAGTTAAAAATGGATTCTGAAATCACACAAAGGGGATCACACAAGAGCATAATGTCATAATAGTTGCAATTTCGAGGAATAGCAACACAACAATGACGTTTGCAAACATGTTCATATGCTATTAAGAATTAGATTGGAAATCAAATTACAGATTAATTCAGAAATAACAAGATAAGAGAATCAAACTCTTTGTCGCATTTTGGAAGGAACATTACATTGTGATGTTGCAACAGTTGCAATTTCGTCAACACGCCAATGACCTTAGCAAACAAATTGGGATGTTTTGGGATCAGGCATTAGATTGGAAATCAAGTTAAAGCTTAATGCTGAAATAACAAGATAAATGAAAGTGGCCTTAATTAGATGAGTAAACGGATCTCAGCCCTTAAACGTGTCCTATTTCACCAATGACAGCAGCACTGCTTGCCTCTGCAACCTACTCTATCCTGAGCTTTTTGAATTGCTATCACGCCGGCCTTCACACACCTGTGCTGCAGCCTTTAGTGGCAGATGCGCTTTTAAATGGAAATCATCCTGACAAGCAATCACTTCATAGAGTAGACTAATCCCACTCCTCCTTTCTTTCTGCTTCATCTTTCTCTTGCCCTCTACACAGACACCGACTACAAGTGGGTTGAAGTTAACTGAACACGAATGTGTTACAACAAAATGTTCCGTATACAAATTTTTATGCATGAGTATAATTATGTTTTTAGTTGAAACGCAGAAAAACACGTGCAGGTCACATTTCACCATAAAAGCAAAAAGCAAAATAAATAAATTACATTTTGTAAGAAGGAAATTAAACTGGTTTTTCAGACAATTATAATGTTTTGCATTGCCTATAGTATTTTCATGACGCTCAAGCATATTTCCTCCCCTAAATTTGAATGTGTCCAGATGTTCTGTTTGAAATTTCCATTATTCTTAAAGGTGATTTTCATTAGATTCTAGTGATTATAACATTATTTCTTTTTAACTGTATTACAGTATCACTATTATAATATTTTTAATTTTTTTTTAAAAACTAAAGGATAATCTAAAACAGATAACTACCTTAATGTATAAATGTTGTATTGTGTATATATCGTAATTTTTTCATTTGTTTTGCGTTACAGTAATAAGGGGAATGTGCCTAATTGTTATGAAAATAACATCACAATGCAAAAAACCTTAATGGTCCCATTCAGAAAGTCAATCCTAAAATAGACTTCATTTAAAGGAAAGTTTAATTTCTAACATCTTTCTTTTGATTTTTGGGCTGAAATATGACCTGACATGTTCTTTGCGGGATTCGTGAGATTCACCTTTATGTACGTTTAGCCCTGTTTTTATCTACTTCCCTTCCAATTATCTAAAACCAAAAATTTCAGGAAGATCAAAAGGAGACAGTCCAAATTTCCTCCAAAACCCATACCATCATGTAAAGCAGACAACCTTTCATCTTCTTCAAAAGGCTATTCTTTGAGAAAGGGCAATTTTAGACACATATGGCTTTGTAAAAAAGTCAACTCTCCATTAGTTTCTTTTACAATTTATGATTCCGCACAAAAACCTTTGATCCTTTGTGTTAACTCAAATCCATATATCTAATAATTCCACCTAGTACCTACCAAATGTACAGATTTCACATAATGAACACTAAATGTATCACCTTTATTGTTCGAAAATGGAGGCAACTCTTTTTGCAAGTATGTGCCATATATTCTATTATATATTGTGGGGTCCAAACAATCTGAGACCGCACTGACATTTTTTTTAATTACATATTTTTTTCCATTTAAAACTGGATTTTTTTTTTTAACAGATTAAAGTTAATAATATGCAAAATAAATTAGAAATATTAAGTTTCGGCCCTCCATCTAGTTTACTAAACAAACAAATGTGAGTGGTGGTGGCGTAGTGGGCTAAAGCACAGAACTGTTAATCAGAAGGTCCCTGGTTTGATCCCCATGGCCACCACCATTGTGTCCTTGAGCAAGGCACTTAACTCCAGGTTGCTCCGTGGGGATTGACCCTGTAATAAGTGCACTGTAAGTCACTTTGGATAAAAGCATCTGCCAAATGCATAAATGTAAATTTAAGTATTTTGTGACATTGATCATGTTAACTAATTTATACAAAATGTCAGATTAAGTTGCTTCCACTGAAATACACAAGATGCTTTTCATCAACTTATGCTAAATAATCATGCTAAAAACTATTTGTTAGTTTAACCAAAAGTAAATGAGAAAAATAGAGTAATTTTCACTAGTGGTCTCAGATTTTAGACCCCAATATATGTGCAATGCAATTAAATAATCCTCCATATGTAACTGAACGTACACAATAGCTACAACCGGCAGACAATACAATGAACATACCTTTTTATGTGCAATGTTACATATTCAAAAGGACACACAGTAGCTACCATTGCATCCCACAATTGGCCACAATAATAACCTCCCTTGGGTTCCATGGATCTGCAGACAAACTTATTATACCCTACTGTTTGTTAAACAAGTGCACATCAGCAGAGCACAGGCAAAATTAGCTGTCAACTCAACCGGCAGGATCCTACAATATTCCACAGCAGTCATGTACAATCAACTCAAAATCAGCCTCAGAAACATCAGCACGGACACAACAAAGTCAGCTTGTAAATGTCAGCCCATCTGCTGACCCGTCCTTCGTAAAACAGCTGATTGTACATCTGCACCAGATCTCCAGCCTTGTCTTCCTTATTTATCTGCTTCTCCTACGGGTATTATTTCTTTCACTGCAGTGTATGACTTTCAAAAGTGTGTTTTTTTGTTGCTGCACCACAATCTTCTTACAGAATCAAAAGAAGAAACTCTCCCTGCCGTTTCAGCTGCTTTTTTTTCTTCTGATGTTTTCTTAAAGGTGTACCAAGTAAGTTTTAGTTCACTATTCACACTGAAATTCACAGTCATCCATGATTAATTTAATCCATTAGTAAAAGTGTCCAATAACAGGGCAGTTACTGAGATTAAGCGAGTAGTATTTGGGTGGTCATGTGATTCTAACATGGCAGCCCCCATGAGGGGACCCTCTCCATGTTTACTGATATGACCTGTGTCTTCATCTCACGTGAGTGCTCATAAATGTATACATATTTTTGAAAATTACAATGAATTTTTTTAGAAAGAAAACTTTTTAAATTAGGAAAAAATAGGTTAAGCAAAAATTTTATTTTGTCATCATTTACTCACAATCATAACGTTACATACTCTTGCATACATAAGCATATATTCTTTCTTTCAAAGGACACAAAAAATTACTTTTTGTAAATTATCCTGGCCGTTCTCTTTTTTATCTAATGAAAGTGAATGGGGACTGGGACTGTCAGGCTCCAAGATGACCAAAAAAATCTAAAAACACAAAAAAGCACCGTAAAAGCATTTTAAAGGTCTCCTGCTCTATATTCCAAGTCTTCTAAAGCCATATAATAGTTTTGTCTGAGAAACAGACATAATTTAAAATGTTTTTCACTGATAATCTTCTCCTACAGTTAGCTGTTAACTGCTACGACTGGTTCATTGCATCAGTAAGCAGAACTGGAGAACCGAATCAGTTCAGTTTGTGAACAAATCATTCTTTTGAGATGGTTATTTTCAGTGAACCTGTTTATCGAGTCCACAAATTAAACTGATTCAGTTCCCAAGTTAACAGAAGGGGAATATTGTCAGTGAATAACGACTTCAATTTCAATCTGTTCGCCACACAAAGACTAGAAATATAGTGTTATATGGACTACTTTTACAGTGCTTATTGGCGTATTCTGTCCTTTTTAATGCTAACTATGAATTGTCATTTTAATGAAACATATGAGCTGTGTATAGAACCTGCAAAAAACATCAGCATAAAGGTTTGGAACAAAATGAGGGTTATTAAATAATGACAGAGTTATTATTTCTTTAAGGAAGAGACATAAACCGCATCAATGCCCCCCCGATATCTCTTCTCTCTAGCAGAAAAAAAAAAAAGTGGCTGCTGCTATGAAGATGGATTATTCTACTGGTGACACCGCCTACTCTGCTTCTCAGACATCAAGGAGAACTCACACAATTACGCCAATTAATCTTACACAAAAAGAGTTCAAATGCACCCTGCTTTGATAAGGTCTGGATCCCAGACAGGTGCATGCACTCCGCATGTATCCATGCACACACTAGCGCACACTAACACCGATTTGCATAAAGCAATACATCTGAATAGAATTAATTAGTCTCTAATGGCATTTTCTTAAGAATGGTGTCTTTTTTACCTGCTGCTGTTTACAGGTTAGCAAGAGCTGACAAGGACAGAATATACTGTAAATAGATGGAAAGAAACAGCTCATCAAATCTAAGTTAAAGTCAACAAGAATTGGCATTCCCCAATCATTTTACTTCCATAATGTCATGCATTTTAGAGTAAAACAGGATAAAGTAAAACAATAAGGGCAAGTATGGTGAGCAAGGCGGGGCCAAGCGGCATCTGGGCAGAGTGAGGCCAGAAAGATAAGTGGTGAATGAGTTCCACCTGTGTGCCACACCGCACTCATGTTCCAGTGAGGGGCGGTGGGAATATTTAGGGAGAGGAGACATCGGCAGACGGTAGAGAGAGACGCACAAAGGTATGTGTGTGTTGAAAGTTCAGCTGAAAAGCCTATTGTTTTTGAGTGCATTTAGGTAGATACTGAAAAGCATTACGTAGACTGTGCAAATAAATGTCTACGTGTTTGTCAAGCCGGTCCCAGCTTCCTCCTTTCCCGAATTTTTACAGCGAGATTTGACTTTATATATCAGTAATTGATCAGATCATAACAAGTATGCTTTGCATACAATAATGACCAGATGGATGCTCGGACATTAAGGCACGAACCTGGCTCATATTGGAGACTGTATAAGCCGAACCAACCTAAAAACCTAAAACACAGTCAGTGAACAGCTGCTAACTCATCTTTGCTTGTGCAAAACACGTTACATTAAACTTAAAAAAATATGTAATCATTTACATAACTTTTATCAAAATAAAAGTAATAATAATTTTTTTCATTTATTATTGCAAACTCGAACCCAAAGTTGTACTCAAAAAACTGTCCCGAAAAGGGATCAAAACGTTTGTTGGGTCCTGTTGGGCTCGATTTGGGTATCAGGCCTCTAGTTGGAGGGGATTGGCCAAAGAAAAAATAGGTCTTAATCGATGCTTAGAGCTGGGCAAAACAATCGATTTTTCGATTCATTGTTTTTTTTTTATTTGGCCGATTCAATATTGATTCCGAAAAGAAGTGGATCGATCTTTGTGTACTGGGTCTGATAAATGTGAATACTGCAGCCCAGGGGTTCACAACTCCCAGGCAGTCCGACATCCTTCTTCACAGTTGGTGTTTGCGAGTGGAGCGTATCTAACGTGTACAGCAGGTGAAGCAGATGTAAACACGGAGATGGTGTGCAACAGCTAAATCCTCAGCTCTGTAGCCAGAAGTTATGTGTGTGTGTGTTCCAAGAGTGCACACGATGTGGATTCACGCTAGAATGCTCAAAAATGCTTAAAAAGTCTGTCAAAATATTTTGATTTATCAATGTATGAATGTAAACACAGAGATTTATTTCTAAGGTAAACGTAAACAGTGGAAAAAAAGGCTGAGTTGTATGTGTATATATATATATATATATATATATATATATATATATATATATAAAATTTGAGGGGGCGGTCTACAGGTCTTCCCCTACTGCTCAGAATCCTGTAGGAAACACTTCACTCTTATTTATTTTTTTATTTGTGTTCCATTTACAGCTTTAGAAACATATCTCCAATTAGTAGTACTGAATTATCAATGTCTAATGAATTTCTATTAATTGAATCAAGAATCGAATCGAATTGAATCGAATTGAGATCTTGTGAATTGAAATTGAATTAAATCGGGGCATCTGTGCCAATAACCAACCCTACCGATGCTGCTATGTCAGGGTGGTCAGGATTCCCAAACAAACAGAGCAAAATATTGATAGCATCACAGAGCCACAGTGTTCACATTATGAATGGCCTACTTTTAAAGTGCATTTTAAGCTAGTATAAGAGTAAGTATTTTAACATAAAAAATACACACTTCATCTTTAAGACACAGAAGTGAGACACTCTATAAATAAGCGTGAGGATGAAAGCATGCGTAGGCAAACATGTGCAATGCAATGCCAAAGGGGGGTAGAAAGAAAGTCAGCATTTTCCAGAAATACATTCAATTCTGCAAAAAGTTTCCCTGGCTGGCTTCCATCTATCGACAAAGCAATCAAACATTCTGACCAGGCCTCAACCGACCACAATACAACCTGGGACATGTGCGAACAAACTTGTGATTTATCCATTTTTCTTTTTAATTACCTTTCTGTCAAAGATAGGTGAGGGGGTCTAGATTGAATACTGTTCACAATCCCCCCCCCCCCCCCCCCCCCCAAAAAAAAAAAAAGGGGGGGGGGGGGGGGGTGTATTTATTTTGTTCCAAACCTTAGAAAATGCTGTTATGCTTTTGAATGCTTCCCATCCATAAATACTCAGATATTGCCTTTATGTTTTCCGAAATGCAAAGGGAGAGAGGCAAGATTTAACATCTAAATAACTTGTAAGTTATGCATGCTAACTTCAGTCAGTAGTCAGTAAAAATGCAACCACTTAAAAAACTAATTTTTGGGACATAAATAAAAATTAAAATAAAGCACTTGCAAATTTTGTAACTACAGAACAATTAGTTCCTCAAAACAAATACTGCCTAGAATCTAGCATGATATTTACAGCAAATTAAGCAGAGCAATGACTATTAACCAAATCATTAGGTTTTAGGATTTTGAAGCCAGCTAAAACATGTAAAAACATTCCAATTCTAGCTGACATCACAATTGGTTTCATAGCAAGGCTACAGTTGCCCAATACATATTTGGGCCACATTTAGAAATGCATGAATAATGAAATATAAACATAGATAACAAAATATCCACTCAAGTGGAATCACACAAATTATACTATAGACCATTCAGAAGCACTATGGCCCCAATGTAATCATTATTTACTCATCCTCATGTTCTTCAAACTCGTATGACTTTTTTCTTAAGCAGAACACAAATGTAACAATTTTAATACTGTAAAATGTCTTACAATTCATATTATATTCATATAAAACATATACCTTCAGAAGACTTGTTTGATACTTTTGGATGCTTTAAAGCTTTGCGGTGTGTCAACTTCCATTATTTTTAACAGATGGACAGTGATATTCATTGCATAAAAAAGAAAGTTATATGAGGGTGAGTAAATGATGACAGACTTTTCATTTGTGGGTGAACTATCCCTTTAAGAGTATAAGGAGAAGCCTGCAAAGTTGCAAATTAGAAGAGAGGTGTCACATGGAAAATCAATTTCCTGTGCCCTTTCTTCAAGGTGTGGACATAAAGAATTCTTCTACTTTGCTGTCACAGGACAACTCAAGGACATCAGCAGCATATCCCCTATGCAAACGGCCTGCCACTCTATTTGATGAGTGCCAACGCCAACTTTGTTTATGTAAACGATGGGCAACCGTGGTGTGCACATAGTGACAGATGCATACACAAACACAAAGACACATTGAACTTTGCCTCTCTCAGTGTGGTCAAATGAAACATCTTTGGTTAGTAACATACTGCAATTTTAAATTTTTTTATGCTGGGTCTGGCTGCCAATACATTGTTGAGGCGGGGACATATGTTTGTTGGTCTGGCAGGAACACTGACCTCCTACTGAGGGTGTAGAGAAGTTGATTAACACCCTGCCTTAGCTCAGGAGGGGATACCACTTTTCAACTGCAAAAACTGCAGAGTCCAGTTATAAGTGACAGTGGGATACTTACTGGAGCCGTTAATAAGAACATCAGGCTTCATTTAAATAATCGGATTTCTGCATAAAATATGCATGTAGTCTTTTTGAAAATGTTGAATGCTTCAGTTTAATATCACACATAAGTGCACAGATAATTAAATAAGTCCTCGTACCTCAAATCAGCTGACAAATCCAGAAAACCTTATGAAATATAAATGGCTTTTTGCTTTAAATATACTTATAATATTGTGAACTGCCTTGCAGGCTAAAGCCTACAAAAGCATCTGTCTTCAATAGCAGCATCGTAGCTGAAATAAAACCTGACTGATTTTGAACACAATACAAAGGCTGTAACTCTGTGTGCCACACAAATAGTGCGAATCACACAGGAAAATCAGTTTGCAATTGATCCCAATAGAGCTTCATATTAGCACGTTGCTAAGCTAACAACATGATACTCTAATAAGCATAAAAATACATAGCACACACTATTGTTAAGATTCATTTTGGTATTTAACAAAATATATGTATATTTATAATAAATAATTTGTCTTATGCCAAGATATACTTTTTTTTTCAGTCACAGTGCACTCTGGGATTGAAAAGTTTTGTATTAAATTTTAAAAATCCAGAATAGGCCCTATTCTGCATTTTTCTAATTTAGTACAAAACTTTTCAATCACTGTTGCAGGGCGGAGGGCGGGGCCGGGTCGTGATTATACACACCCGGTCCCTTATCAGGCTAATTAAGCCTCCGAGAGTGATAAAGGCCGATGACAGACAGTGGTGCGAGGATAGAGAGATCATTTATGGACATGTCTGTCATGTGTGTGTTTGTCTTTTAAGTTTCTCATTAAAATATTATTTACATCGTCAAGCCGGTTCTCGCCTCCTCCTTTCCATTGAATTCCTTTACAATCACTTTTCACTTATACTAGTGGTCAAAGACATTTGGATCCAAATAGTAGCCAACCTATAAAATTGTATGACATAATTTACATATATTTACATCACCTGTTTTGTTTTTAATGAAAATAGAAAAAAATCTGAAAAGAGGGCATACTTTAGATAATGGCCCAAGGCGAGGCCCTTATGTTTTGGTGAAGTGAGTAAATAACAGAAAGAGATAGTAAAATCGACTGAAAGAAAGAGAAAAGTGCAGTTGAAACTGAAACACAAAGCCCACTAGAGACATATATTTGCGACCCTTAGCCAATACGTGCTGAGACACGCTCTTTCTCTGCTTGCTGTAGTGTGATGCCACAGGCAGAGATAAATGGCCAAAGTCAGCGCCAGTGCTTTGTTGCTGTGAATAATAGAAATGATTTGACAAAGACATTATATCAACAACCAGATCTGGAGCAGTATTGTGAACGCATACCACAGCCCTACTGAGTGTTCCTAGATCAGACTTCCAGGCTGAAAAACTACTTAAAACAATCCAAAGATAGTTTCATAGCAGATAGTCTCTTAGCCTAGTTTTGAAGGGGTATAATTGCTGTTTTTAAAAGGGTTTTGGGCACTTTTAGCTAGGCATGCTGGGAGCCCAGCTGGCACACTGGCTAAACCAGAAGCAGACCAGCTTGGTTAGGCTGGGAGACTAGCTAGAACAACTGAAGACCATCTTGTCTTTTTTAAGAACAACTTGGTCAATGTGGTAGACCAGCTAGACTGGCTGAAAACCCTCTTGGCCAGGCAGTGAGACCAGCTAGAACAGTTTAAACCAGCTAAGGCCAGCAAACCATTTTAGGCCAGTTTAAACTGTTTAAAGCTTTATTAAAAAAAGGAACTAAAGTCTCAGCAGAGATGAGTGCTGACATACCTGCTGCTTTCTCTGAGGGCATCGTTGCCTTTACGCCAGGAGATGGTGCCTCTAGGAGACATCTTGGGCTTGCATTCAATCAGTACATCGGCGCCTTTCTTTACCAGAGTGTGGCTCTTCAATTGGTTTTGGGAGAAATCAGGAGAGACAGCTGAAGCAAAAGAGGGAGTTTTAGATTAAATTAAGCACAAACATCAACAGAAGGAGCCATTTCTGCTAAATTCAACAAAATGTGTTTTTTTTATCTCATTGTGGTTCTTGTAATTTGACAAAAAAAACTGTGAATTTCAAGTACAGGTAAAATCACTAGCTGTGTTACTGTGCAAAAATAACTGTCAGAGCTGTATTTACATGCAGAAAAGCTTACATGTAAACACATGAATCAAATAAATTAATACAAATCTGATTGACAGAGCTGGTGCTAATTGCCATGTAACCCTTTGAATCTTACATTTAACGGTGTGTGCTTTTATTAAATAGAAAAATATTTGAAATGTGATATTCTTAGTAGAAAATCAAATTGCTACAGTATAAAGCAATAGCAAAAATAAACGAATACAATAATAATTCAGACTTTTTTATGAAGTCAGAAAACATTTAGAAATGTTGCTTCCATTCCAAATCTGTGAACTTCTGAAAGACAATTTACGGTATTCCAAGTATCTGCTACATACTATGATACAGAGATTCTCAGATATTTGGAAATTAATATGCATTAGGCTCACTGAGTTCAAAATGTAAGTTAGTCATTCAATTTTCAATGAAAGTTGCGATTTTCAGCTATTTCCAATGACAGAAACTGTTGGCAATGTGACAAAGTTCCTGTTCGCTGTTCTCTCCCTCTCATTTCCTGTTCTATATTTAGTGTCCCTATAAATCCCTAAAAATAAATTACATAAAAAGAACCATGTCTTCATAATGAATCAAAATATTTACAAGAACTGAAGACCATGAAGGATCAGGTCACAGACTGTTCCCTTTCATATTTGACCATAATTAAAGGTATGAGGATTAAGGAGTATTTAGAGAGCACATCCTCTCTAATCATTGTACTTCAAAAGAAGAAATGTGTGTACACCTTTAATGTAGAAACAAGAGATGACAGAGCAGAGACTCGTTGAATGTGGCAATCCTTAATTGTCGTATGCTCCTTTTCTCTGCTAAGAGAAAAAAAAGTCTTTCTTCTTTTTCACCATGTCCCCCCTCAAATGAGTTTCTATTATGATAATTTATCCTGCTCTGAAATCTTCACACTCTGTCTTTTAAAAGGCACTTCAATTACTTTATCTGTGCAAGGACTGCCAATTAGTCTCATCTGTCTGTGGGTTCATTTTCTTGGCCACAATCTGCAATTGTTTTCCTTATCATGAAGGCCTCTACTACACTACTTCTATGTAAAATAATTTATCCTATACAAATTTGATATGAAAAGACAACTAACTATATGTGAGCCATTAGGTTGATTTCCCAAAGAGTGTAAATACTGTTGCACGATCAAAACATTGCACTGTATATTTGTGACATTTGACATATCAGCTTCTGGCACAACCAATAGCATGAGTTTTCACAATTTTCAGGTGTGCCTTGGAATGGATGAAATTGATGGGTAAAAATGCGGAAATAGGTATTGTTGCTATGTCTCAGCTGGTTTACTGACAATAATATGACTTAATTAAAGTGGGCTGCGGTAGTGTGGTGAAAGAGAAAAAACATAAATGAATCAGTTTCCTACAATCAGTTCATACAATTCATAGCAATAAATTCAGGCTTATTATTTTTTGGAAGTAATATAATTTAATTTAAGTCATACAGGAAAAAAGAGGCAGGAATTTAAAGTTTTTAAAGCATATTTTATCATCCAAAATAATTAGTTTCAGAATTATGCCGTCCCAATCTGCTCTTAATGATACGAATGGAAGTAATAACGAATAAAATGCAATCAATTCATTCATTTTTGATATGTGTAATTAACAGTATTTTATCCTAAAAATAAAGTGGATGGAGCTTAGAGATTTGAGAGCATTTTAACATCCAAAGTTATTTAATTCAGCATCTTTTGTCAACTCCATCTGGTTTTGATGAACAGGTTAGAAGTTATAAAAATACGTAGTCTAATTAATACAACACACAACAATCAATTCACATATATGACAATTGTTACAGATATTATTTAGATAGGGAAAATAAAGTGATTGGAGCCGCTGCATGATACAGGATGCCCATCAGCTGAACACGCATCTTATCGCCGCATTGGTTGTTTATGGTGTAAATAGATTTGTTGTAATGAGAGCGATCTAAAAACATAATCAAGTCAGTATTCTTACAATCTCGAACAACTTATACAGTTGTAAGATTTCATATTTTGCAATTAATTTAAAATATTTATGTTATACAGTTAATCAATCATTTATAGTCAATACCTTTATATTGTACCATTGTTTGATAATTTGTACATTCTCTTTTTTTTTTTTCCTTCTGATTTTCAAATATTTTTTGCTTGAAATCAAATATTTCATGCCAGATTTTACATTCACATCAGATCAGGCTGGTTTAGATTAAGGATTATAATTTTTTTTTCTTTTTACATTAAGAATTAAGGAGAAAATATATAACTTCTCTTCAGAGTAGAGCAAAGTCACTTCTGTGATGAGATGCACTGAATGCAACATTGACAAAGAATTATATGCCTGCCTACTTGCACACACAAAAGCCAATGAACAATATAAAAAAATCGAATTACATTATCACTCATATACATATGCGGCCACTATCAGTTACTGTGTATCAGCAGCATATATTTGAATACGTAGTGTGTGTGTATATATATATATAATGCAGGCATTATTCAGTGCTTTTAGATGTACTTTCTGCCTTTGCATATCAATACTAATGTCTTTGTCAAATGGAGTGAACCAGATTTAGAAAACTTACCGATAACTTTCAGTTCGGCGTTAGAGTACACTTCCCCGTACTTGTTCCCAGCCACACACTGGTACATTCCGATGTCAGACATTGTCAAGTGCATGATTGACAGGGCGCCATTAATGACCTGCACCCTCTCCTGTGGAAAGCAAGGCATCTCGTTAAGAGTCTTTTACTGAGATTGCTAATATGCATAAAAGCACAAGGTTGTCTGGGAAGGTAAATTATTTTTTGGAGGCTGATGGAAATGACCATAAATTTGAGAGTTCATTACTAATGGGAAACACTGCGTAGCGAGGTTGCTCAAAAATGATGGCAATAAATCTGTATGTTTATGAGATGGAAGTAAAGTCTGGCTTGTTTACCTCTTAACTAAAAGCTTGAAACACTGTATTCCTTGAACAAGGAATGGGGGGAGGGGGGGCAGAATGTTTGCCATCACAAATGAGCTGAGTTGTTATCTTTAAGCCGACAGATTTAAACCATTTCTGAAAAAAAATGGTATGTATTTTACTATTTTCTGGTGTTAAAGGAATAGTTCACTCAAAAATGATAATTATATCATGATTTACTCACCCTCATGTCATTTCAAGCTTGTATGACTTACTTTCTTCCATAGAACAAAAATCTTTGAAGAGTATCCTGGGAACTATTTTCCATTTAATGTAAGTGAATGGGGACTGGGACTGTCAAGCTCCAGAATAACAAAATAAGCACCATAAAATTATCATAAAACTTATGCACTATATTCAAAGTCTTCTGATGTTAAAAGGAAGCTTTACATTTACATGTATTAATTTGGCAGATGCTTTTATACAAAGCGACTTACAAAAAAAGCGGAAGAATACAACATAAGTGATCCATCTTAAGGAGACAGTAGTATGAAAAGTAGGGGTGTGTAGCGAAGCCATTATTTGTATTTGTATCTGTATCTGTTCATATTAAAAAATAATCTCTATCAGTCTCTGTATTCAAAAAGAACCAGGTGTGGGCGGTGCTTAAACCGGAAGTGAGTCAAAATTAAATTAAATGCCAACTTTTAAATGTTACTCTTACATTTATATTAATAAAATATACCTTGTATATGCCTTTCCATAATCATAGTGTAATAATAATAATAATAATAATAATAATAATTATTATTATTATTATTATACAACTATTATTTTAAAATATTTTATTTTATTATTTTTCTTACCAGATGAAGCAGAATTTGTAGGCTGCATTAACTGTGGAATAAGTTGTAGTTTCTTCTGGTTTTTCTGATATCTGTCTGTGCATGTATAACAACATTATTCTAGAGGCAGGAGGTGTCAAGCAAAATGTGAAATGTCACATTTTGCAGTGAATAATCAGTATAAATAAAACATTAATAAAATTTAAATATAATCAATATAGCATACAAACAGGTGAAAGTCCCATGAATGTATCAATAATTTTTACGATAAGACACCATTATTTATAATAATGTTACATTTATATAGTGCCTTTCCAGATGTAACACAGTTTAAAGAAGAAGAAAAAAGTACATGTTTTAGTTTCTTCATAACAAGGAATATTCCTAATAGATGAATACTCTATTGAGCATTTAAACTTTTATGTTTAACTTCTACAATTTTAACTTCTTTTTTTTCTTCATAATAAGTATCAACCAGATAATTTCCTCAATCACTGATGTGGACATAAATCTTTAAACTTTAAAAGATGGATAGATGGTCTCTGACGTGAAATCATCACTTCAGGTCAGGAATTTAACATCGCGCTCATGTTAAGGCTATAAATGAATACATGGGAATCACGTGTGAATCGTGCGATTACATTAACAAAGACATTTCAAGAAGTGGAATTGTATATGATGTCGTATCTTAATGTTACACATAACAAGTTCCAGACGTGCACAATTAACAGAGACCACTAACGGAGCCAAGACCTTGCCCATCAGATTTGAAATCACAATGTGCATATTTTTATTCATAAGGTTTACACTTTAGAAAAATTCACTAACAGATTCATAAATTATTTTAATTTTGCATATGTCTATTTAAAATGTCGCTTTATCATTGTGCCTCTTAGATAATCAGTCATCCGGACATTTTCATGCTTTTCTGAATAAGGTATTCGGCTCCGAGCTCATCCCTAAAAAGGTGCTGCATTACAAAGTTTCAATTTCATCATAAAAATACATTCAAGATTGCAAAAAAAGGCACCAAATCACTTTCCCGGACTTTAGGGTTCACTGTTCCTTGATGGTGGAACGACCTTCTCAACACTATCCGCAAAGCAGACTCCGTCTCGATCTTCAAACAACTTGACCATACACTTTATATATATATATATATATATATACACACACACACACACACACACACACACACACACACACACACACACACACACACACACACACAGTGCATCCGGACAGTATTCACAGCTCTTCACTTTTTCCACATTTTGTTATGTTACAGCCTTATTCAAAAATTTATTAAATTCATTATTTTCCTCAAACTTCTACAAACAATACCCCATAATGACAACGTGAAAGAAGTTTGATTGAAATCTTTGCAAATTTATTAAAAATAAAAAAACAAAAAAATCACATGTACATAAGTATTCACAGCCTTTGCCATGACACTCAAAATTGAGCTCAGGTGCATCCTGTTTCCACTGATCATCCTTGAAATGTTTCTACAACTTGATTGGAGTCCACCTGTGGTAAATTCTGTTGAAGATTTGGAAAGGCACACATCTGTCTATATAAGGTCCCACAGTTAAAAGTGCATGTCAGAGCACAAACCAAGCCATGAAGTCCAAGGAATTGTCTGTAGACATCCGAGACTGGTATGTATCGAGGCACAGATCTGGGGAAGGGTACATAAAAATTTCTGCAGCATTGAAGGTCCCAATGAGCGCAGTGGCCTTCATCATCCATAAATGGAAGACGTTTGGAACCAGTGGGACTCTTCCTAGAGCTGGCTGCCCGGCCAAACTGAGCGATCGGGGGAGAAGGGCCTTAGTCATGGAGGTGACCAAGAACCCAGTGGTCACTCTGACAGAGCTCCAGCTTGTCTCTGTGGAGAGAGGAGAACCTTCCAGAAGAACAACCATCTCTGCAGCACTCCACCAATCAGGCCTGTATGGTAGAGTGGCCAGACGGAAGCCACTCCTCAGGAAAAGGCACATGACAGCCCGCCTGGAGTTTGCCAAAAGCCACCTGAAGGACACTCAGAGCATGAGAAACAATTCTCTGGTCTTATGAAACAAAGGTTGAACTCTTTGGCCTGAATGGCAAGTGTCATGTCTGGAGGAAACCAGGCACCGCTCATCACCTGGACAATACCATCCTTAGAGTGAAGCATGGTGGTGGCAGCATCATTCTGTGGGGATGTTTTTCAGCCGCAGGAACTGGGAGACTAGTCAGGATCAAGGGAAATATACAGAGACATCCTTGATGAAAACCTGCTCCAGAGCGCTCTGGACCTCAGACTGGGGCAAAGGATCATCTGCCAACAGGACAAAGACCCTAAGCACACAGCCAAGTTAACAAAGGAGTGGCTATGGGACAACTCTGTGAATGTCCTTGAGTGACCCAGCCAGAGCCCAGACTTGAACCCGATTGAACATATCTGGAGAGATCTGAAAATGGCTGTCCTCCGATGCCACCCCCATCCAACCTGATGGAGCTTGAGTGGTCCTGCAAAGAAGAATTGGAGAAACTGCCCAAAAATAGGTGTGCAATCTTGTAGCATCATACTCAAAAAGACTTGAGGCTGTAATTGGTGCCAAAGATGCTTCAACAAAGTATTGAGCAAAGGCTGTGAATACTAACATGCAATTTTTTTTATTTTTTTTTTCAATTTATTTTATTTTATTTTTTTTTTTAAATTTGCAAATATTTCAAACAAACTTCTTTCACATTGTCATTAATGGATATTGTTTGTATAATTATGAGGAAAATACTTAATTGAATCCATTTTAAATGTCACACCTTTAGAAGCATTGCACCAGGTTTGACATAATTGATCCCAAATGCCCTTGGTTCTAGCGCAAATAAATAAAAATGCAGCAAATCTGAAAAAAATAATAGATTTTAGTGGTACAGCAGGGAGAAACATTATTAGTGAATAACAGCTTCCATTTCAGTCTGTTCCTAACGCAAAGTTATCCTATGGCTTCAGATGGCAGGCCTTGAGTCGAATGGACTACGTTTAGAATACATTTTGGAACTTGGCAGTATAAATAACAATCCACTTTCATTGTATGGAAAACAGAAGCTCGGATATTCTGCCTAACATCCCCTTTTGTGTTTCATGGAAGAAAGATAGTCATACAGAACTTCAACATGAGTACAATATGACAACATTTAATTTTTTTGGGTGAACTAATCTTTTAACATCTTTAAGTGTTTCCACCAGTGCCTTATTTCCAGAGATGCCTGTAGTCAGTATAATGTGAAACATAGTCATTCATCATTCAGACATCAGGATAATCTTTTGCACTTGAATTGGGTTTATGGTAAAAAAGAATACTGACTGCAATGGAGAGTAGGAAGTCACAAATGTACAATATTGGACAAATAAGCCAGAACAGAAAATCACATGGTGGCATATAGCAGTTTAGAGTGAGGTGATGCTTTGCTTTACTATTGTACTAATTAAGCATGACTGTCTTCTTAAATCAGCAGTTTTGCATGTGGCGGGAACTGAGGAGAGGATGAGGATGGACCATCTGCCTTGCTCTGAATTGCAATGATTGGCATTGTCACTGTTCGGAACATGAGAGTCAGTTCATAGCACCATCTCATCAACATCTCATCCTGCTATAGAGTAGATTGAAACATATGAATATAAATATAGCTATAAATGTTCTGTATATGCAATATGAACTGGCATCAGAGAAGCACAATGTCATGGGTGAACAGAACCACTGACACGTTTATTACAAGATCAGCTAAGCCACGGTGTGTGCCTCATATCAGCCTAAACCATATACAGTATATTGTGGCAGGCTTGCATAAATATGCAATGCCCTTTAAAGCAGATAGTTTTGCACTGGCCATTTTAAGACAGCCTGCCAATCAGTTCAAAGTGGAAGCAGTAAATGTCTAGGTGGAGAACAAAGAGAGAGTAATCACCAAACTCTTGAGCGACACTGTTCCAGTCTGTTTTTCACTGTGAAGGGAATATCATTGACAAACATAATTTCTTCAGGAGCATAAATTTTAAATTTTTTCTTTATTATCTTTCTTCTCTGCTTGTTTGCTCTTGGTACTTTGTGAAGGATTATTCCTATTTGAGATGCAAGAATGGGATGGATGTTTGTTGAAGGAGGGTTGTTATATGCTTCCTCCATATTGCCAAAAACAGACCTTTTCACTGCCCTTTCTCATTGATCTCAATCCCTATCTCCCTCCAACAAACACACACACACACACAAACACATACTCATTTTCAATACTTTTATTTGAAACACTGGCCAGAATTTGTTTGTTTGATTTTGAGTTCAATCGAACATTTACCTTGAACTGATTTTGTTGATGGACTTGTTCTGATATTCTTTGACTTCAACTTGATGGACTTTTAAGTAACTGGCCTTCTAAATGTGAATCTATTTCGCGTTGCAAACTATATAACATTTTCTGCTAATACATTTAGTGATTTAGTGAATTAACTTTTAAAGAACTTGAACTTCCATTCCTGTTTTGTGTAGCAGGTAGATTATTTGTTAGTTGTGAAACTTATATTGATAGGTTTTAACCTGTCTGGCACCCAACTATAATTTTTGCTACTTTAAGTAGTTCAAACCTAACAGATCCCACTACATAAGTGGCGTCCAACGTGGGGCCCTGTCTCCACGTGTAAAAAAAAAAAAGTATACATTTTTGCTGGTGTTTCAAATGAATGATCTTGTGTTATGTTAATTACTCTTTATTGATGTTCTTCTTGTGGAATCTAAATTGTTACCCTTATTCTTTGTATGTGAAAAATGTCTGTGTTTGACCATTTACAACATGACCTACATTTACTTAGACATCGAGGGTCCCAATGTTTCTGATATTCAAACTCCTCTTGTAAGACATTTTCCCATTCAAACCTATTTCCAAACACCAACATATACCTCTCATTGACGCAATGTGCAGTTTGATCAAACGATTGGAAGTGGAAATGTCAACCATCAGTAACAAATGAGCCAGCTACCACTGAACCACAAGACACAAGTAGGATGTCTTTAACTTCTTTATCATCAGACTCTGTGTCTCAGCACAAACTGCGATTTCCTATGATTTCTATACCTGCAGGGGATTTGGGTCGGTTTGCAGCAGGAGCTCAAGATATCTGTAAACAATTGAATGATGGGAGGGAAATGCAGAAGAATGAAATATAGAAACTAACACTGAGTGTAAAGAACAATCAAAAACATTGTGATGTGCAATTCAAAGTGATGGCTGATCAAATGAATGCCTGATTTTCTTAGCTTCAATCAGAAATGATTGTAAAAAAAAGGAAAATATGTAAACTGAACAGAAACAAGTTGAAAATGGTCAAATATGCCATTTCAGAGGGAGTGATGTCTTTTGTCTGAAGTTTGGTTTATGGTGGAGCAACTACACTACAGGTGGAACTTCTGCAGGAAATGCGGGCTTCTCAAAAACGTCTTCAAACCAGTCATGATTATTTGTCTAAAGGTGTTAGTATTTGCATCTCTCAAATAAGTATATTGTTATCCAATTTGGAAAAGGTGAAAACTGAAATAGAGGAGAAAAGAAAAGCCAAAAAGGAGAGGTGCTTCTTTGGAAAAACAAACAGATATTGAACATTCTTCCTCTGCCTAACAAAGTGAAATGCAATCACCGCCAACAATAAGTTCTCCAGTTGTTACAAAGAGTGATCGCATTAGGCTGTCTTTCCCAAATTATGGAAAACCAAGTGATGATCCTGACCATCTGAATTATTTGTCAAAATGCACTGATTTCCTTGCAATGCATCCATTATCAGATTATGATCTTTTGTCAACCATCTGAATAGTTTTTCATGGAATGGCTCTAGACTGGTGGAAAACAGCCAGATCCAGTGTGTTTATGTGGATTGAGTTTGAAACAGCCTTTCAGTCTGCATTTCTTGCTGAGGACTATGAGGATTATTTGGCTGAGCGAGTGAGAAACTGAGGACAAGGAAAATGAGAAAGCATCAGAGACTTTGCCTTCTCGTATAAAGATTGAAGTAAAAAATGGAATCCTTCCTTGTCTGAGTCTACCATAGTCAAGATGATCTTGAAAAACTTTCAACCACATCTGGCCAGACAATTAAGGGTTGTGTTGACAATTTTGATGATTTAGTACACCTTGGACATCAACTTGAAAAAGGTTTTGAACAACAGCAAGAATATAACCATCACAACAGTGTAAAAATTGGAAACACAGATGTTGCAAATCGAAGAGCTATTACAATCAACCAGTTGAAAAACCTGTTCTCTGTTGGAGATGTAAGGGACAGCACTCTCCTGGCTTCTGCTCCCATTACAATACAGCAGCTTCTTCTCACTCAAACAATTCATCCTGTCCACAGCAGGGTAAACAACCCTCTCGGTCTTCTAAAAATACAGGACCTCCTCGCAATCCTTCAGTGTCATCAGTAACTTACAAAAGAACCAAACAAAGTCAAGCATCTACCAATACACCAGGACAAAACACAATCTTAATCACCAAGTCCACTAAATATCCTTTAACAACTGGTAGTGCCGATCTACATTGGTACCTGGCATGGGAAAAACATAGTGGATACAGAAGCTAGTTATACCTTAATGCATGAGTATCTCTGGGTGGAACTAGAAAGGCCTGAGCTCAAACCATGGAATAATGAACCCTTATACGTGGCAAATGGAGAGTAAGATACTCCAATCAGACTGATGGATGTGTATATCGAGCTGCAAGGAAATGTTGTAAACTTATTTGCTGCCATACTTACCTCTAAGGCTCTTGCTTATGGGGTTGTCCTTGGCCTTAATTTTCCTTAGTACTCTGCAAATAAATGTGATCAGTACAGTTTTAAATCAAACCTTTCTGTTTATCCCTTCCAGCACGATAGTCTGTCACAGCACAAAATGGGCGGTATTTCGGCATTACTTAAAACAGATATGCCCATGCTTTTTTCCCCAGAAAGAAACTCGGTTATGTCTTTTATATCAGATTTAAGGGCCGATAACGCAGAACGAAGAGATCACATTTGAAATTTAAGCGTGCTTTTTGGGCCATTACATAGAGCACATGCTTAGACTTATGCTGCGAGTTTTGGTCATATATGAATATGAATAAATGACTAAAGTAATTTATTTGGGATTTCCATTTGCTGACACTAGTGGCGTCGAAATTAGACACACTTTACCTTTAATAAAGGGTAAAATAAATTAACTGTACTGCTGATTATGCAATTTTGAAAGATGTTACAATCAGGCCCTACTAAAAAAACATCTTAAACCAGTATAAAGTGTTTTGCTCATCTAAGATGGTTTTAGATGATTTAGTTAGTCTCCCAGCCTTGCCAAGCTGGTCTTCAGCTGGTCGGCCATTTGGTTTCTAACACTGATCTGCTCACAAGTGCCCAAAACCCCTCTAAAACCATCAAAACAGACCAGCCTGAAAGACAGGGTGATAATCAGATTAGACTAGATGAGAGTGTCTCTAAATGGATCAATATCTTTGTTTTGTTTGCACCCACATCACGTAGTGATGCTAATTTACATGAAGTTTGCTTATTTGTTTATTCAAAACACCGTAGTTGCGCCGAAGAGCTGGTAGCCTCTAAAAATAACTTAATGCGCTGCAAAACCACAAGCCGACAATCATTAGCCATGTGAAGTGGTTGGCATTCCTGGAGAATTGCTCTTAGTTGAGATCGGTTGTATATTACATAGGGTGTCAAGACATATAAATATTTATCACCACTTTCACTACAGTTTAAGTGGACTTCAGAGAAAGACAAAAACATAAGAGATTGTCTGGAACACAATAATGGTTTATAAGCCTTCTCTAAATGGCCTTTGAGGAAACAGGTTTAAAAGCTGTTCTTTTAGAGATTTAATGGAAAATTGCTGTCTCTTGATTTTAGGTTCACAGTTTCAAGTAACCACACTAAATCAAGACATAATGGCCATAAAATGTATTTCACTTTATTTATTTATGCTTGAATGCCCTCCAAATGCTACACTTCTTTTGTTCGGTGATGTTTGTAGTATACTTATTGGTCACAAACCAGTAATGATGTTTTGGTAATGAGCAATATTGATGATAAGAAGAGTTAGAGCAAGTAGCATATTCCTCTGCACCCTTTTATTAAACTTTGACAAGCACACAAAACTGTATGAAATGAAAACGTGTTGATTAGGTCAATAAAGTGTGTTGTTAGAAATGAATGGTACAGTTTGTCCTGGATAATGCCACTCTTAGTTTATTACATTTTTGCAGAGCAATTCCATCACATTTTTCGAACAAGTGGTGGATGTTTCGAAGCTTTTATGTTCCCAATTTTGTCTTTTCCTATTATTTCAACATTTCTGTAGTGGCCTATACAGAAAGTGTCCATGACATATTAGGTGCTCAAGTGGATTTTCTAAGATTTATTGTAGATAGAAAAAATATGGAGTCATAGAGATGCATTAAAGGGTTATTTCACCCCAAAATAACAATTCTCCCATAATTTACTCATCCTTATGCCATCCAAAATGTGTCTGACTTGTTTTCATCTGCTGAACACAAATTAAGATTTTTAGAAAAAAATTTCAGCTCTGTAGGTCCATACAATGTAAGTGAATGGGTGCCAACATTTTGAAACTCCAAAATTCATATAGGGGCAACATAACAGTTATCCAGATGACTCTGATGGTAAAGCCATATCTTCAAGAGCAATATAAAAGGTGTGGGTGAAAATCAGATAATTATTTAAGTCTTTTCTTTTTGTTTTTACTATAAATTCTCCTCCCTACTCAGTCAATCTCAACTCCACTTTCACTTTGTTCTTCTTCTGTTTTTGATGATTCACATTCTTCATTCACATTACCCCCTACAGGACAAGGAGTAGAATTTATGATAAAAAAAGTATAGAAAAATGTATCCGTTTCTCATCCACACTTAGCATATCATGTCTGAAAATGTGATTTAACCACTGAACTCATATGGATTACTTTTATGCTCATTTTATGATCGTGAAAATTTTGGAACCCATTCACTTGCATTGTGAGGACCTACAGAGCTGAAATATTTTTCTAAATATCTTAATTTCTGTTCTGCAGAAGTAAGAAAGTCATACACATCTGGGATGCCAGGGAGGTGAGAAAATCGTGAGATAATTTTCATTTTTGCGTAAACTATGCCATTAAGGAATACACTCTAAAGCATTGGTCTCATATAGCTAATAAAGATGGCTTGCAGTATTACAAACTCGCTTATTATAATTTTCATATATATATATATATATATAATAGTTTATTTTTTATTAATAATTTGTTTTTGTTTTTATTTCCTTTTGCTGTTCAGAATCACTTTTTTTCATGACAGTGTATAATAGCCCACCAGTCGTTCTGACATAGCTCAGAAATTTGAATAATTGAAATTGAAATTTAAGCCTGTTCCTCACAAAAAGCTATTGCATGGCTATATACGACTTGGAATTTGGTGGCCAAGTTGTATAGAGTATTATGGCACATTCTACCACTTTACAGCCACAGATCTTATTCACTTTTAGTGGATGGAAACAAGTATCTTGTTCATTCTGCAAAATAACACCATTGCGCTCCATGGAAAGAGAAAAATAATATTGGTTTGGATTGGAATGACATGGGTGTAAGTAGATGATAAAAAATGTCATATTTGTGTGAACAACCCCTTATCTATTATTATTTATAACATCTCTAGAATATATCTATTGAAACAATTTGAGTGACCGTTCTCACACCCCTGAGGAGAACTGACCTCAGTGGGCTCCAAGTTCTCTCCATTCTTCATCCATCTGTAAGAGGGTTTGGGCTTCCCTGTGGCTTTGCATTCCCACACAAGAGAGTCATCTATGGCCTTCTGTACATCCTGTGGCTTCTCAATTAGCTGGGGAGAGGCTGCAACACCAAACACCAGAGGTAATGGTTACACAAAACTGCCTTAACCTTGATTATTGTGCTTTATTTGCCCTTCAAAGAGAACTTATATTCTTAGAGCTATGAACTATGTGGAATAGTATGATGTAATCACAACGATGCACCATAAGCAAACAACAACAATGATGACAGCAGAGGTCAGGCTCAACTGATACACTCATCCACTTAGATGGGTAGAGACAAGCAATCACATCTAATATATTAGTTTTGTCCAAAGGTAGTGCCATAAATCCCTACACCATTACCATTAGGGTAAATTATGGCTTAATTATACAGACGTTGTATTGATCTTTATCTTTTAAATGCAAGTAACTCAAACCTAATAAATAATTGAACAATACTAAACAGCACATTCAGAGCATCATTTATGGACAGTTTCCCTAAAAGACAAATGGTTAACAAAAAGTATGGGTAGACATCATGCAAACAAACAATAAACAATATAAACACACAAAGTGCCCAAATATAAGGTAACTCAACCTAAAGTAAAGTGTACTGTATACTAAATACATAAATATATAAATAAATTAATAATAATAAAAAAAACAATCCCAGATGTGTGACTTTCTTTGTTCTGTAGAATACAAACAAAAATATTTTGAAGAATAATTTCAGCTCTGTAAGGGAATGGTGACCAGAACCTTAAAGTTCAAAAAGCAATTAAAGGCAGCATATAAGTAATTCATCCAACTCCAGTGGTTAAATCCATGTTTTCATAAGCGTATGATAGATGTGGGTGAGAAACCGATAAATATGTAAGTCCATTTTATTTGCTATAAATCTGCATTTTCAAATGACCCTCTAAGCACCCTTCTCTTCTAAGAGTTCTTCTTTTGCTTTTGGAGATTTGCATTCTTCGAACATATGAAGGTGGCTCTTCTGGGCAGGGAGGAGAATTTATAGTAAAAAAAGACTTAAATATTGATCTGTTTTTCACCCACACCTATCAAATCACGTCTGAAGATATGGATTTAACCACCAGAGTTGTATGGATTATTTTTATACTGCCTTCATGAGCTTTTTGGAGCTTCCAAATTTTGGACCATGTTGACTTGCATTGTATGGACCTAAAGAGCTGAGATAGTCCTTTAAAAATCTTCATATTCTGCAGCAGAATAAAAGTCATTGACATCTGGTATGGCATGAGAGCAAGTAAATGATGAGAGAAAATTTTGAACTATTCCTTTACGGCAGGGCTGTCCAAACTCTTTCGGTCAGGGGCCAAATGCAGAAAAAATATGGTGTCCCGCAGGCCGCTTCGCGGTAATAATTAAAAAAAAATAAAAAATGGCAAGAAACGAATAGACTGCCACTATGCAAAATCACTATATTGTACGCTTTATATTATGCAAGTTTTAATCATAATTTTTTCTTTATGGTATGCTTGTGTAGGCCCTACAGGTACATAAAGTATTAGGTATTTCATTCACAAATTACTTTTATAATGGAACAGTGCTGCTTCTTATACAAAATGTTACACTCATTTATTCACATTTGATCTTTTTGACATCCAATTTAGTGGCATTGCAAAGAACAAAGGGCTGTGTCTCATTTTGAAGGCTGCATGCTAGGTAGGATGCGTCCTTTGAAGGCTGCAGTATACCGAGTGTCCTCCTTTAAACAAGCCTCAATTAAACAAGATGGCATTCGTAGGACAAACAGAAATGGATGTAACATTGTTGCTATGACAGCAAGCGACTCTTTAACAAGCGTGAGCACTTTGAATGAGAAGGGAACAAAGTCCCTTTAGAAGTGTACATTTTAGAAGAGTTATAAAGATATAAAGAGAAAAGATTTTACAGTGGTACTTTAAGTCTAATACTTTATTTTAATTATATATTAATATAATTATACATATTATATAATCTGCACCCATCTACTGAGGTAATTCAACTTGGGAATTAAGATTCATTGCTTTTGAAATTTTTTACATTTCCGTTGAAGCAAAGTATTGTGGGTTGTGAGTGCCCACGAAGGATACACCTGAACCTGAATGCATCCTACTAATTTCTGTGAAAGAAGGTCGCATTCAAAGCTGCATTCGAAGTGTATGAAACGAGAGAGCCTCGATGACATATGCGACTGAAAAAATGCGACCTCCGGAAAAGTATCTTGTTTTAAAGGTAAAGTGCTATTCACCGAAATCAAATCTTATATACATTTTTGCTTCTCAAGTAAAATGTTCTTCATTTAAGCATGTTTAGAGATATTTTACTGGTAAACAAGACAACTATACTGCAGTGTAACTGATGACTGAATCCTACTGCATTCTGAGAACTCTTAAATATCTGTCTACTACAGCAAACCAGTTGTATTCTGTTCTTAAACCTTCTACAACTAAAAGCGAAGTGCTGCTGCTTTTCCCCTCAATTCCTTAAGTCACTGCCACTCTGTCTATCTCTTGCTCACTGGGAGAGTATTGACTTTTAAACCCACACTGTTTAAATGAGAGTAAGAGCCAGGACCTGACTTAGCTTTGCCCACAGGGCACACAATCACACTCAACATTTCACACCCACAAGTCAAACTTAGAAGGAATGAGGGGTAGAGGGGTCAAAATGAGTTCTCACCTGCATCCTCAATACCAGCTGAAAGCTTGTTCACTCGCATACTGTGATTATGATAGACACAGATCTGTGTCTGTGGTCCAGTGCGGTCATGCAGTACTCTCTGGTTGAACATCTGCTTTTGCAAGACCATCAGCTATTCTTTTATGGATAACTCTTGGTGTAAAAGCTATTTAATTAAAACTATGTAACCTTAAACTGAGCACCGTCTATAGCTGTGAAAGATGAACCATTCATACACGTTTATTTGAAAAAGTAATATTATGGAAAATTTAATTTTTCTTTCCTTTTCTTTCCAAAAGATTAGCCAAACATAAGAGGACATTTACTATAAGCCTTAAATGTACAGTTGGGAAAAAACAACCCATTTAAAAAGGATAGTTCACCCCAAAATGTGTGTATTCTAATAATTGTCTCACCCTCATTCCATCCCAGATGTGTATGACTTTTAGAAGAATATCTCAGCTCTGTAGGTCCATACAGTGTAAGTGAATGGTGATCAGAAATTTGTAGCTCTTAAATATAGGACTTAAATATTGTTCTGTTTCTCCCCCACACACATTATATCACTTCTGAAGAAGGAGTCATATGGATTACTTTAATGTTTCCTTTGTGATTTTTGGAGCTACAAAGGTCTGATCACCATTTGCTTGCATTATATGGACCTACAGAGCTGAGATATTCTTCCAAAAATATTTTTTCTGCTTAAGAAATAAGGTAATACATATCTGGGATGGCATGAAGGTGAGTAAATGATGAGAGAATTTTAATTTTTGGATGAAATATCCCATAATTACAACTGTTCAACAAACAGAATTTCAAATAGATACAATACAGGCATACAATTTTAGCTAGCCCCTTATTTAAAAATGTATTGTAATAAAGGAAAACCAGTATTTGGTTACTAATTTTTATATTTATTTATGCAATACTAATGACTGACGTAGACTGATGTATGCCAATAGCCTTTAATATGCTACTACAGGTTTTCTTTCTCAAAATAGAATTTCCAATAAAAATCATGGTTAGGTGATGGTTTGGGTTGGGGTTCAATATTTGACATCAATTTATTTATTTTTTTCTTTGTACATTTGCACGTTTTAATATGAAACAAGATGTCGATTTCGGAATTTCCTACATTTATCATGACTTGCTGTGAGACTGGGTAAAAACAAACACAAAGACATCCCGACGATTAACACCCCTCTCTTTACGGGTGATTTAAATACAATTAGAGATGCACAATCTTGAGAGCCCAGCAAAGAAAAGACCTAATGAAGGCAACAAAAACATGTGTGGGTGATTTCTAATCATGCCAACAGCAGCAGAATGAAAGACTTGGAGTGTCTCCCCTGGTTTGCTGCTGTCAGAGGAAGTGATAAACATGAGATACACTTATTGATCTACTCATTCCCTTGCTCTGCTGACGAATGTCTCGTAGGCCTAATTCCATGGGACTTCAAAATAAGATTACAGATTTTATCATCTGGCTGGCAGAGGGAAAGACGGTGGGGAAAAGGAGATACAGAGGAATGAAAGAAATCACAGTGGCAGTGAAGAGGTCTGGCCGTAGGCTAATCCAGACAAACAAGAATCCCCTGAGCTGTGAATGGGATAAATGCAGCATTGTTTATTTACAGGCCTGCAGTGGATTCGAAGTGTGTTGTAAATAATAGCAAAAATGTGTGTAAATTACTTGAGTAATAACACTTTATTGCTAGGGCTATCGATTTAACGCGTTAATTCAGTGCGATTAATTTGAAAAAATATAACGGGTTAAAAAATGTACGTGATTAATCGCAATGCCCCCCGGACCGTAATATGGAAGATTCCTGAGAAATGCAAGCTTGTAGTACCACCTGTTTACTCGAGAGTGCAATAAGTGAAACTTCAGCTGTATGGCAACAAGCAGTTTATACAGTGAAGAAAACAACCATCCAGCAGACAACACAAACATGCGTTACGTTCTTGCGTTCAAAACACTTTATGGAGCGCAAATCCAAACTAATGGATATCAAGATGTGTTCTGAGTATTAAACTATGTTTAACTTGACACAGTGACCTAAAAATATTATGTTTATGACGCAATGCACCTGAGATGCAACACAAGCATGTCTGATGCAGGTGTTCATTGACGGGTTCTTAAACAAGCCCTCATAATAAATCTCGAACTGATTGAAAAATTCACTTGTGAAATGGATTGCTATGAACTGTATGCCACTGATTGGCTTATGTTCAATAATATGGTAGTAAACAATACATTGTATTCTAAAGCCGCTTTTTGAATTGTCTTATCAATGATTAACTCTTCTGCCACAAGAATTTAATGCATTTTAATTATCTGAATATTTTTATATTTTATTTAAAAATTGTTTATATATATATATATATATATATATATATATATATAAAACATTTTTAAATATTTAAAGATAACTATGTATCATTATTTCATCATTATATATCGACTTCATTTTATATGAGGCTTTCTCAGCAAATATTTGTATATGTGATTAAATGCGATTAATCACAATTAATTACTTGGGACACCAAGTAATTAATAAATAATACTATACATGTGTATTTACATTTAGTCACTAAGCAGATGCTTTTATGCAAATGAGCAATTTGTCATACAAAAGTCAACAATATCTTCAGTATCGCACAGCCAAGTTCCTAAATTGGCTGGAGTAGTATACAGCCGTGGTCAAAAGTATTGGCAGTGACATAAATTGTGTGTTTTGCAAAGTTTGCTGCTTCATTATTTGTAGATTATTTTTTCACATGTTTCTATGGTATGCTTGGAAAACAATGATAAGCGTTTATTAAGTTTTAAAGACTTTTATTGGCAAAAACACTCAATTTATGCAAAGAGTCAATATTTACAGTGATGACCCTTGTTCTTCATAACCTCTGCAATTCGTTCTGGCATGCTAGATATCAGCTAGCATCCTGACTGATGGTGATCTATTCTTGCCTTATTAGTGCTCGGATTTGATCACAATTTGTGGGCTTCTGTTTGTTGACTCGCCATTTGAGAATTGACCACAGGTTCGCTATGGGATTAAGATGCAGGGAGTTGCCACAGATCTAAAATTTCAATGTAATGATCTCTGAGCCACTTCATTATCACTTTTGCCTTGTGACATGGTGCTCCATCATGCTGGAAAATGCACATATCATCACCAAATTGCTCCTGGATTGTTGGGACGATTTGATACCATTCTTTATTCATGGCAGTGTTTTGGGCAGAATTGTGAGAGAGCCCACTCCCTTGGATGAAAAGCAACCCCACACATGGATGGTCTCAGGATGCTTCACTGTTGGCACGACACAGGACTCATGGTAGCGTTCACCTTTTCTTCTCCAGACTATCGATTTTCCAGATGTCCCAAACAGTCGGAAGGGAACTTTGCACCAGTCTTCTGCTGTCCAATCCTTGTACTTCCTGCAGAATTTCAGTCTGTCCTTGATGTTTTTCTTGAAGAGAAGTGGCTTCTTTGCTTCCCTTCTTGTCACCAGGCCAGGTTCACCATGTTCAGATGCACTCACACCAAGCTGCTGCCAATATTGAGCAAGCCCTGTACTGGTGGTGACACAATTCCGTAGCTGACTCCTCAGGAGGAGATGGTCCTGGTGCTTGCTGGACACTTTGATGTCCTGAAGCCTTCTTCACTGCAGTTGAACCTCTCTCTTTGAAGTTCTTGATGATCCGGTAAATGGTTCTTTCAGGTGCAATATTCTTTGCAGCAATTTCCTTGCAGGTGAGGCCATTTTGATGCAAATCGATGATGGCTGCACGTCTTTCTTTAGAGGTAACCATTGCTAACAAGAACACAATGATTGGAATCACTTCTTCCCTCCTTTTACAGCAATCAGTCTGTTCTTATAATCCAATCAGAATGATAGAGTAATTTTACCTGACTAGTACTCGTCCACACTTTCCCAGGTGCTGCTGATATGATTAGTGAAATTATGTTAGCTGGTCATTTTGTGCCAGGTCCAAAAAACTGTGAAATTTGGGTTTTTGTGATAAAGATTTTTGGCCAATTGCTTTTTGCAATTATTTAAAATGCATCTGATCACTATGCACAATATTCTAGAAACAATGTGAATCAACACCACAACAACTGAAGCAGAAAACTTTGCAAAACAAAATTTATGTCACTGCCAATACTTTTGGCCACAGCTTTAGATGCTAGAACAGAAGAAAGAGACAGTTTTTTTCCTTTTACTTTTAAACACTTAAGTTCAAAAGTATAAATATATATATATATATATATATATATATATATATATATATATATATATATATATATATATATATATATATCTCATTAATCATTTTAATTAAGTATATATAATTAAGTCATAGTACCCTTACTTTAACTAAAGTACTAACTAAAACTAATTTAAAAATAACTTTTCACAAGAACAGATAATAGTTGAAAAGGAGGATGGAAATAACTGCACAACAGCAAAAGCAATGTGAAAAATAAAGGAGAATTATCATAAATATTAAACCTCTCCAAAATAGAGTGGGGCAGGTGTGCTAAAGAAGTGAGATCTTTAGTGAAAAACAACCACGCCTATGACAAATCACCTTGCCGGCTGGATTACATTAGTTTTTACAATACGCCCATGCTATTTATACAATTAATACGTTTATACATCATTGCAAAGGTACATATCTGGGAAGCCCATTAGGAGTACTTCCTTTTTGGAGGAACTTGTTCCCCCTATATTCCACAATGTTTGGTATATAAACAATGAGACAACACGGATAATAAAACATTCAGCGAGCTCTGTGCCTGCTATTCTTGTAAATGGGCCAATGGGCATGCGGCTACAGCATTAGAGCTAGCGCCAGATCCCATAAGGGGAGGATAAATCCCACTGCTCTCTTGCCTACAGGTACTTACTTAATAGGGAGCTGTCTTGTATGAACAATGCGGCGGAGCCATCACGGCGAAGAAAGGAAAAGGTTATGAACCCTTCATTTAAAGTCCATATTAAATATGCTTCTCTTCTTAATCCTGTGAGTCACACAATACTCTAGCTAGAAACCTAGGCCTAGAATTTTGGGGTCTTATTTTACTAATCATGCCAATTTCATCTGGTAAACAATTTGGGCAAAAGGTGAACATGCAGTTTAAAAAATGCAAAATAATAAATTGTCATGTTTTCATCTCATAATCTTTTTTTCTTCCATTAAACCATATCTACACAAGAAGTCTAGCTGCATGTTTTATCAAAATGTTTACTTCCTAAGGACCAATAAACTGTAAACTTAAAGATGTAATTAAGCAACAGTTAAATGCATGATTTTCTTTTGTATCCTACAACAGAAATCCATTGATATACATTGATATAAATTCCACTCTAGTATTGTTGGTATAACTCCATATATGTATCAAGGTTGGGCAAAACTTTGAATTTAAGAATTGGCTCCCTTTCGATTCATGCGTCGGAATTTGAATTGAATTGTCCATAAGTTGTGTTGGGTAAATTACTCTAAATCATTAATCCACACAAATAACTAATTAATTTTCTAAAATTGTAATCAGATTACTTTAAATTCAAAATAATGTATATATTTCCTTGTTGTTCATTGTCGCACACATATGAATTCATATTTTAAATGTTTTATACATAATTTGAGTAACACATTTCTACAATAATATTATGTACTTAAACATAAATTCTGTAAAAGAAGGCCAGTAACTGTAATCTGATTATAAGAATGTAAAATGTAATGAGCTAAACTACTTTAATGACTTAAGGTAATTGGATAAAAGTTACTAGTTAGTTTTTAATCTGATTACACCCAACACTGACCCACAGGATGCTGAAATGCTATTTGAATTGTAAAGACAGGGAGATGACTTTGATTAGTTGTGTCAAAACTTTTTGACATACTATTCTCTGAAATGCAGAATACATGTTGTTTGGGTCCTTTTAAATTTAGTATAAATTATAACATTTTGACTTGACGGGTTTCTTAAATTATATATATATATGTGTAAAACCTTTAGTAATAATATTATCTCATGTTTATGGAAATATCCCATATGTTGCCTGTATGATTACATGTTTATGGGTAATTCATAGTGAAAAAATTTACACATTTATTATTAAAGCATTTATATAAATTTTGTTGAAATTTGTTCAATTTTATTTTTTACTTCCTTTTATATATTTATATTGCAGTTACATTTATACATCATGTTTGCTACCTCCATTTAAATCCAGGAGCTGAATAGCAATTAAAAGGCATTCTCAATTTCATTCTGAATAGGGCACAACCCTAATACCTATGGTTAGAAACAAAAGAAGCTTCGTGTTTAGTGTAAACGCAATGCTTTTCCTTCTAAACTGCAAATGAACATAATTAACCTTTTCATGTGACAGGTAAACACATTACTGTCAAGGAATTAAGCTTGAAAGGATTCCACAAAAAAAGTCCCCAGTATAACTGGGTCACAAGTCTGCAAAAATGAATGTTAAAATCAACAACTATTTTTTGATGAATACAAAAATCAGCTGACACCCCTGATCCAGATGATCCAGAGTATTTTCCTGACATATGTGTCCCTCATCTAAGTATAGTACATTTAACAGCTTTGATCTGAAGTCAAATTGGATCCCAATCACAGTGCCATCTGGTATTACAGAACACACACACACAAACACACACACATACAAGGTCAGGCACAAGGTCATTCTCTCATCTTTTTAATCTGGATAAAAATATTAGACTGGGAGGCTTTAATCATTTTGATGCACTGTTAAAACACAATATCCCAGCCTTAAAGGGATAGTCCAAAAAAAAATGCCATCTCTACCTCATTTCATTCCAAACTGGTATGACTTTCTTCCATGGAACACATGGAGATGTTTGGTTATTTTGCCTAACATCACCTTTTGTGTTGTTGAAAGCAAGCATAAAGCATATAGGTTTGGATTGACATGATGAATAAGGAATTTTCATTTTTGGGTGAGTTATTCCTTTAAGTTGATTTCCTCTTGGTTAAAGGTTTTGAAGACTGGAAAGGCAAAGTACTGCATCATGTCCTATGGTTTGAGTGAAAGTGACATGTGGCTTTTGCTGTTCAAATATTCATGTATTTTAAGACAACTTACCAAAGAAAGACAGCTTTCCTTGTACAGAGTTCCTTCCTTTCGTGTTCTCTGCCACACACTCGTATGTGCCCGCATCCTCTTGCTGAAAGTAAGGGATTTCCATGACACCACTGGTTTTCCGTACCTCCACTTTGCGAGAGAAGGGAACTCCATCCATTCGATGCCAACTTATGGAAGGTACTGGACTGAAATGGGGGGAGACATTGCAAATACAGTACATATTATATCTTACATTGTATATTAGGTGATCTTTAAGTTGACATGAAATTTACATTTATGTATTTGGCAGACTTACAGTGCACTTATTACAGGGACAGTCCCCTCAGAGCAACCTGGAGATAAGTGCCTTGCTCAAGAACACAATGGTGGTGGCAGTGGGAATCAAACCAGTAACCTTCTGATCACCAGTGATATGCTTTAGCCCACTACACCACCAATGGTTTGTTAAATGGCATTAGACATATTTTAGAATGAAACAATATTAAACATGCCTCAACTTGATTTTATCAGGAGTAGATTGGATAAAAACATAATTCCATAACAGAATAGAGTAAGATATGAATGTGAGTTTGCAGTCAGTTGTGGAGTTCATGCACTCTCTTTTGCTTATCATGTGAAGATTTGAGACTAAACTTTGACTTTTGACAAAGATTTTGACAGATTTTTTTCAAGTCGGACACTCAGAAATTACAGTAATTTTAACATGCCAAAATTTTTCCACTTTCCATTGAAGTTATCTTTCTGAATTGATGTTTCCTCTTAATTCAAAGCATATAACACTTACTTTCCCAATGCAAAGCACTCTAGGCTCACAGTTGAACCTTTGGCCACCTGAACGACCTCTGGAAACTGCACCTCAATCTTAGGCTCATATTCCCCCATAACACCTACAAGAAAAAGCAGTCATTACACACAAGCATATTGGAAATCATATATAAAGAAAGCTATCATTTATTGAATCTGAAAATGAAATCTTAGAAAGCAGTCAATATTTTATTGACCATTTCATCATTATTGCATAATCTATTTTGTGTCTTTTGAAAGGCTTTATGGATAGGAGGGAGGTGTGATACTATATCGCCTTCTGTGATTAATTTTTTTTTTGTGCTGTGGTGTTGGGCCAGCTACTAAGCTGTCTGAGCGAGTCAAAAGATGCTTATCTCAAATGTCTAACACAGCCCGTTTATGTCAGTACTGCCAGCTGGGAAGGGTTGAAGAGAGGCAATCATATCATTTTGTAACATCCCGGGTAGAGAGACGTGTACAATGGGGTTTGAAATTGTTTCTGGAGATCACACTGTGACAGTTGCCACTGAGTGACTTGTGTTGGTCATTCAGCAGTGATTCAAATATCAGGTTATTTTAAAAAATTATTTTTACACTACAGTTCAAACATGGCATTGTCTGGATCTCAACACTGCGAATATAGCGAACACAATTTGTAAATATAATATTCTTTAAAATACAAATTGTAAAAATATATGATGCCACGGAATATATTTAGGCTTATTTACCATAGTTGCATATCTGATGTGAAGTCTATGCTACCTTTTAAGATGATATCTTTTGGCCAGCATTGCAGTCCCAAGTCAATCCCATAATGCATCCCAAAGCAATCAGTGATACAGAAATGTTGATTCTAATTATAATTGAATGAAAACTGAAAAAAACAATACCTCAATACTTAAAAATTTTAAATGTACTAAAACAAAATATTATACCCAATATTTGTGTTATACATGAGTATGATTATCAGAGTATAATGTTGTTACCTACATTACAACATGCTAATGACAAACTCTATTGAAACCAATTACACACCTTTAAATGCATTCATTTAGAAAATGTTTTCTTTCAATTTGAATTATAAATGGAATAAAGAAACATAAATAAATTTTTAGAGAAATTTCTAAAATAAAAGACGACTCTCCCACTTGTATGATGTACAAAGAGTTGCTGCCTATGTAGAGCATTGCAGATCAGTCACTAATGAGGTTTTATGACCACTAGTATGTTGCCTTAGAAGGTCACTCCCTATGTAGGCAGTATACACCAAAGCGGCTCACCTTGTTTTGGAAAGAGCTTTATAATTCAATTTCATTCTATTTATCAAGAAATGCCATAAACCGTTTTGGTCGCAGATTATATTGCAACATATAAATGTGGCAACCAAAAAAAAGAATATTTATTTTATGATATCAGTCAGACAAATTTGATTATGTATGTCTGTTTGGGATTTGACAACTCCTTTTCATAACTGGCACATATGTGATCAAATCGCAAATCCACAGAAACCAACAATTAGATCAGTCAAGACAAATGACCTTTCAGTTGGAGGGCCTTTGATAATGCCAGCCTAGAGCACTGAAACATGCTGCTACAGCATCTTAAAATTTACAAAGAACAGATCATTAACCTTTAAATATAATTTGTATTCCACAAAAAGTGGACATTTTATTTAAATCATATGTTTTGCTTTCTTTTTAAAGCTAATATACACAATTCTGCAATGCATGCATGAAGAGAGCATTGAATGATTAGCTTAGATTGATTGCACACCATATAATGACACATAATTGACAGGCTTCCTCACCATCAGTGCGCAATATCAGCGGAGTGGGCGGGCCTTGGACGTGTGTCTTGGTGACAGTATTGGTCACGACGCAGGTGTAGTTGCCCACATCAGACAGCTCCACTTTAGCAATATATAGATTCCCGGTCTCCTGGGACACAAATCGACGGGAATCCTGCTTCACGAACGATGGGTACTCGTTGAAAATCCAAGAGAATGCCAAAGCTGTTGGCAAAAAAATCGAGAAAAGACTGTCATGGCAACACATGAGAAGAAAGAGGTCACTCGACTGCCCGGAAACTACATTTGCATAAACATAACTAGAGTACACGGTGACATTTCCTCTCTCTGCAGAGCCTAAATGGCATATGTGGACTCGGCTCATGAATCTTGCGCCTCCCTAGAGTTACTAAATTAGCATTGGGGCTACATGCTAGGGTGAAAATTAATCAGCCTGAGGAGGGTTCTGTGGCTTAGGGGGTGAAAATTAATGACAGAAAAGGATAACCAGAGCCCTGTGATTATTTGGCCTCTAATCAAGTGGGAAAGTGGTACTATGTAACCAATGCTCAAAAATCCAGAACAGAATACATGTAGGCTGTTTTCATACTTGGTCAGAACCCATGTATGATTCCACTTTTTCCTTGTACTTTTGGGTCTGAATTGCATTACATTTATTTACTGTGTTAAATGGTTGTCCTTTGGATTTACCAACAACACTTTACATGCACAAAACATCACTTGCTTTTGTCTGCCACAGATGCATTATGAGAAATGCGAAGAACGTGAATTTATATTCCAAAAGTCAATTTATATGTCAGATATTACATTTAATAAATACAATTTACATCTGCAAATTTGCTGGAGCAGAGCTAAGTTCAGAAAACCAATTTCAATGTCAGACATAGGTCTGCACCGAAATTGATATGCTGTACTTTTAAAAATGCACGAAAAATGGAAAATAGATCCAACTTAGACCTGAGTCCACATCCACATTAATGCATTTTTGTTTCAAAGAACATTCTACATTTTCGCCTCTCATCCACACTAGAAAGTTGTTGTCCCCTACTGAAAACTGAGCATTTCCAAATGCTCTACGTTACCACATACTAGAAAACGATGACAATAAGAAACTGACAATAAAAAATGAAAAGCTGATTAAGGCAGAAATATACTCAACACAAGCACGTGAACGCACAGGTGTGCGCTTGGCCACTGCATTGCCAATGCACAGTCTGGTTGAACATTCTTTACTTGTATTCTTTTATTAACTTGGCATGAACAAGCCTCAGTACTCAAGGGGGCGATAGAGCTACCGTCAATCATCCGTGACATTAAAATGCATATGTGTTATCATTCACGTTGCTATAAATATGAAATTAATAATGAGCAAGTAATGAAATTACTTGCTCAGCAACATTCTCTTCAAACTGTTGCACCACCATGACAGTAGTTGAGTTGAAAGAGAAAACTCACTGTAGAAGCAGACAGCTCACACAAATCACACTATAGTGCCCCTTGAGGCAACACTGAGAATGCAATGCATAGTTGCGTTGTGTTCTGATATGCTGTCTGACACATTTCAGAATGCGACGACAAGTGTAATCTAGCTTGTGTAAAGTATGTTTCGGCTGTAAGTGTGAATCTGGCCTAAAACATCCTCTAAGCAAATGTTCCGAACCATGCAGACTTGATTCCACAAGCTGTTTTCTACAGTCAACTACTTTCATGGGGGAGCAATGGATTGAAGAGAATCGGCCTGAGAAAGTGTGTTAAAGTTAGTTAATTTGACGACATGTTTATTGCTACCTGAATAATTATACAGTTCAGTGGTACAGACCATTTGAAGGTAATTATATCTCCCCCATGAGCACTGGAGATTGTTACCGTCACATTAACTCAAGAATATGCATTAAGCATGTACAATGAGACAATTCTTGCAATGTGTTGGCCAAGCATTCATATCTAGATAAAACATTTTTTTTGTCTTAATTAGTAGCAAAAATACAATTTTAGCTCTCTCTAGGAATAGTAATGTATGTTTCCAATTATATAGCTTTCTATTCTTTGCAAATCACAACATATCAGACAAATGAACATATACATAAATAAAACAGTCACAGCCCTGCTGAGCGGAATGCTTTGTGAGGTAAATTTCTTGGCGTTCCTCTCCTCAAAATGTGGGCATACACTTAATGTCACATCTGTCAGTGGTCGGTCCTTCTACCAGCACAGAACAAAAACAGTTTCAAACCTGACCTCCGGGAGTAACAGTACAATTGTTTTGCCTTTTGCTGATTCAATTACCCACAATACCTGTCATTTTCTGAGTTCTGCAGGCAAGAATGGGTAGAGAAAAGGGAAAGGTGAAACAGGCAATTCTGTATTATCCAGGTATTATTTGAAAGGAAATTTCCTTTCCAGAGGACACACTTTTTTTATTTGGTAACAAATCTGTTTTAAACAACTTGGGACCTCTTTTTACAATTATATTACTTTGAAAATGCTAGCACATTGAGTCCCAAAAGTCTAGTACAGTGAGTCCCAAAAGTCTAAGACTTCCTGTTAGAATGCTTCTATTTTGCATACTCAAACTAGTACTACATGGACTCCTCAGTATATGCAAAACCTGATGATCCATGTTTTCTCAGCATGATTTAAGAATGTTCCAAACAAAGAAAAACTGACCTTTTGCACAATGGAGTGGTCAGTATCACAAATTTGATTACTGACCTAGAAATGGTGCAGAATCCACTTTTCTTTTTTTTTCTGTTTTACATGTTTTTCAAAATCCCAAAACTTTTTTCCTTATTTCCAGGGTTTAAATTATATTTTGAATCCCAGATTTAGTATGTTTGTAATGTGAATTCATGATAAGTAAACATTCTGCTTTTGACTGCAGGCCCTAGCATAAAACAAATATCTATAAATAATGGTTTAAAAAATCGAATCGCTGCTTGTAACAGCAATAAAGAAATCAGTTGTCAATCTAATAAGCATACACAGCATAAAATCATCCACAACCGCATGTGTGGAGGAACAATGCATTGAAGCATTAATAAGCCGATGTGCATTTCCCGTCACCTCCCTCCTCCACGTTTCCACAAACTGTTCAGCATCACTACATCTTACTCTACCGAACCACTCTGTGGCTGGACATGTTGGCATGTGAGCTTTCCATTTGTGCCGTCAATGTTAAATCCATTTGCAGTATGTTGTAATGTTCTACTCAGTGGCTCTCGGCTCCCTGGCAGCGTATTTAATCGACAGGCACATAGCACCTCCCCAGCTTAGCCCAATCAAACCCACTCACTCGTTAGCTAATTAAACAAAACAGTCTTGGAGGAGTCCTGCCTGAGCCCTGGTCATTTATCACAGTTTGATCTGATCCATAACCATTGGCTTCAGCTACCTTGTGCACAGAAGGGGTTTGCGAGGCTTGGTCCCCCCCCCCCGAGCACTGAGAGCTAGAGTAAGCTAATGTCTTCATCTTCTATGGCTAAAAGAAAAGATGAGAGTCATGTAGAGATGAGGAAATGGTGCAAGGGGCTGGATATCTCTCTGACAGTGCTTTGAAATTGTTTGATAAGCTGCTTGCAAGAGATTTTAGCAATATCACAATAGCAACATTATAGCAACATTTTTGCATTGTTATTTTTTTTAGTGTGTAAAGCATCCAAACATTTAGAGAATTTTTTTTTTTTGTAATAACCATTATTCTTAAAAGGTGAGTCTCATTACTATAATACAATACTGTAGAGCGGAGGGGGATGGGGCCGGGCTGGAATGATGCACGCCTGGTCCCCAATCAGTCTGATGGGGCGCGTGAGGGATAAAGGTGGCCGGTGACAGTTTGAGAGAGAGAGAATTATGGGCAGCTGCCCTGTATGTGTTTGTGTGTGTATCTTTTAATTTAATTAAGTATTATTTATATTGTTAAGCCGGTTCTCGCCGCCTCCTTGCCCATCTTCGCCTTCCAGGGCTCCGCCTCCCGAGCCTTCCACGGCTCTGCCTCCCGAGCCTTCCACGGCTCTGCCTCCCGAGCCTCCTACGGCTCCGCCTTCCAAGGCTCCGCCTCCCGAGCCTTCCACTTTTCTGCCTCCCGAGCCTCCCACGGCTCCACCTTTCAGGGCTCCGCCTCCCGAGCCTTCCATGGCTCTGCCTTCCAGGGCTCTGCCCCCCGAGCCTTCCACGTCTCTTGAGCCATCCACGTCTCCTGAGCCTTCCACGGCTCTGCCTCCAGAACCTTCCACGGCTCCCCCTCCTGAGCCTTCCATGTCTCCTGTGCCTTCCACGTCTCTTGACCCTGTTTTGTGGCCTCCTCCCAGGCCCCCTGACCCAGTCCCTGTCCTGTGGCTGCCTCCCAGGCCTCCTGACCCAGACCCTGTTCAGTGGCCTCCTCCCAGGCCTCCTGACCCTGTACCTGTTCTGTGGCCTCCTCCCAGGCCTCCTGACCCTGTTCTGTGACCTCCTCCCAGGCCTCCTGACCCAGTCCCCGTCCTGTGGCCGCCTCCCAGGGCCCTTGACTCAGTCCCTGTCTTGTGGCCGCCCCCCAGGCCTCCTGACCCAGTCCCCGTCCTGTGGCCACCTCCCAGGCCTCCTGACCCAGTCCCCGTCCTGTGGCCGCCTCCCAGGCCTTCTGACCCAGTCCCCGTCCTGTGGCCGCCTCCCAGGGCCCCTGACCCAGTCCCCGTCCTGTGGCCACCTCCCAGGCCTCCTGACCCAGTCCCCGTCCTGTGGCCACCTCCCAGGCCTCCTGACCCATTCCCCGTCCTGTGACCGCCTCCCAGGCCTCCTGACCCAGTCCCCGTCCTGTGGCCGCCTCCCAGGCCTTCTGACCCAGTCCCCGTCCTGTGGCCACCTCCCAGGCCTCCTGACCCATTCCCCGTCCTGTGACCGCCTCCCAGGCCTCCTGACCCAGTCCCCGTCCTGTGGCCGCCTCCCAGGCCTTCTGACCCAGTCCCCGTCCTGTGGCCGCCTCCCAGGGCCCCTGACTCAGTCCCTGTCTTGTGGCCGCCCCCCAGGCCTCCTGACCCAGTCCCCGTCCTGTGGCCACCTCCCAGGCCTCCTGACCCATTCCCCGTCCTGTGACCGCCTCCCAGGCCTCCTGACCCAGTCCCTGTCCTGTGGCCGCCTCCCAGGCCTTCTGACCCAGTCCCCGTCCTGTGGCCGCCTCCCAGGCCTTCTGACCCAGTCCCCGTCCTGTGGCCACCTCCCAGGCCCGCTGACCTGGTCCCTGTCTTATGGCCACCTGCCAGGCCTCCTTATCCTCTCCCTGTCCACCTCCCACACCTCATGATCCTGGCCATCTGCCGGGTCATCTCTGGTCCCCTTGGTCTCCTGGCCATCCGCCTGATCTCCTTGGTCTCCTGGCCACCCGTCTGATCTGCTCTGGTACCCTTGATCTCCTGGCCGCCCGCCTGATCTGCCTTGGTCTCCTAGCCGCCCGCCTGATCTGCTCTGGTCTCCTGGCCACCTGCCTGATCTGCTATGGTCTCCCTGACCTTACCTTGCCCCCTTGAACTGCCTGTTTTCCCCTGTGCTCCATGGACAATTTGCCTTTTTTATTTTTTATTTTTTGGAGCGTCTGGAATCCGCGCCTTAAAGGGGGGGGGGCTCTGTCACGTGTTCCCTGTTGACTTTTGTTTTGTGCTTTTATGTTGAAGTTCTTGTTTAGTTCCTTTTTGGTTTTTGTAGTCCTCTGTAGTTTCATTATTTGATTGGTTTTCCCTTGATTGTTTCCCATTCCCTGATTGTTTCCCCAGGTGTTCCCAGTCAATTTGTCAGTTATTGCATGTGTTATGTTCTGTTCTAGTTTCCCTGTAGTTTTTCTTTATTCTGAGTTTTCATGTTTTTGTTAATAAAAGCTGCATATAGATCCTTAATCTCTGCCTGCTTCGTCACACATGAGATCACCCATATTTAGACATCTGGGGCTTGCAACAAGTTAAGTAGTGATTTTGTGTTAGTGCACAATGCAAAAAGATGATCTGCTTTCTGACATTAATCTTGTCATCCATTCAATCAATCCATCTTAACAATGTTGCATTTTCAATACATTTTCAAGGTAAACACTTCAATTGCCAAATTACTACTGCTGTCGGTATTAGGATGTACTTTTTTAGCACCAAACAAAACTAAGCTTTGTGTTGCAAAGAAAGGCCATCACAGAAGTGTATGGTAACTCAAATGTTTTTGTTGCAACACAACAACAATCCAAAAATATTTTCTTGAAATCTATTATTCAAACCTTTAGATTTATGTTATTTCATATTCTGTTTGATTTGCTTAGGTATCTAGGTCCTGAAAAATGAACCAGATTTGTACATAATGCAGCAAAATGATAAAATATTAGAAGACAATCGCAAAGCATCATGGCAAAACTAAGCTTTCAAATTCTTCCCGAGAATGAAACTTTTCCTTATAAATCATGCTCTTTGGTTCCTACTAAAAAATATAAGATTAAAAAAGATTATAAATGCTACAGGATTTTCCATAGAATGTGTGAAATGTTCAAGGTTCACTCGGAAATTTGATGTGTAAGAAGCCAAGCTTCTTCACTTTGAAGGGTCCCTGGAGGGGACTGTCAGATGCTGACAAAACTCAGTTTGCATAATACCAAGAATGCTGGGGTTGCAGAAAGCCAGCAGAGAAGTCAACATTAAACGAAAAGGGAAAAAATATACAGACGTTATAAGATTTGTGCAAACTGTTAAGACGTGGAGAATATTAGGGAGATGAGGGGAATATATTTTGCTTTCTAAGTGAGGGTCTGCTTTATGAAACTGAAAATGTTCCCAACGTAGTTAACATTTGCTGTATAGATACCTTTTTTTATTTACACATTGCATCTTTAAGGTATGATACACTATACAGTAATCACATTTCATTATGAGCACATTAAATTGACCCTGATTTTTAATTTTCTGAAGAAAATGACAGATTAGTATGTGGTTGCTAGGCTATTCTACATGGTTTCTAGGGTGTTATGTTGGATGCCTACTAGCCCACATCAAAAGAGCCCTCTCCAAGATAATCTAATATTCCAGTCGCTAGATTTGGCTCAAGTTCCTTCTTCAATGTACATAAATGAGAATACTTTGCCCATTTTATTGTTCGCCAGGAGAAAATTGTATGTCTTAGCTTTAGTACGAACCACTAAAAATAAATTAGAAAAACAACAATCCCCATAATCTACCGTACTTTTCTCATTAATTGAGCAGTTATCAACATATCCATGAAAAAAAAAAAAAACTAAAATCAATTTGTTTTCTAATTTTGTGCCATTAACATGATATGATGAAGTTGACAGTGTAATACGGCTCAATGACAAATGATCTAATGTAAGCACAAGCACTACTGATGTGTGCCAGCATCACCTGGCAATACAATTAGAAGAAAGATGCTTAGACTTCAGGCTAAGTTCATAGTACCCCTCCTGATTAGTATAAACAGTCTAAATGACAACAATCTCTCGCCTTCCAATTTGCATCAACAGTGTACGCCCAGGGGAAAATACTCCAGTAGGAAGTACCACTTTCATCATATTTCTTTTTAGCTGTAAGAAACCATTATCACACAGGTGAAGAAACAGAGAAAAAAGATGTATCTGCTGACAAAATAAATCTATCACCCCCAAACAAGTCTCAGTTCCAATCAAAGAGACCCATTCATTATTTTTCCGCTCTGTCATGCTGCAAGCAGGAAATAAAGCTCTATGAAAAGATACACATATCTGGCTCTTAATCGCACATTATCGATGTGCATGCTCTTGATGAATTTTAATAGGACCACAGCTGCCTGATCGCTTGTTAATAATACATGTGAGACATGTTGTGACAACAGCATGCATTTTTAATAACTGTGGCTGGGATCACACACAAGCTTGTTGTTTGGCAAATGCATTCATATCATAATTGTTCATTTAATAATTACATTAATAAAAGCTTAAAAGTAAAGAATAAGAAAGGTCAGTGTAACTTTGTAACTCCGCACTCAAGGGAACACCAATTATTGAAATATTCTTTCTACCCTCATAAGACAGAATGTATAAATGTCCGTCTTATACACTTGTTTCTGATTGGTCAATCACAGCATCCTGTGGTCTAAATAGTTTTATGACCACCAAGCTGTATAAATGACTGTTGTTCCAGGCAACCAATGCCCTTTATACTTTATTTGTGCTAGTCTCATGTCTCTCATTTTACACTGATCTCTTTCTTCTGATAATACAATCATTTAAACTCAATTATAAATCTAAAATGTATATTTGTTTCTTTATATTTTAAGTACCCATGAAGCAAAATTAACTGTACCATTTCTCTTTTCTCAGTAGTTCTCAATTGGAGGATCACAACCTCAAAATGGGATGTTTAGATAGCATCGCAAACATTAGGAAAACTATGCCGAATACAAATAATAAAATGCAACTAAGCATACTATTGTTCACTGGACAAAATATATAGGCTCATAAACTATTTTAAAGGAGGAGAAAACATTTCCTTTATGTTTTGTTGTTCACATCTAGGGATGTAAAAAGTACTTGGTACAAAGTCGATGCTAAAATAAAAAAATATATAACGGTACCAGTGTTTCTGCAGTACCAAGCACCAGCTAAATTTGGTCCCAATAAATTAAACATGTCAATATTAATACATTTCAGTTTGATTTTAAAAAACATTTTGGTTTACCTTTGTATGATAAACAACTGGTTTAAGAGTGTTAGGTTGCCACTAAATATCCAATATAAATCTTGGTCCTTAAGCAAAACCAGCTGAGAAACACTACATAGGTAAACCTTACATGCAGCGTTTACTGACTAGCCTTGTGTTGAATCGGCAATCATGGTCCGATCCTAAAAAAAGTCTAAACCTTAAAAATGGGAGGAAAAACACTGTAAACCACAGAAACAAACAGAGAAGCACTTTCAAGCTTTGCTTAAGGCCTTCAGAATATCTTCTAACAGAACTAGACAGAGTGCACATTCTCTGTGCTCTAAAAGCCCACAAGATTACAGGGCAGATACCATCATGTCCATTGTTAGCACGAGTGCGGAAAAGAAGCGATTTGAGCATTGGCTACACCTGAAATAATCTCCATTAGAATATGGAGGTCAGCTGCATTAGATTCCCACACTAAACACACTGTAGTTGAGTAACGTGCAGAATTAAGTTGAATTACATGTATGGGTTGGAGAGCAAGGTGGAGGTAAGAGCATCTTAACTGCTTGTCTGTGACTGATCTGATCTGACTGTGAGAGTGAAGAGGCCATGATTAGTGTCTGCGCTGCACGTTTCTGGCCACTGCTGAAGTAACTCACATCACACACACAAACATTTACTCAGACCCATAATGCCGTGTCCAGCGATGAGCAATGCGCTTTTCTGAAGAATGTTGACAGCTCTGCACAGATGTAATCTCAGGAATGTTCTTTTACTGTGTGCATTACAGACATGCAAGGACATGTCATGGTACAACAAGGAATGGAGAACAAAAGACAAAGAGATGACACTTTGTTTCAGACATGGAATCTTTGCAGTGAATCTCAAATAGCTAGAAGCCAAGAGCTACTCTATTATTATTATTATCACCTCTCTATTAACACAAATATTTTGTCCTTGGTTTGACTGCTGGCTGATTACATCTCATGCACACAATGTCTTAGAGCATGACAGAAGGATTCCGAAAATAAAAATCCCATTCATTTTCTCCCTAGAGAAATTTACTTTTTGTACAAAAGAGTAAGCCTTTTAAGACAAACCTAACCAGAGTGCCAAAGTTTTTTAAGTGATGATAAAGCTAATGCATAACATGTCTATTGTATATTTTTAATGAGATATTAGGTTAAAATATACATGAATGCATAAGGGGAAATTGTAGATTTTATATAACGTAACTGACCATTTCATTTCACCAATTTAAATTACCTTTTTGCCTTTATTAGTTCATTTTAAATGGTTCTGCGGTGTAACAAATGTGTAAAAAAGTTGTAAAAGTACAACTATTCCATGTAGTATCACAATTCAAACAAGGTCTTACATTTTATATATAATCATGGAAAATATTTATGAAATAATTATCAAAATTGTGTTTTTAATTAATTATAGCATGTCACACTGCAAGGGTATCAACTGTCTGTAATGTTGTGATTCATCTCCGAGTTGGTTGGTTTGGCTCATGGCTTACAACTCATTACCCAAGTTTTTTTTTTTATCCCTGTGGAGAAAATTAATGGGGAAAACACTTCCAGAACCAAGTCCATTGAAATAGTGTGCGGTCACTGTTGCTCTCTATTGTTATTAATATTCTATAGCACCACACCATTTGCTATATCACAATTAGGTTTCAGCATAATAGAAGCAAACAGATTTAATACATCACAATAATGATTTTATGGTAATTGCTTTGAGAAATTTTATTTACAGACTTATTGCAAGGCAGACAGCACTAAGCGTAGTTCCTAAGTCTCCTAAGCCAAGGAGCACAGCACATAATCAGTTGTTTTGTTGTTGAGAATGAGTGGCATTGTATTCCTGCAGGGCTGAAGTTATTCCTATAGGAATTGATAGACTGGTGTATGGGTGTTTATGTGGCTGTTTCTCTGTGTGTGGGGGTGGGTGTTTGTTACTAGGAGGCCTTGGGGACATCATAATGTGTGACTGGTGTCCAATGGAGAGGGACACACTGTTTCCTGACACCTAGACAGCGGTTTGGGTCAGAATTGTCCCAGAATTTTGAGCCTTACTAACATGGAGGTAAAGCGTCATGTGAGCTTTTATACAGTGTGTGCTGTCATCTATGGGCCATTGTTTTGTTTTTTTGTGTTGTTGTTGTTATTTTTTTTTTAGCAAAAGACTTTACTAATATTATAAGTGAACCTCAATGAACATATTAAAATAATGAAAAAGGCTGACTGAGCTCACAAAATCCATCAAGAGGGTTGGGGAACTACACCTACCTGGATTTCGGTCTGGAGTGTTCTCAAGGTTCCCACAACCCCTTTTAGGGATCAGGTGGTGAGCCTGCAAGCGAAGCTGCCCCGGGAGGAGGCAGACCCAGCCTTATCGCATGCCACACTTATTGGTGTGTGAATGTGAGTGTGATTGTGTGTGTGAATGAGTGAATGGGACACAGTGTAAAGCAATTTAGTAACCTCTAACGTTAAAAAAGGTGCTATATAAGTGCATACCATTTCCATTTATCATTGCTGTGTTTTGCGATGCGTGATTTGCGCATCTATTTGGATCGCACGCAGTGCTCTAGAGGATCTGAGCAGCTCTTTGTCTGCTTTGGCAGACAGCAGAAAGGGAACGCTGTTTACAAACAGAGGCTTGCCCACTGGACAGTGGATGCCATTGCGTCGGCATACCAGACCCAGGGCGAAGTGCCCACCCCTTTGGGATTAAGAGCACACTCTACGGAGTGTGGCATCCTCTTGGGCACTAGCAAATGGTACCTCTCTAACAGACATCTGCAGGGCAGTGGGCTGGGCAACACCCAATACCTTTGTGAGATTTTATGGTTTCATCCAGTGTATTGTCAGGTATGAACAGGTAAGTTTGCAGGACAGCTGGCTGGGTATACCGCTTGCGTACAGCACCTTTCTCCTCCGTGAGGCGAAGACGTGCACAATCTTTTCCTATGCAAGTTCACGAGTCCGTGGACCCTGGATGTCTTTCCTTCCTAGCCCTGTGGCTGGCAAATTCGGTGGAGGAATTTGGAGCCGGACCCAGTTCATGTGCTAGCATGCCCTGTACTGGGGTAGGTGCTCCACAGGCATTCGTTACCTGCAGTAAATGGTATGGTAAAACTTATTATTTAACCATAGTGGTATTCAAAGTGCTTTATATTGCATCTCATTCACCCATTCACACACACATTCACACACCAATGACAGCAGAGCTGCCATGCAAGGCACTAGCCTGCCATTGGGAGCAACTTGGGGTTCAGTGTCTTGACAAAGCATACTTCAGCATGTGGGCCAGGAATCGAACCACCAACCCTGCGATTAGTGGACAACCCACACTACCACCTGAGCCACAGCTGCCCCAGGTAACCCCCTGTATTTTCCGCAGTACGGTTTCACTATCGGTAGACCTGCGTCTCCCTTGGGCAGAGCTCTCTTTGCCTCCGGTCACCGTGTTTGTAGAGCTCCTCCCCTTCGGGCAGGACCAACCACCGTGCCTCTTCCATGTGTGGCTGATAAGCCCACATGATGTTTATGCCACATCTTAACCTCCCCTTCGGGCAGGATGTGTTCTTTGCGGTGTCTTTTCCTCTTGAAAGAATAGGAAAGGAAAAGAACACCTTCCCAGACGCAAATAAAAAGCATTAAAAGGCCCCAGCCGAAAATCTAAATATTCTGTGGAGAGAAAACATAAGAGAGAACAGGCCGCACCAGCTCCCAATCTCCCATATTGTGTCGCTCTTGCAACCCATTGAAATGTCCGGGACCCTGTCTCTGCTCCTAAGCACAAAACCTGAATGAGTGGTTGCAAGACTTTTTATACCCGTATGTCCGGAGGAGTGGCATGCAAATTCCTCCAATTTGCCAAATTCTAGTGGCATTTCTCAAAGATCAGAGGTGTTTGGGGGTCCCAAGAGTGACCCCTAGTGTCGCTACATCGACACAACATCTCGTTTCCTCCATCAGGGAAAGGAGATTATGACGGTAACCAAGACATTCTTAAGCCACATTGTATACTGTTTAATCAATGCTTTATTCATCTGCCACAATATATATATATATAAATATATATATATATATATATATATATATATATATATATATATATATATATATATATATATATAATATTTAAATTATTTTGCCTTATTTATATGAATTAACTTTATTTGGGGGCCTTTTTCTGCAAATAATGATGTATGCAATTAATTTGATGAAATAATCGACATGCCATTTTATTAATTTGATTATGTTCGATAAAAATGCTAGTTAAATGAAAGACCTAATATACTGTATATATATACATATACATATATACATGTTGCTTGGCGGTATCGCAGCATCAGGACCCGCACCACCCGACTACATGACAGCTTCTTCCCCCAAGCAATAAGACTTTTGAACACATGATCTCTTACGATCAACAATCAGCACTGCACTTTATTAATCATCACTCTGTCAATATATTCTCCCAATTCAGTTAGTGTATATATATATATATATATATATATATATATATATATATATATATATTTATACCCTTATCTAGTGTATGTGTATTCTACATTGTGTGTATTGTGTACATTTGTTATGTAAATTGTTTTGTGTAAATATGTTGTTATTGAAAAGTGGTTTATGTCTTGTCACTGTCATTACTGCAATGTTGCTCGGAACTGCACACAAGAATTTCACCTGCTGTTGCACTCGTGTACACAGTAGTGTAACAATAAAGTGATTTGATTTGATTTGATTGATTTGATTTGATACAACAAATGATATATTGTGAAGCCTTACTCAGAATTTGCAGAATCTTGTTGAAATCGACTGCAAATCTTCTAAGTCACTTGCTCTGCATAGAGCAAAGGTGGATTTTTACACTCTCTCAATGCATCTGGCTTTAATTAATCTATTCACAGCATGTCCACATACTAAGTAGAGATGGTATTTTAAAATACCCTGTGAATGAAGTATGATGTAAAAGTGCTTGTCCCTGCATTAAGCAATATAGTTACTTTTTTCAATATAGTATCTTGACTGTAGTTGAACCACTTTAAATTCTGAGTATCAGTTTCAAAGTAGCTTTCCAAACATTTGTTAGAGCCTGCATTTTTTTTTACAGCCAGAATAATTCAGCCTCATAATATATGGCATCAGACCAGTCTTTATTTATTCACTATTTGCACATATACATATATAGGATCTTATTTGTACAAATTTCTTGAGTTTAATTATATCTTCCTTGTACATACTGACAAAAACAAAATCAACACCTTTGAAGTTCTGTGTAAAATCAACTAATATTCTTATTTAAACAGCTCTTAATCTAGAGAGCTCATGGCTCATTTTTAGATTTAATCAAGCAAAAATGTGAAAAAGATACACTTTTAACACATGATGTGAATCAGATTTTTATCTCTCACAATATGATGCAGATCTGTTTTTGGAACTGTTCAATGTGAACAGAAAAACTCACATTGAATCTGACATATTCAATTCTGATCTGGGCCACTTTCATATGTTTAAATAGTATGGATATCAGATTTTTTTTTTCCATTGGTACTTTAGTGTGAACAGGTCGAAATTCAAATGGTTCAAGAAGAATCATCAGAATTGCATGCGAGATTTGCCAATGGCATGTAAATGATGTACGACTGCGAAGATGTGGCGAGCTGTTTAGACTTCATTAATAAATGCAACTCATTTTATTATTAATGAATATATCATTGATTATTTATTTAAATATAATTTATTACTTATTAAAAAATATTTATGGATATATATCGGTTCCAACACTTTTTGACCTCTGAATTTACATAACATTTTTTGACCTTTCCAGTCATTTGTAATAACTGGATAAGGATTTAAAAAAAAAAATCCTTCAAATTTTAGACCAATTTGCTTATGAACCATTCATACCTTCATTAAAAAAGAACAGACTCAAAAGACAGATTTTCTTACAAATCAAACACCACACAAGAGCAGACAGATAATCAGACGATCCTTGACTATGGGAAGCCTGCATAAAATGTTTACATGTTATATTAGATTATAATAAATAAAAGATAAGTGTAGGGTTTTTATGCAATAAGCTTAGTTCAGAGCCTGTTCATGCAGTGAATGATATGGCCCATATTTAAAACTCATGTGTAAAACCTCTGATTTAAGCAGAAAATGTGAATTGGGCACATAAGGTTGAGGTGTAAACACAGCCATAGTCTGAGTCACAAGTTTGCAAATACAGTATATGCACACTTGGGTGGTTTGGCACACTAATACTGTATATGCCCACACGCTTGCATGTGGACAGACATATAATTTGTATTGGTGAAGCATAACAGCCACCACACAGTCTCTCCTCCAATCATCAAGCACTTTTGTCTCTCTCTCTCTGTCTCCCTTGCCAGTGGATCACATACAGCTCAATCAGCATGTGTGAGCACATCCTCGGCATAAGGATGCAGGGGGCCAGCTGTCTTCTCTACCTTATGTTTCCCCAGACAGTTGCTCTGGCAGGCAGGCCTCTGCTCCTGACGAGAGCTTCTCTGCAGCGTATGAGTCCTCAAAGCTGTAGCCAGTCATTCAGACCGTGAGTGCGGAAGGTAATGAATAGCGCAATGCTGTGATATCATTCGTTAATGCGCCACCCACGGACTACACTAAGTTTGACTGTGGAGAATACTTGGGGGAGAAACAGATTGGAGTCTTTTACATATTGATATCAAAATACTACATTATTAATTATACAAGACTAAATGCTTTTTTAACCGTGTTACTGGCCCTATTACAGCATGTACATGAAAATCTATGTGATTTATGTATGCACTGAATCATTCTGGCTGTAAAAAACAAAACAAATTCAGGCTCTAAAAAATTTTTGGAAAGCTACTTTGAAACTTTAGCTTGTTAAGCAACAAGCTACTCATAATTTAAAGTGGTTCAACTACAGTCAAGCTACTACATTGAAAAAAGTAACTATATTGCTTAATGCAGGGACAAGCAATTTTACATCATATAATGCAATTAGATATAGATATTAGGGCTGTAACGTCCCAATCGATTAGTCGATTAATTGGTCGATACGTTCTGGTTCGACCAAAATTCTGATTGGTCGATTTTTTGCCGCGTTCATTTCATCAGTTTTGCCGCGTTCATTTCATCAGGTGGAAAGCACTAATTGCTAATGGGGGTGTTTTCAGGACACCCCTGTTTCACAGGTAACAGTCTGTCTTCAGAATACCCCCCTTGTTTTCACTTTTTTTGGATTAGCCCAACCCACTGGAGAAGAGTGATAGATAGGCTATAGAAGGTTTGATGCTGAATATTATTTATTTAATTGTGAGAGAATTTAATAGTCAGTCCTCTTCTAACATGTCAACAACAAAGACATCGACAGTGTGGCAGCATTTTGTTAAAATTGATAACGGGAATAAGGTTTAGCACCTCTAAATCTGAGGCCATGGTTCTCAGCAGGAAACCGATGGAGTGCGTACTCCGGGTGGGGAAGGAGGTATTGCCCCAAGTGAAGGAGTTCAAGTACCTCGGGGTCTTGTTTCACGAGTGAGGGGACAATGGAGCGGGAGGTTGGCCGGAGAATCGGGGCAGCGGGGGCGGTATTGCATTCGCTCTATCGCACCGTTATCATGAAAAGAGAGCTGAGCCGGAAGGCAAAGCTCTCGATCTACCGGTCAATTTTTGTTCCTACCCTCACCTATGGTCATGAAGGTTGGGTCATGACCGAAAGAACTAGGTCACGAGTACAAGCGGCCGAAATGGGCTTCCTCAGAAGGGTGGCGGGCTTCTCCCTTAGAGATAGGGTGAGGAGCTCAGTCATCCGCGAGGAGCTCGGAGTAGAGCCGCTGCTCCTTTGCGTGGAAAGGAGTCAGTTGAGGCGGTTTGGGCATCTGGTAAGGATGCCCCCTGGGCGCCTCCCTAGGGAGGTGTTTCAGGCACGTCCAGCTGGGAGGAGGCCTCGGGGAAGACCCAGGACTAGGTGGAGAGATTACATCTCCACACTGGCCTGGGAATGCCTCGGGGTTCCCCAGTCAGAGCTGGTTAATGTGGCTCGGGATAGGGAAGTTTGGGGCCCCCTGCTGGAGCTGCTGCCCCCGCGACCCGACTTCGGATAAGCGGTTGAAGATGGATGGATGGATGGATGGAATAAGGTTGAATGCAAAGTTTGCAAGCAACAGTTTGCCTTCCACAGCTCGACGACAAACATGACATATCATCTAAAAGCGGTAAGCTAACTTGTCTGCGTTAGGTCGCCCTGTCTGTTTTGAGTAAACTATATGAACATATCAGAATTGGCATATTTCAATGTTTTAGTGTAATAATCGTTTTAGGCGCACCCCTCCGCAATGACGGTAGCATCCCCCGGACACACCCAGACCACGCTGGATTTTAAGCCTCCTTTATCATCCAAACGGAAAAATAAAATCACTTTATTTAGTTTCGTTTAAAATTTGGCTGAATAACATGTTATAGGTAGCCTACTTTACTTTTATGGTTCCCTTTTATTATTGTGCAAACTTTATTTTTTTTAGATCAAATTTATTTCTAGTATTATTTATTGGATTTGGGCACTTTGTTTTTTTTATGTTGAGCCTAAGATGCTTTATTTTTCAGTTATGCACTTTATTTCGTTTCTGCTCTTGATCTGGTTTGTTTAATAAATATTCTTTTTTTTATTAAAGTGGACGTGCCTTTTGTGTTTATTAAGAGTAAAAGCTTTAAGTTAATAGTCTATTCGTGTGTGTCTCAGCCACGAAGCTGAGCTCATGTTCAGCCTTGCTCTGTGCACAGAGCGGCTGAAATGACAGTGACAGTTATAACTTCTTATTATAACATATGACAAAAAGAATTGTCTAAATGATGTTGCATATTCCTCAACAGTTCTTGTGATGATATCACTAGTTGACAACATAGTACTATTTTCGGAAATCATAGGCTATGATATTGCACAGGTGCACGTGATGCAACGCTGTCAGAGCTGACAGACTCGTGTGTCAGACTCATTTCAGTGCAAAAACGATTTAATATACTGAAAATAGCCTACTAGTTTTTTATGTTTATTTATAATTAATTTAGGCGGACAACAAGGCTACCAAGTACTGCGCAAAGTGCGCAGCTAATTAATGTAACGTTTTTTTTCCTAACGACATTTTTAGTCGATTTTTAGTCGAAAATTTCAGGACTTCAGTCGACCAAGAGTTTCTTTGGTTGATTACAGCCCTAATAGATATACATTAATATGTGTCACAAATAGTTGCTGAGGTGAGACAGGAGACGTGGGATCTATTTGCAGGTTTTAATAAAAATGATGACAGTGAGACAAACTGGAACTCAAAAAAACAACAAACAAGAACTGACAAAGGAATGCAAAAACGAATGGGTATTTATACAAATAATAGCTAATGAGAGAATGGAAAACAGGTGAGAACAAAAAGGAACAGATGGCAGTGATGAGGGCTGTGCATAATGGGTAACGTAGTCCTGGATAAACACTTCAAAATAAGAGTCCTAGGAAACACGAGGGAGGGAGACTGTGACAATATGTTTCAGTTAAAATATGGGTGTGATAGCATCAAACTTATATGATTACATATACATTAACAAATAAACAAAACAAATACACAAATAAGTGGCTTAACATTCTGCCTAACATCTACTTTTGTGTTCCATGGAAGAAAGACAAGGCTTTGGAACAACATCAGGGTGATAAATTGATAACAGAATTTAGATTTTTAAGTTAACTATCTCTTTAAGTTTGCAACTTTTAACTAGTTACTCCCCACAACTGTATCTAACATACCTAAAGAACATTCAGACATCTCTTTCAGTTATTACTTTCTTTCTTTGTAAAGTTAACAGAGAAAGTCTTACTTCCTTTCGCAGTGCTTTTCCTTCCTGAGTGCCACAGAGACAAGGGCATCATATAAGTTAGCATACAAAGGCTTTATTCTGTTTAAATCCAGATACATTGTTGTTCAAGAACTCAGTAATAAAAATTTCCTTCCAGACAGTTCTGTACTCCTAAACGCCACATTTCCTTCAAGGAGTAAAGGAGGAGATAAATCACGCTCCAATACCAAAATGCATTTCATCTTATTTGTGAGGACAGCTGAAAAAAAACAACAACAAAAAAACCTTTAGTGAACCAAGCAGCAGCTACACGCAGTGAGGAAAACACATCAACAAATCCAACACAGGCAATAAGTTCTTAAATTCACATATTTTTGTGAACCAATATCAAAAGGCAGACAAGAAAACAAAATGTGATTCTTCTGCTAGAGTCCTATGTCCTATTTTGCTAACCAGGAGCCTCTGTTCTAGGATAATATTATGGAATATATATATATATATATATATAAAAAACTTTTGAAAAAAAGATTTACACAGCCAAAGGTATTCTGGTCTACACTCATCTCCAAGTCTGGCCAGGCTGGTCTAATTGATAGTTTTCAATTCGACAAATTTGACATCACAACCTCTCTGTCTTGTAGCTTAAAGCATAAAATCATTACAAAGTATGGAAAATGACAACATAAAAAAAAACTTCTATATTCATTAGTCAGTTTAATTAGTTAGGTAATGGGCATGACTTACACACAAGGTTATTTGTGAAATGTGTAATTTCTGTGTCACTTACGGTACCAAACAGATTTGCAAAACTGATGACAAACAGGTTTCCCAAACATTCCCCCAATATCCCATTGGTCTAACAAACAGGTAGTCCCACCCCAAACTCATGTCAATGGCTGATCCAAAAGTTGACATGTCAGACTGCTCAAACATACAGAGCAATATTTTAAAAGTACCACAAAGTTTACACTCTTTTGGAAGTCAACATACAAACCTGGCTTATCTTTCTATATTATAATGGAATAGGAGAAAGTATTTTACCATAGAAAAAAAAAACTGTTCTAGTAGGTTACCCTGACATCAACTCTATTCAGCGGATTTAATGACAAGCTTTCCATCAGATCATTTTACATAAATTCATAGGTGATTTTCCCTTTCGTGCTACTGATAATGCTTTGGGCAAGCAGCCTCAGAGACAAAGGTTTTGGTCCCGGGGGAACCAGGAAGTAACTTTTTGACTGTATTACATCGTAAAAATATGACTCCCTTTTGGCGTTACTCCTTGGAAATTCCACCTGAAAACTGGAGCTAACATGTATCCATGGGTTCAAAAACTTCAAGCTTCGGCCACTGGGAGGAAATTATTAGAATCTCTGAAAGCACAGATCAATTTTAACAGCAGACTTTTCCGCCTACTGGCGCTGAATTCCCAGTGTGAGCCCAGAAGCGCTTCCTTAAAGTTGTTTGTTAATGGGATGTCAAGAATCAGCTTGTGCGTAGCTATGTGTATGTGTGTGTGTTTGCGATTTTGAAATTGTAACTACAGCCAGGGAGGAGAAAGATTGTTTTTTTCCATTTGACATTGGTAGCTTTGTTTTAAATCCAAATAATGCATTTGTGCTGTGCTATAAAAAGCATATATGAATATATTGTGCAATAATCACTAACAAAGCATTTCATCTAACAAGCAACACTGTTGGCACCAATTTTAAGCAGTTAAATCACATGCTGCTGCATTAATTGATAGAGGCCATCAAAGTGATGGCAGAGTTAATCAACATTTCATGTTGGAGGCAGAGTAAACATTCAGTGGGGCAACTCTGGGAAATACATGGGAGGAGCAACCAAGCATGGAGAAAAAGAGTAACTAAGGCTTTCCAGCTTATGTTTCTGAGTTTTCTGAGTCATTCTAAACACTGGCGGCCAATATTTGGAATAATGTACAGATATTGATCTTATGGAAATAAATTGGTACTTTTATTAACCAAAGTAGCATTCAACTGATCACAATGTATAGTCAGGACATTAATAATGTGAAAAAATACTATTAGTATTTGAAAAAATGTTTAACTACCTCAAAGAGCAGCAATGACAGCTTTGCAGATCCTTGGCATTCTAGCTCTCAGTTTGTCCAGATACTCAGGTGACATTTCACCACACACTTCCTGTAGCACTTGCCATAGATGTGGCTGTTTTGTCAAGCACTTCTCTCGCTCATTGGGCTCAATGGGGTCAAGATCCATAACACTCTTTTCCAATTAATCTGCTGTCCAAATGTCTGTGTTTTTTTTTTTTGCCCATTCTAACCTTTTCTTTTTGTTTTTCTGTTTCAAAAGTGTCTTTTTCTTTGCAATTTTTTCCCATAAGGCCTGCACCCCTGAGTCTTCTATTTACTGTTGTACATGAAACTGGTGTTGAGTGGGTATAATTAAATTAAGCTGTCAGATGAGGGCATGTGAGACGTCTTTTTCTCAAACTCGAGGCTCTGATGTACTTATCCTCTTGTTTAGTTGTATCTGGGCCTTCCAAATCTCTTTCTGTCCTTGTTAGAGCCAGTTGTACTTTGTCTTTGAAGACTGTAGTGTATATAGTGAATTTGTATGAAATCTTTTTGAAATTGAAATCAATTTCAAGCATTGTATAGCCTTCTTTCCTCAAAACAATGATTGACTGATGAGTTTCGAGAAAGCTGTTTCTTTTTTGCCATCTTTTACTTAATATTGACCTTAAGACGTGCCAGTATATTGCATACTGTGGCAACCCAAAAACAAACACAAAGACAATTTTAAGTTTCATTTAACAAACCAAACAGCTTTCAACTGTGTTTGATATAATGGCAAGTGATTTTCTAGTACCAAATTAGCAATTAAGCATGATTACTCAAGGATAAGGTGTTGGAGTGATGGCTGCTGGAATTGGAGCCTGTCTTGATTTGATCCAAAATTACATTTTCTCAAATAGTGATGGTGCTGTTTTTTTACATCAGTAATGACCTGACTATGCATTGTGATCAGCTGAATGCCAGTTTGGTGAATTAAAATACCAATTTCCTTCCGAAACAGCAAAATCAATACATTATTCAAAACTTTTGGCTGCCAGTACATACTGCTATATCCTTTGTCTTATAAACTACATGGCACGACACTAGAGAGAGGCAGGTGAAGTTGGATGAGGGCATGCGCACAAACAGCAGTGTCTCAAGAGGGTGGTAGGGCTTGCCTACACATGCTTTCAGAGAATTGAGAGGTACTGATGGGATTATATGTGTTGTGGATTAGACAGCCAAAGCACCAAGGGAAAAGCTCTTCTCTGGAAAAAGAAGTGTAAATGAAATCTGCAAGCAGTGTGAATCTCGTCAACGACATTACTGACACATATGCTAATGGAAGGATTTTCGATAATGAAGATGAGATATAAAAGATCCATCAAGGTAATGAATTGTTTTAATAAAAAATAATGTTGACGAAAACATGCAGAGAAAAAAAAGAGAAGCTGAATAGAAGCTGCTGCACCTCACACCCCGAATCAAGAAGGGAATATGTGCGCCCACTAGGCCCTGTCTTTACATCGATCAAACCCTGATCTGCATTCCCCTAACTTTGTGATCCATGATCATGGTGAGGACAACATACACCCCCTTTTAGTTTCTGCACTTTATTACACAGCTCTGTAGAATACTCAGTTATGATTGGTCCATCGCAGCATCCAGTAATCTGATATTTCTGAATAATGACTGCAATCCCAGTGATAAACAGATATTTCACTGGTCACCCAGGTATTGCGAGCCATCTTTTCTACTTCTCATATCACTCTATTCTACTAACTCGAACTCTACAAACTCTACTAACAAAATAGCTAATAAAATAATTTCAGTTCAAATCAATAATTAATGTAAAGTAACATAAATAATTTAATTTCCAGTCATTTTAACAGAACATTCATTACGTAATTCTATTGTAGGCTAACAAGAAAAACACTTAAAATCTATGTGAAATGTAACATTTTTGCCAACGTCATCTTACATCAGTGGATCCATTCATTGGCTCATAAAATTTGTAAAAAGAACTCTATCCTGTACTGGTACTGTACTGTCTTTTTAATCTGCTCACCAAAAAGATTAGTTCAGATTTCATTGATAATTTCTGTAAATTACACTTTAGTGCCAGTAGATGGCACCAAATGACCATCATTAATACTTTGAATGAGGAAAAAGTGTTTTTCACAGTCTGAAAAAATGTTATTATCATTTATTAAAATTTGCATCTCAACAATTCTACTAAGAGACTTCACACTGCAGAGTGTTTAGGCATCATAAGCATTTCCCCACAAATACCATCAAAGCATATCTATCATACTGTGAACTGCTGAGCATGAATTTTTAACTAGCTCTACAAAAAAAAAAAGGACAATACTTGCATAACAAATAATTATGAGTTTCACTAAGGTCTGTATGCCATTGTAATAAGTTGTTTTTCACATTTTATTCATAATTTATCTTGCCCATTTTCTTGTTGAACAAGATTGCCAAATTTAAAAAATAAGTGCACCAGTGCATTCAGTTCCTTCATGAATGAGACGTCTTATCTCGTTCAGACTCAAATGACCGACTTGAACTTCAGTGAAGTGGCATATTCGTTCAGCAGGTGAAACCATTGCTCCTTAACAACCTGAACTCAAATGTTATTGGCTCACACTATAGTCAGTTTAAAAGGCATGAAAAGCCACCAAAACGGTCTCACGGTTCCAGTGCTGGCCAGTCAAAACGTGAGACAATCATGGCTCCGTAGGCTTGTCAAAACATTTCAGAGGACCGTATTCGGCCCATAGGCTGCAGTTTTGGTACCCATGGTCTAGACACTTTATTTTCGTTGTTTGAATTTTTATTGTTAATTTTATTTTAAACACCACTCTGAGACCTGACACCACACCCATTGTATTGGTATTCAATGATTGAATTTGGCATGATGAATTACTGTCTAATTTTAAAGGACATTTTTACCAAAAGGCAAATTACTAACCTCCCGAGTGAGGGGGTGGACCGCAGAGAAGTACCACTCCTTGCCCTTCCCGGACAGACACGGAACTCCGCCTGTGTGTTTTGAAGTTTTCCAAGTCTGAAAGAAGAAAAGAGAGGGGGAAATGAGGGAGAACTTGAAATAATGACAGATTCCCCAGATTTTTGTCATACATTTGTGCAGAGATGCAGAAATGACTGTCAGTTAATAAAAATATATGTAGCACATTCCATATGGTATCACACTACAATCAGTGATTCACACAAAGTTGGGGCCTTGAAATAGTGTGTATAAAGGCATGGTAATATAGCCTTTAGCTGGACTAGGGGCTATATCACCACCCATTGTGTCTGTTTATTAAGATAGCTCAAGCCTCTTGCTGATTCAGACTTGAATACATGAAAAAGTTTGAGGATAAAAGTTAAAGCAAAATGAAGGGGCCAAAGAGACAGCCATTGGGAAACTGGGGTAGTGTCTAGCAGGAATTATTGATATGACATCCTGCTGTTCTTTGAGTGAAATTACATTTTTTTTCTCTGAAGGAAATGTGAGTTGTGCTTGTCCATGCAAAACTTGCTCCCACAATGGTAGGGTGCTGTTGGTGGTGGCCAGGGCATTGATGCTATTGATAAAGGCATAGTTCACCCAAAAAATTACATTCTGTCCTAATTTATTTTACCCCTATGCCTTTTTTTCTTCTTCTGTTGAACACAAAAGTACATGTTCGGCAGAATGTCACTATTCACTTTAATTGTATGGAAAAAAGATGCAAAGAAATTCAATTGTGATTGAGACTAACATTCTGCCAAACAACTTTCCTGTTCCATAAAGAAAGAAAATCATAGGGATTTGGAACAACAAAATTGATGATAAAACTTTTATTTTTTGGGTGAATTATCCCTTTAAGGTGTTCTGATTGTAATTATACTACAGATGAAAACAGAATACAGATGAAACAACCAAATAAATACTGCCACTAACAAGCCAAGATCGCACAGTAAAAGCTTACACAGAGAGCTCAATCCCAAAACTCTACAATCTCTAATCATGAGCAATGTTACTTTATGAGGGTTAAGAGATTTGGACTAAGAAGAGGACAAAATCATTGAGTCCCTTCAAACAGAAGAGTGCTCTTTCAGTTCACTGCACCTCAACTGTGGCATTGTTTTGCTAAGTGTGGGCCACACGAGTGATTTTAATGGTTCCTGCATATATGAGGTCCCCTTTGAATTTTATTCATCACAAAGTGTGCAGACAAACCATTACAAATCCATTCCAAAAAAAAAAAACATCAACAACTAAATGTACCTTTCAGCTGAAACTAATTTATGTTTGACAATTGACGGGAAACAATAGCATGACAGAGCAGCTTCTAGCTTGTCCCTTGCGAAATTGTTGCCGAAAATCTTTTGGAAAGGAATTTCATAAAGGCAGATTGAATACAGTACATGGATGGGCGCCTTGTAAAGCCTTGAGGGAAAGCTATTTACATGCGCTTGGTTCCAGGATCATTTACAGTTTTTTTTTTTTTATGCGACTATGAAATAGGTACAAGACACTGTGCCACTGTGGATTTTTGTGAGAAATTGAAATCTGGAGGCTTCGATAACTAATTTGCTTAATTACTACCTATTTAAGTGTGATTCTCATCTGATGAGCTGAAAAAAGTTATCTACTTTTAAAATGAGGAAATGCTACCCACATATTTTGCAGTTCAAATGGACGATTGTCCAATCAAACCTTTTGGTATTTTGGCTCATATTCATCTGTCACTTGGTAGAAGCTGCAGTAGCCAAATTAAATAGATGCCAACATGGAGAGGTTGTGTGATATTCCATCATCATTGAAAACCATGAAAAACATACCAGAAAAATATGACCCAGACTACTTAAAATATAGCAGAAAAACATACCAACAACAGCTTTATTTGTGTAGTGAATTATTAACTGCCATTGGTAGACCTTTGCTGTTCTTTTGTAATATGAATAATTGCAATGTTTTATGTTAAGGCCATTATTGTTTACTTACTGTGTTGGGTAACCACTCGAGACCAATTTATAAATATTGGTCCTGAAGCAAAACCAGTATAGAACTTCTAATTTAGATCCACAGAAGACATCCCTGCTGCAATTCATGGATCCAAAATATTGATGCTGATGTAAAAGAATTTGCCAGACCAGCAAGTTTTTAAATTTGAAAGAATAAAGTCAGCTTGCGATCCCATGCTCTCATCTTACTCAAAGGGATTTTGCAGTCACTCAGCTGAAAAGTGCATCAAAGTTCACAGATTCCTTTACATGTATGTTCCACAAACCCTTACAACTGACCTCATCAAGAAAGCTTCTAACAAAATAATAGTAAAGAGTGCTTTTGTTTATGTTGAATTTTCTTGTCCATTGTAAACTAGGCTGTATGAAGCAGTGGCAACAATTTTGCATCATTAATTTTGTGGACTAACTAACTAAAAGTAACTATATTATATTTTACCAGTAACGACTAGCTGTAACAAAATTGCTATTTTGACTACATGACAGCTTCTTCCCACAAGCAATAAGACTTTTGAACACATGATCTCTCTCATTGCTATTTTGACTACATGACAGCTTCTTCCCACAAGCAATAAGACTTTTGAACACATGATCTCTCACGATCAACAATCAGCACTGCACTTTATTAATCATCACTCTGTCAATATATTCTCCCAATTCAGTTAGTGTATATATATATATTTATACCCTTATCTAGTGTATGTGTATTCTACATTGTGTGTATTGTGTACATTTGTTATGTAAATTGTTGTGTAAGTATGTGTACATTTGTTATGTAAATTGTGTTGTGTAAATATGTTGTTTATTGTAAAGTGGTTTATGTCTCGTCACTGTCATGACTGCTATGTTACTCGGAACTGCACACAAGAATTTCACCTACTGTTGCACTCGTGTACACAGTAGTGTGACAATAAAGTGATTTGATTTGATTTGATTGATTTTGCAACAAACTAAATGAATGAGCAAATATTCAAACACACTTGCAATAATGCCTACTCAGTCTCAAATATTTTTGTAGATTTATTCATTCGCAGGTTGCATTTGAATTAAAAAAAATATTAACTGCGCAGATACTTGCATTCTATTTCATGTCTTCTTTTTTTATAGCGATATAATGTGCAAAAAATATTATTAGAATTATTATAATAATTTCACAAACTATTATTAGCGAAATAATATAATACTTAGTAAAATGCTGCTTTTAATGTTTCCGTGTTATGTAATTGAAAGTGTTTCAGAGGCCGAATAATAACCACTAATAAAATGAAAAATCTATTAGTTGTAAAATAATTCATATAAATGGCAACACTTTACAATAAAGTTCCATTTGATAATATTCGTTAACTACATTAGTTGATATGAACTAACAATGGACAATAGTTTTACAGCATTTATTAATCTTAGTAAATGTTATTATATGCAAATGCATTTTTTAAATTAAAAGTTGTATATGTTAACATTAGTTAATGCATTATAAATTAAAAATAGCATTAACATTAATAAATTATTAATAAATGCTGTTAACAATGTATTGTTTTGTTCACTGTTAGTTAATGATACCTTATGCATTAACTTAAAGTGTCAAGTGTTGCCATTTAAATTATATATATATATATATATATATATATATATATATATATATATATATATATATATATATATATATGCACTTTTTTACATATACTGTTTAAAATGTACTATTTAATTACCATTTAAAACTCTGTCATCATTTACTTACTCATTAGTTACAAACCTATTCTTAATTCTGTGAAACACAAAAAGAGATGTTAGGCAGAATGACTGAGTCACCATTCACCTTTATTGAACAAGGAAAAAAAAGAAAAAAGGATGCAATTAAAGTAAATGATGACTGAGAAAATTCTGCCCAACATCTCTTTTTGTGTTCCACTGAAGAAAGAAAAAAATTACAAATGGGTTTGGAACAACATGAGGGTGATTCAAATTATATTTTAGACTTTTTATTTTTGGATGAACTATTCCTTTAACTGCAGTTGAAATACTTTACATTATAAGAAGCTTTTAGCTTGACAAGTTGCAAAGTAGCTTCGCTAACACTGTGCCACATGCTAACCAGTGACATTTAATGGCACATATTGCTCAAATCTGATGAATTAACCCACATTAACCTACTCTCCAATGGTTTCAGGTGCTGTGGTGTCACCTGGAGCACTGATGCAGGGATGAAGAGGCTCTTTATGGGCTACATCGACACTAAATCCTCCTCACTCCCTGCAATCACTTCTCCTTAAAACTGGCTACTCACTGGTTCTGCTTCAGGGCCAGATTTAAATGTGAAATTATGGAGTTCAATGGCTTATGAAGAGGACTATAAGGTCAGCTAAGATGTGACATTTTGGCTTGAGGATAAGTCTATTAGGAGACATAGCCTAATTATTTCTTAAAACATACATTTATTTTTAACCCCAGGAGCCGATAGCAATTTGAGACACTGGTCTCCTATTAGGAAAATCAACTCTTGAGAATTTTTCACAGATTAATATGTGACTGCGGTAAAACATCATACACCTATGCACTGAGCACTTTGTAATAAAGAAGTAATTTCTGTAATTGCTTTTTCACTGGGACTGAGAGAATCAGCATCAATGAGCTTTTGAAGCCATGCTGCTTATTTAATCTCTAACGGATGATATTAAATGCTTAAGAAATTACACTAAATTACAATGAAATTCATACTGACTTATAATGCATCTTTTATGCCAGTTGTGCTTGTTTAAAAGTGCTTTTATAAACAGACAGTGCTTAAATTAAAATTAAAATTAAAATTAGACTTTAAAATCTGTATTGGGACAGCTGGCCCCTTTTCCCAATAGCCCACCAAATGCTCAGTTTCCAAAGACCACCAAAATTAATTCAAGTCACAGATGTGTCATGAATTGTATGAAGCTTATTGACAGATTGGTAATACTTGTAATGCTTGCAAGCTAATTACCCTTATGAATGTCAGGGCACAGCCGGGAATGAGGCATACTAATTATTCATCATTTGTTCATATTAATGTGACACAATGGCATATTTCTTTGTTTTGATAGGAAATAACAGCAATCCTGTTTCAGTATCTGGTTATCAATTCGGATGTTAATTTTAAATGTTTAAGATGTTCGGAAGTTAATTTTAAAATATAAAGATTTTTAGTGACAAAAAACAAATGCAAGAATATAGTGTTTGAGCAATACAGGTGGAAAAGAGGTTGAATAAAATGTAACATATAAGAAGAGTTCAGGGTTTAGAAGTAGACATAAATATTTAACTGCATTATATTGTTTACATACTGTAAGTTTGCACACATTACAAAAATGTTGTATCATTCTTTTAACGGATTACTTGAAACCCAAACGTTTTAATTCTGTAATTAATTTATTCAGCCTCATGTTGTTTAAAACCCACATGACTTTATTTATTGTGTGGAACATTAAAGGAGACATTTTAAAGTAATGTACTGTTTGCTCTTTTCCATGCAATTACATTTGGTGACTGGAGCGTTCAAGTTTCAAAAATAACAAAAACGCAATACAAATAATAAAATAAAAAAAAACTGTGGTTCATATGACTCTTTTGCTATATTCCAAGTCTTCAGAATACAAACAATAGCTTTGGGTGAGAAACATAATTAAATTTAAGCTCCTTGCTTTCCTTGCCATGTTCATGGCAGTAAATGAAGGTAGAAGTTTGCTAACTTCAGAGTGTTTTTTTCAATCAACCGATTAATTGAAAAGAATGATTTTCTATAAACAAAGAGAACAAATGACTGAAAAGAGACTAAATTAAAAGCACAATCCAGTTCAAATTAATTGCAACTGCATCAAAAATTCCATGGAAAAAAACTCAAGTTCCACTGAAATGACAAAGGCTTTCAGGTTTGGAACTTCAAAACTACATAATTTTCTTTTTTAGGGAAATTATTAATTGAAACGCTGCTAAAATTTAAGCAAAATTCTACTAGATCATGGCAAGCAAACATCCAGCCAAAAAAACTGCTCTTGAGCACTCGTGATTATAAGCCTATCGGAATCAATCTGGTGATGATGGGGAGGCAACAAAGGGCTGGACTGCGACTTTCATGTCAATGAAACAGGATGTTAGATAAAAGCCTAACAGAAGCCATACAATTGTGAGCCTAGAAGAACAAAGTGGACAAACACATTCAACATCTAAGGTACTGAATTAATTTGAGAAAAAAGAAAATAATGTATTTTTTGGGGTATATTTTGGATAGAGATAAAAGCCATAGTGATTTTGAGAGAGGACAAATGGTCACCGTCAGAGCGAGTGAGGCACAGCCGTTTTGATTGTGGTATGTGTACCTGAATTGGGATACAGACAACTGTATTTTGATGTCACTGTGTTGTTTTTTTGTTTTTGTCTGCCTTTTTGGGGAGGTTACGAGGGGGTCATTTCAAGACATAGGCAAAAAAGAGCAAAGGGACTATTGTTCTTTAAAGTAAGTACTCCAGGATAGCATGCAGCTGAGGTCTTTCAAAAAGAAATGCATGTGCGATGGACGGAAAGAAAGAGAGGGGGTACTTAAACACATGCTTCTTGTAGTATACACAGCAGAAACCATTCACTTCTTTATTTCGCCTGAAGAAATGTGGCATAAAAGCATCTCGCACCAACCACTTGCTCGAAGGGACAACTTGAAAAAGAATACATGCGTGCACATCCCCATTACCATGTGGGGCTGAGGGAATCCAGATGGTGGTATTCATTTGGGCAGTTCATGTTAAGGAAATGCAGTGTTGTAAAATACAAAGCATTTTAACACACACACAAACTAAGGGACAGGCAACAATTATTTTCAAATAAAGCTACTGTACAAACTAATCTAAACCCTTTCTTTTTTGTGCACTAGATTCTTTATTATTATACAAATTGTCTTAAGGAATATCTTTTACTGAAATATAGCTATTTAATAAAACTACTTACTGAAATTTCTAATAATTCTAATATCCCCTATGTCATATCCACAATAAAGGACACTTTTACCTAGCTCTAACAGGAAGCTGCTAAAACAATAAAATAATATATAATAAAACAAATAAAAAAAAATGCACAAGCTTCTTAAATCACCCGTGTTCAAATTATGCAACACAAAGTACATTTAAAGCAGCAAAATATAAGTACACTTTTAAATACATTTTTAAAAATGAACAAATTGCCATTATTGTTTAAGTACATAAACAATCAGTGTTCAAAACAATATCCTTACCTTACCCCGATTCATTTTGGTAAGACTATAAAAATACTTTTTATTTTGAGTTGTCGTGTCGGATTTAGTGCAAAATCACTGGCTTACGTCATTCCTCTTTGCGTCATGACATCATGTCTGTAAACATGGTCATGTGTTCCGGCTGAGGACGCAGTTTAGTTCAGTCAGTTACAATCACGCAGTTCATGATGGTATCACTGCAGTCTGAATAGATGTTTATCTGTTATCTATTTTGCGATGTTGTTTACCTGCTATAATGCTTGGAATTGAATACAGTATGTGTAACGTTTAGAGGCAGTCAAGGCAAGGATGAAGGCGAGGAGTAGGACCCAAGTGCAGATTTATTGATGATCTTTGGTGAAACAGGAACAGGACAAGGACTTGGAACAGGAACAGGCTAAGGCTAGGACTAAGGCTAAGGCTAGGACGAAGACAGACTGGATTAGACTAAGGCACATCAGGGTGACAACAGGCAGGGGTCAGGGTTACAACAACAATACTTGACAAGGTACAAGGGAAACATGAGGACTTAAATACATGAACAGGGGAAACAACAGCCAATGGACAGATAGGACTTAAACAGGATAATAAGGTGATTAACTAAAGCCACTGACAAAACTAGAACTGATAATAAAGCAATCAAACAATGAACCAATGAAAACCAGCCACATGAACAAGGAGGGAAAACAGGACATGACAAGACTGGGAAACAGGAACATAAGAATGGTTTCAAAATAAGAGTGCATCAACAAAAGACAATATGGAGTGTAACAGGTGCCAGAAACTTAAGTAAAGGTACATAAACAAGAGACAATATGGAACGTTACAGAAGCCCCCCTCTAAGGAGCGGATTCCAGACGCTCCTAACAAAACAAAAAAGGAAAGGCAAACAAGCAGCACAAGGGGGCACAGAGAAACAAGACAAGGACAGGGAGACCATAACAGAACAAGAGGGCGGCCAGGAGACCAAGGAGGACAGGCAGATGCCCAGGGGTCCAAGGGGACGACTTCAAGGCAGGGACCGGGTCAGGAAATCTGGGAGGCAGCTGCGGGGTAGAGACCGGGTTAGGGGGCCTGGTAGGTGGCCGTGGGGCAGGGACCGGGTCAGGAGGCCTGGGAGAAAGCCTCTGGATGGGGACAGGAGGCCTGGGAGTAGGCTACAGGACTGGGACTGGGTCAGGAGGCCTGGGTGAAGGCCATAGGATGGGGACAGGAGGCCTGGGAGAAGGCCACCGGGCTGGGACAAGATCAGGAGGCCTGGGAAGAGGCAATAGGACTGGGACAGGGTCAGGAGGCCTGGGAAGAGGCAACAGGACTGGGACAGGATCAGGGGGCCTGGGAAGAGGCCCCAGGACAGGGTCAGATGGCCTGGGAGGAGACTCAGGGAAAGCGGGTGGAGCCGCAGAAGGCTTTGTAGGCGGAGCCGAGGAGGAGCTCGAGAGGCGGAGCCGTGGGAAGCTCGAGGGGCGGAGCACTGGGAGGCTCGGGGGGCGGAGCCGCGGGAGGCTCGGGGGGCACTGGCTCTTGGACGGTCGAGGCTACAGGCGCAGGCTCTGGCTCTTGGACGGTCGAGGCTACAGGCGCCGGCTCTGGCTCTTGGACGGTCGAGGCTACAGGCGCCGGCTCTGGCTCTGGGGACTCCGTTACCATGTGGGGCTGAGGGAATCCAGATGGTGGAAGACGGAGACTGGAGAGCAGAATCCCTTCCTCTTCTCCTCCTCCGGGCGGACAACGCTGGCTCTGGGGCAGACGAGGCAGGCAACGCTGGCTCTGGGGCGGACGAGGCAGGCAACACGTTGGCCGTGGCAGGCGTGGGCGCTGGCTCGTTGGCCGTGGGCACTGGCTCGTTGGCCGTGGGCACTGGCTCGTTGGCCGTGGCAGGCAGAGACTGGAGAGCAGAAGCCTTTCCTCTTCTCCTCCTCCTCCTGGCGGACGGGGCTGTCAACGCTGGCCCTGGGACAGACAAGACTGGGGGTGCGTTGGTCGTGGCAGGCGTGGAGGAACGAGTTATGGAAGGCTGGGGGGTGACCACTGTGGGAGGAGAGGTAGCGTCCTCCTCCGCAACACCCACAGTGAAAGGCGAGCCACAGATCTTCAGGGTCTCCTCAAGGAAGTCGAGGAGCGTCCAGCAGGCGGTCGCTGGTGGCAACCGCTCCTTTAGCTGACTGTTGAGATTTGGCCCTGAAGAAAACAACCAAGGAGTAATCCGGGAAGTCTGATAAATTTGCCAGCTCCAGAAACTTACAGACGTGGGCCTCTATTGGGCGGTCCTCTTGTCTGAGGCCGAGAAGCTGGAAATTTGCCTGCTGAGCTGTCAGGGCTGCTGGGTCCATGGTTGATCAAGTATTCTGTAACATTTAGAGGCAGTCAAGGCAAGGATGAAGGCAAGGAGTAGGACCCAAGTGCAGATTTATTGATGATCTTTGGTGGAACAGGACAAGGACTTGGAACAGGAAATGGAACAGGAACTGGAACAGGCTAAGGCTAGGACTAAGGCTAGGACGAAGACTGCCTAAGGCTAAGGCTCATCAGGGTGACAACAGGCAGAGGTCAGGGTTACAACAACAATACTTGACAAGGTACAAGGGAAACATGAGGACTTAAATACATGAACAGGGGAAACAACAGCCAATGGACAGATAGGACTTAAACAGGATAATAAGGTGATTAACTAAAGCCAATGACAAAACTAGAACTGATAATAAAGCAATCAAACAATGAACCAATGAAAACCAGACACATGAACAAGGAGGGAAAACAGGACATGACAAGACTGGGAAACAGGAACATAAGAATGGTTTCAAAATAAGAGTGCATCAACAAAAGACAATATGGAGTGTAACAGGTGCCAGAAACTTAAAAGTAAAGGTACATAAACAAGAGACAATATGGAGTGTGACAGGTGCCAGAAACTTAAAAGTAAAGGTACATAAACAAGAGACAATATGGAACGTTACAGTATGTTGTCTGGTTGGGTTGTCCTGCTTTTATGAATCGAACATTATTCGTGTGTTTACAGATCGTGATCCATTGTCAGGGGAAGTTACTGTGCAAATTTACTAATACGTATGACGTCTGAATGACTTTTAGTTTACAGTGTTATTAGGCCTACAGTTTCACTAGCTTTATCAACTGCCACGTTCCTTTTTTAATTTTTTAATTTGTTACAGTTTGTCTTTTGATGAAAATGTCCTTTAAAAATACTCAAAATAATGAATATGACATGACGAAATATTTAGGCAATTTTACTATGACAAAAATGACATAAAATTGTAGTCAATGACTGATGATGTCATGCTAAATGGATCAAAATTGTCAAACTGTTACAGACAAAACTTTTATCAAATATTCAAATATTTAGAAAAAAAATGTATAAACATTTTCTAATGTAAACATGTATCAAACATACAGTCTAAATGTACATAGGCCTACTCTCCTTGTTGTGAATAACCTGAGCTCCAGAAATAATAATGTATAGATGGAAGTATTAAGCTACTTTTTAGAAGTTTAGAAGTTAGTATTCTTCATGCTTTTCATTTTCCGTGAAAGGACACAATGCGTGTAGTGTGTTTTATAGCGGTTGTGGAGAGAGCGGTAGTGGAGAAATGCCCAACACATTGGATTAATGGATTAGATGAATCCACATCTAATATCATCTATTTACAAATTATTAAGATGTTTCTTCTTCCATTTATATCTTGCACTGTTCATAACTTGCAGTATATTTTTATTGTCATATTTTTGTCAACAATATGCTTTAATAAAATCATTTAATTATCGTCATAATGCACCTTATTCGTCTCATCTTCGTTATCGTTGAAAGAATAAAAAACCTTTTGACAATTCATGTTTTTGTTGTAAAAATGATGAAGTCTTACACTGAACTGGAATAAGCAGTATCACGAGTTTCACCTCTTAAATTTATAAGTATAATACAATGTCACATCATTTGTGTTTCCCCCAAAGGACTCTTATTTTGAAAGTTTGTAGAGACTCTTAGTTTGAAGTATGAATCTTCCCCTATTATGTCTGTCTTCATGTGTATTGCTAAATATATCCCAGGTGTTCCTCATCTTCTTATTAGCCCTTGTTAAAATATACCCTCTTGTTCTTTATTCTTTTGTGGGTTCTTGTTTGTGTGTAGTGTGTTAGTAGCTAGCATACTGCTGTTGAGTTTTTGTTTCCTTCTTTTTATTACTCTTTCATCATTATCATTATCTTCTGTTGTCTTCAATTGAAGAACTGCATTTGGATCCCCACTCTCTCACCCTTCCCTTCACAAAATCCTAACATACAATACAAACATTACTAGCGGATTAAACACTTGAATAATCATATTAAATGTTTGTAACTGGTGGTGATTCAGGAGAGTCCCTTGCTCTCTATGTCAAAGCGCTTTGAGTGTAGTGGCAGAACAATTTACAATTCATTCAAAATATGTAAATAATAGTGTTGTTTATCTTTATCAAATTAAGCACTATTTAAATACAGGTGATGTCCTTGATAACCTCAAATCATGAAATTCATCCGCCAGAGGAGCACTGTCAAAACACGATGTCGCTAGAGAGCACAAAGTTATGTAGTGCAGCTTTAAGTCATAGCAACAATACTATAATAAAAGCTATCGAGGATTTTCACAATATTTTCCAGAAAAAAGATATATTTCTCATCAAGTGGGAGGTTGCTTCCGGTCTTATTTTGTGGGCTTTCTTGGCCACAGTTCTATGATTGGTGGATCTTTCACTGCTGTACCAGGGGCAATGTAGTTGTTCACCAGGAATTCCGCTATTAAACGCGATTTTTCAACAAAGTTGAAATAACGCAGATGGATGGCTTCAACAGAAGCACATAACACGGACTAACAACCTCGGAGCTCATTGTAAGTTTGTCTTTAAAAGTTTATCAGTTATTGTTAAAAGTCAATTCATCTATGGCAAAAAAAATTCAAATACTAATGAATGGGATTTTTGCTTTTGGAACCTGACTGTTGCACTATATTATAGGCTTCAGCAAAATGTAAAAAATAAAACAATCATGAGACACAAAATTAATTATGAAACACGCACACACAAAAGGAAAAGATAATAAAAAAAAGAACATTTGGCCATATTGTAAGCGACAAGCTACCCTGATAAAAAATTTTCAATTTGCTCCGAACTTAGTTTCATAAATAATACATATGTCTAAAGAGCACACATAAACATTCTGGTAAAAATTCTGCATTCATAATATTGACCCTTGAACACAATGATGACAGAAAAAGATTTACTTCGGAGGGAAGAATTCAGAAAAATTATTGTAATTGAGACACAAAGCCTCAGTATACCATATATATAAAAAGTAACATAATTTAGTTAAATTAGGATCCCTTATTTATTTTAAGACCCCCCCACCCCACCCCCCCAAAAAATTCAGTCTAATATTATTTCATTAAAAACATACTGTATGGTAAAAAAGAAAAAAAAAAAAAGTGATATGATGGGGCGGGATGTACAGTAATCTAAATGAACCTGACTATCATGTGCCACCACTGTGGGCGATTTTTAAATGCCAGCATAACTTATCATAGCTCTCGTGAGCCGTCGTGTCTTGATAAAGACTGGTGATTCACGCAGCCCTCCCACCACACAAGGAGAATTAACACTCAAATCAGAGAGGCTCAGGAACTCCAGCTGTTTTTCCTTGTCAAAAATGACAGAATTAAATAAAATCCATGAAAGTGCTTGATGTCTGTTTAACTGGTCTTTTTCTCTCTGTCTTTTTTATGAACTGTATAAATAGGGGAGACTAAATATGTGTATATTTTCTAGTGTAGGTTTGTGTGAGTCAGTTTCTCTATAGGTAAATCCCTTAAAACCTATTGAAGCTATTGAACATTTCCACTGTACTTGCACAGACACAGTGAATATAACACACATTACACCTATAGCCACGTTGTTACATTTAAGAAAATTCAAATTTTTTAAAATATGAAATACTATCTAACATAAAATAAAACCCATCTTTTACAACATATAGTATCAATATTTAAAATGTAGTATACAAGGCTATTTAATGGTTTGTGTCACTATTTTAATTGTAAAACAATTATGAAACATAAAATAATTATTAAAAATAGCAAAAATGGACAACACATATGAAATAGAATACATGACAACTTCATCCAATGCGACAACCTGCTCCAACCTGACATTTATGAAACCCTTGTCCTAAGAACACTGTTCAAATTTTCGATTAAAATTCCCCTTCAGAACAAAGTTTCTCTTTGATTTAATGTATCTCATTGTGGTTTAATATGTTCACTTGTTATTCAAGAGTTTGAATATAAGATATTTATAAGAATATGATGAAACTGGAATTTTAATTTGGAGGAAAGAATTCACAAAAACGATCCTAATTTAAGACTAAGTTATCTACTTTTGAACTGGATGTATGAAGTCAACATGCTACAGAAAACAAGAATGCATGCGAATTGACTTTTGACTTAGATTGACAAAATTACAGAAATACAGCTCTTGTGACAACTAGCCCCAGTCTCCCCTATAAAAGTAATGTCTTCAATATCCTCTGAGCCCTCCAATAACATCATCTGGACTGCAAACTATTCTATTCAAACCTGTCACCACACTGTTCAACATGTTATTGCAAGAGATGCATAAATTAATTGTTATTTCTCGCTATATCAAAGAGAACTTTAATTGCTATTGCACATTAAGAAAGGGGTCTTCATGAAGACCCAAGAAAATATGAAAATGAGAAGATGGTATATGTGTAATACTATTAAGATGCAGTACACGGTCTTCTCTATCAGTGGTGTTTTAATTAAAAACATTCTGCAATTCCCCAGAATGCAATTACTGCTTTAGGGACTGGTGCATTGACACTAACAATTTTTCTCATTTCCTATGCATTTACTTACAACTCTTTCAATATCTGCTTAATTCATCCCGTTCCATTCAGAATGAATAAAACAAAAAACATTTAATCAAATTCAATGAAAATTTCATTTATAACCTGCACATTTGATCATTTGAAAGCGCACAAAAGCGCATACAAGCTTACACCACAGTACTCGTAAATGTATTTTCACACATAAAGTGATTTTCAACAGTAATTTATTTGAAAAGAAAAGGCAGAGCTGTTTAGAGTCAAATCCATTCTAAGCAACACAACATAGTTCAAGAACCACTATTATTTCTGAACCTAGTCCTAACAGGAAGCTGCTAAAATTCCTTATAAAATAAATAAAAATAATGCCATGTTGTACAAATTGTACACACATTATAGACCCCATGAAATGGGGTTATTTCCATAGAAAAGCGAGCATCACTATGCTCTACTCACTCTGAAGTGAAGTGCACCTGAAATGAGCACTCTGAAGAGTACAAAGCATTACTCTCTTATAAAGTATGTGGCCATTTTGAATACCCTACATGAAGAATTTATCATTATTACAGTCAAAATTCATGCTTATATCAGTTATGATTGCTATAGCAAATATAAACTCAAATATTGCCTCTATTAATTCATATGTATATATTTGATAAATTAATTATGCCAGATGAAAAATAATAATAATAGTTAAGTACCACTCAGGATCATGTGCTCATAAACGTCATTGTTACTGATGTAACCTCCGTTACCTGATGGAGGGAACGAGACGTTGTGTCGATGAGTTGACACTAGAGGTCACCCTTGGGAGCCCAGACATCTCTGATCTTTGAGTAAAAGGCCAATGAGAATTGGCATGTGGGATTTGCATGCCACTCCCCCAGACATACGGTTATAAAAGGAGTGCTGTTTGTAAACACACACTGAGGTTTCACACTGAGGAGCCGAGCCAAAGATCCGGCCATTTCAGCGGTTGGTTCAGTGTTGTGGCTAGAGGGACACAACATCTCGGTCCCTCCATCAGGGAACGGAGGTTACATCAGTAACCATGACGTTCCCTATCAGTCACTCACTCGACGTCGTGTCGATGAATGGGGAAATCATTTTGCAGAAAATACATCACATGGGGTTACCTAAGGAGACAACCAGCACATGTGGAGCACTTACCTCAATACGGGGGCCTAAGTGACGCACGTACTGGGGCGGTGGCAAGCCTCTCTGAAGACTCGTCAGCTGCTGGGCTGAGGAAGAACGTCCATGTTCACACTTTTTTGCGAACACAACTGGGAAAAGAGTGTACGTCTTCACCTCAAGGGAGGGGAAAGTGGTACACCTGGCCAGCTGACACAAACGTACCTGTTTGTGTCACCTGATAACACATGGGAAGATACTGGCTCGACCCTGAGGTTATAGAACCTCATAAAGGTGTTGTCTTGCCCAGCACACAGCTCTACAGATGTCTGCTAGAGAGGTGCTGTGGGACAATGCCCAAGATGCTGCTAAGCCCCTGATAGAGGGGGTCATAGTAATGGCATCCATGACCCAGTGAGCGATCCTCTGTTTGGAGACAGTGCTTCCTTTCCACTGTCCAGCTAAGCAGACAAGAGCTGCTTGGAGCTTCTAAAGCTCTGCGTGCGATCCACGTGGGAACGAGGCACGACCTGGTGGCGGGGGGTTATCCCCCTCGCCCCTCTCAGGAACCCAAGGATCAAATCATGGTTCCCGAAATACTTACCTTCTACTGCATCATGATGAGCAGATGTACAGGCCCTTGGGGCATGCGGTGAAATAAGAAAAGGAAAATAAAGAACTTCCATTCGGCCCATCACGGGGGAAGGTGTGGTGCTCTTACCAGCTCCTGTGTTGCAGATCTCCTACTTCCTGGGCTGCCCGTCTCTGGGAACACTTTGTTCTTGGCGACCGGCCATGAGACGGGTGGCGTCTGCTTTCTAAGGGTGGCTCGACGCCGGGGCCAGCCTACTAGGGCGTGCTGTGCAGAGCCAGTGTTGCTGCTGCAGGGGGACACCCTTGGTGACAAACAGACCAGTAAGGTGGACTTTGCCTGCCCGAGAGACCGCGCCGTGACCATCATTGCTCGGAGGGCAAGATCGGTCACCGCGTGCAGTTCCTACATCAATCTCGGGTCAGAAATACCCTTGTGCAGTTCTTTGAGTGCCTCGGCTTGGTGCGTTTGCAGGAGAGCCGTGGCGTGCAGGGCGGAAGCGGCCTGTGCAGTGGCACTGCAGGCTCAGTCGTGAGTGATGGCATAAACCCAAAGGCCCTGGACGGACACTCGGATGGTTCTGCCAGGTGGCAGCTTTCAGCAGGTGCAGGTGCACCGCGATCCCCTTACCAACTTGCTGGAGCCGCTGGAGTGGCTTTCCCTCTTACGAGAGAAAGCTGCGACATTGCCAAAACATTGCCAAAATCATGCCCTTGCAGTGAGAGCATGACCCGTCCACAAGCGTTGTCCCCGCGTAGGTAGTGCCCAACACGAGAGGCAGCGATAGTGGTTGTGGGAAGCGGAGAGGTAACGATCGCAACCAGGAAAACACACACAAACGAAGAGGCGCTTGAAAAAGACTCTTTTGTTTGCGCCACTCTTTTAGAGGAAAATCTACTCTTTTATTTTTGTGTGTATATATGCACAACCATTGTGTGTGAGGGGGAGAACCGCTGTAATGCACCGTAGATCCAACAGCCTTTCAGAGTGAGAGATGAATGGAATATCAGAAGGTATTCAGCTCTGTGAATACGTCCGCTCGCCTTCGAAGAAGAAAATTTGAGTATGTGTTTGCTAATGGCACTCCATTTATACCCATATGTCCGGGGGAGTGGCAAAGAAAATCCCAAACGCCAATTCTCATTGGCCTTTTCTCAAATATCAGAGATGTCTGGGCTCCCAAGGGTGACCCCTAGTGTCAACTCATCGACAGAACGTCGAGTGAGTGACAGATAGGGAACTGCTAAATTACTTTCTTGAAGTCACCATTGAATTCTATGGAAACCCTGAGCCGCAAGGTGAAAAAAAATAAATAAATGTGTCTCTCTTCAAAAAAATGTATGCGGTACCAACCAAAAAATTTTGAAGAGAGAAACATTTTTTTTGAAGTGAATAAAAAAAATACATTTTGAAAAGAGAAAAACAAATTTGGGGAATTCAGACTTCACTAACGGCCTTACAATTTTCCAGTATATGACCGTTATCCCTCAAATAAAGGAGGCCATTTTTCTTTTTCTTTCTTAAACGGCCAATAGTCTTCAATTGCAGAGCTATGTATTGCCTTACGCAGGGCTAGTGCAACAGGTTTGGTTGAATTACAAAGTATAATATGCAACAACACATTTTAACCCAATGGCACATGTGTGATAAGTGTAATTTCTGCCAACAAGGAGCATTGCAACAAAGAGCATGTAACATTACCATATCTCAAGCGCTTAAACTTTAGGGGGTTGTCATGGACACACTGGTCGTGCAGTTGCACTCAATATTACAACCAGTGCTTAAAAAAAAAAAAAAGAAAGAAAAGAGCAGCAGAAACTGATGCGATCTTAAAAAAAAAAAAAAAACTAATTGTTTGAAAAAAGTATTGTTTGCCCTCAAAGTCTGTGAGCACAGATGCTCGATTTCTAGATCACAAACTTAAACGGTGACATTTTGTACTCAAATCACTGAATTCATCATGTTTCTGAGATTCAGAGCGTTGAAGCATGATGACCTAAATTGTAATGAATATTTATAGTTATAAAAATATAGAATTATATCAAATATACAGATATATGTAATATAATACATTTTTATATTTGATTAAAATTGTAGTAGTAAATAATAGGAAAGTATAAATACATTACTCATATATAACAATAAAACTATTTCGACTGCACTCTTGTGTTTGCTAATAAATTAAAATTTGAGAACTTTAATTACTATTGCAGTTTAAGAGAGAAGTCTAGAAGACCAAAGGACATTTGAAAATGAGAAGATGGTATGCATGATTGAGACGCAGCACAAAGTCTTCTCTATCAGTGGTGTTTATTTGAGATTATAATATAATGAATAAATAATTAATTTTAGAGAATAAGGATTTACACATTCTGTGGTCAGTATTGTAAAGGAAATTAAGAGGGTGTTGTAGAACCATGATGCATCTTGTAAAAAATATTCATAGTAATAAAATAGAATTATATAAAATAATTCAAAATGTGATGTCTCAAAATTGTAGATGTTGTTGTAGTAGTAGTAGTAGTAGTAGTAGTAGTAATTTGTATGAAAGTGAATGGTGAGCACTGAGAGCAACATCTTCCTCCATCCCCTATACAGCATAAGAATGTTAAAATCTTCAAGTTGGAAATGTGACTTCTCAAATTCAGCTTTAGATATTGTCATGCGCGCCAACGTCTTCTACAAATTCTCCCACATTAGATACCAAATTAGAAAATATCCCATCTAATAACATCAGCTGCCCTTTAAATTATTGTCTTGAACCCACACCACTCCATCATGCGGCAGAGTTAATTAAGCTATGGAGAGAGTAATAAAGAAGATGGATGTGCAGCAGTCAGAGTCGCGTGCCCCCTCCACATGACAACAACTGGAGCCTAGTAAGGTCAGAGACCGACGATTGATGGATCTGTCAGCCAATCGTCTTATGGTGACAGCGGACCCCCCACCCCAATGGAATTGAGTTGGTCCTGACTGGGGGTGCCATCATTGTCAGACAGTGGCCTTGCTGGTAATGTGGTGAATTAGAATTTAATCGGAGAGGCCTATCAGTCATTTAATATCGATGTCGTATGCTAAGACGGATCAGCCAATTGGTGTAATTCTCTGCCGATTTTTTATTTTATTTATTTATTTATTTTTTTGGGGGCTAGGGGGAGATTCTTCAGCAAGTTAGTATATAATTCACTAGCATGGAGTCATATTTTTGTTTAATTTCTGCCATGCCTATTAGTTTGGATGACCTTGACAATACAAATATATTTTAGAAGATATAAACATTTAAATTCACTAATCTACTGGGAAAATGTACCAATATTAATGATGACTTAATATGCTGCTTAGAGGGATATACCACTTTTTTTTTCTCAATAAAATTAAGATGCTTTTTCTTCTGCTAATACCACCAAACAACAACCAGTGATATATCATATAGAAAACCACGGCTTTGATATACTGTAAATCAAAGGTTTTTAATGTATCCCACACCAACATTCCATTTCAATTGGAAATACAGTATATCTACGTACATAGAAATGAAAGGGGATTTCGTAAAACAATGTATTTGAGTATTTGGAGTATTTGATGAGACTTTCAGCTGTGTTCGAAACTTAAAGGCCGAAAGATACTCTATGCAAGCACGTGAATGCAGTGGCGTCTAGTTATGAAAACATGATTTTTATGTATCGTTGTGATCCAAAAATGTTCAGGTCACACAATTTATAACAAAACGCATGCATGTGTTGCATTCTCAATGTTTTCACGAGGGGTGCAATAGCCAGTGGTTAAACTGAGATTTCAGATGTGGAGGAACCCTAAATTTAGTGTGAACTGTCCACTTCTATGGTGATTTTTCTCTTTCAAATGAACTACTGTCATGGTGGAGCACCAGTTTGAAAAGTAAATTGCAAAACAAATAAGCTAAAGTCAATATATTTATAGCAACTTATCTGAATAATAACAGACTTTTAAAGGTTAATCTATGGCCCCCTTGAGTTCTGTGGTTTGATACCGTCACAGTAATGCAAGAACAATATGTGATTAACCATGTTCAACTGATCATGTCAAAGCATGTAAAATGATCTAATACAAATTCAAGTGAACTTTAGAGATCATCAAGCAAATATCTGGTAACTGCAATGCTTATTCCTAAGTGAAAATAAATTGTAAAAATGAAAAACTGGACATTTATAAATTAATTTACTGCTTTCAACTGCTCCATTAGACAGCATTTATATTCTTTCAACCAACTGACAAAGCGCACACACCAGTTTATTGGGATATCAAATGCCTTGAAGGACTCATTAATGCTGCTTCCAATGAATGACTTAGCTGCCAGTCATTGCTTTCAAAACATTTATTATAAGGAATGTGCAAAGAATGAAAGTGTTATACTGCATCTATTTTTTTTAAATTGCAATTCTGCATATTCCCTACATTTCCCTATCAATATCGACTGCGAGACTGAATCTGGCCCCTTAACAACCTGAGTACATGTGTGTGTTTGTGAGTGAAAGAGAGAGACAAAGTGAGAGAGAAACAGGAAAGGGAGAGTGCAAGAATGCGACTAGTCTCTCCTTAGGGGAAACATTTCCATTTTGATCATGTCATCAGCCAGGAGAACAAGGGCAGCATACCAGTTTGCATTGTCAGGTCTGCAATGTCCTAATTGTTGGGCCTGAACTATGCTGTTGGTTTGATCAGAGATCAGACTGTGACTTACAGGCAAAGTTTAGGCTGGCCTCCCTGCTGACGATAGTCCCGAACGAGTTTGAAGCAAGGCATTGATATGTCCCAGCGTCTTCATCTTTGTTGAGATGGGTGATGCGAAGATTGCCACCAGAGAGGCTGTGGTGGGAGCCGGTTTTAGGGTTGATCAGAGTACCATTTAGCTTCCACCTACATGACAAAGGAGCACAGTTTTAGAAGCTAAACCAAAGAAGAATTGAAAACTTGTAACAGGAAACAAAAGATGTGGGTAACTACCCATAGGGGAAGACAAATCACAAATGCAAGATCTTTAATATCAACATTGTTTCTCCTTGAAAGCAACAAGACTTTTTCATACAGTAAAGCCATATTCACACAAAATCATTTTCATTCCTAACATCATCATTTTCCAAAGTATGCGAAAATGGAGGGTGTTCAAAACGCATTGTTTTAGGTGGTGGAAAATGCCATTCTAGACTGAATAGAAGGAGTAAATGTAGAGAAATTAATGCTCTTTCAAACTAAAATGTGTTTTAGGGCCTCAGGTGGAATCTCATGTTTCTTGGATGTTTCTCCTGAGAAAACGATCCTAGTAATCTCACATAAGTCTCCTCTAGAGTTTCAAAAGAATTACCATTAATGTCTCAATCTGTGCTTATATTTGCCAAGATACCAAAGACTACATCCACAGTAATCCAGATACATTTGACAATGGCTTTTTTCATTTTGAAATGCTCTCATTCCACACTGCCGTTGGACGAAACGTGGTCTGAAACACAATTGCCCTTGTGTTCTGTCGACAGATAGCAATTCAGAGTAAACTTGTCGTCTCCTTTGAAGGAAGGCAATGTGAAGGTTGCATTAAGTAACACTTATAATGCTCTCAATGTGGATAACAGGCACAACAACCCTGGTACAATATGGGCTACCATCTTGATTGTTTTGGGTTAAATAGATGACATGACAAATAATTAGTCAAATTTCATTTTCGAATATCACTGCTTTCCCAGTCCACACCACAACATAAATACAACTTTCTTTCTTTTTTTCCACTTGGGAGATCGTTTTCCAAAAATCATTTTTAAAATGTTTCCTGATTAATGTGGACGTAGTCAAAATCTGCCATCAAAAGACAGAGATTATAATTTGCTTAGTTACAAAAATTTTCCATGAACAACATATTATCGGATCCATGCCATCCACATTTTTATTTAGATCTAGACTGTTAAATTTCAGTTACATTTTTTTTAAATTTTAGAACTTTATTAAAGGGTAGTGTGCAATTTCTGCACCACTAAAGGCACCAAATGGAATTCCAAAAACAATGAGGTTTGCCAAAGTTAATGAAGACTAAGGCTAACATTTTGCCTCATCTTTTGTGTTCCACAAACAAAAGTAGATTTGGAACAACATGAGGATGAGCAAATTATAGAAGATTTTGTTTGGGTCAACTTTTCCTTTAATACAGACTTTAATAAGAAAACAAATGTCTGGAATCAGGCAGATTGCTTTCAAAGCAACTACTGATGTGCCAATCAGGTGCAGGCAGTTAATAGTGTACAAATCACAGATGACAAAAAAAGTTCCAAGTGTGATTCCACATAAAGACAACCAGTGAACTGTACAAGCTACTGAGATCCACTTTATTATTAGGCCTTTGAGTAAAGCACTTAGTGCATTAGACTATATCCAAGGGGATTGTCCCAGCATTTAGTGCACTGCAAACTACTGTAAACAACTTTGCATAAAAATGTGTCTCTTAAATGAAAAGCAACCAGCTGTAGTACTGATTAAACCAGAAACCTGTTTTTTTTTATTCCAAGATTAATGTCCAAAATATCACACCCTGTGACCATCCATCTTGTTTGAACACCACGTCATGTGGCATCAAATCTGAGCTTTATCATTGCAGAGGACCAATTAGAACTAAACTGCAGTGAGCACCTCCGTATTCTATAGCACACAATGTAATCACAACAGGAATTTAGCAAGATTACTGAGGGATATAATCAATTTAAGACAGCAGCTGAGTCCCCACCCCTTTAAACAGCCTTATTAAAACAAACAGTTTCCCAATCAATATGAATAAACTTCAGGGTGCCTTTGTGGAAACCCATTATTCATGTACAAACCAGCCTTTTGAAATATCTCTCTTTTTTGTCATCGACAGAGGCAATGTTTAGAAGATTTATTTTCCCTTAGGTTAGGACACATGCACATTATTGTTATAATATCTAACTTTTACAGGAGCGATCCTGATTAAGTTATTAACAGCCCGTGGTTAAGACTAAAATGCCATGTTTCACTGTATGGATTTAGAAACTTGCCATTACTAGACCAATTTAATTAATGTTTCTGCATGGTTTGTCACCAATAACTAGTATATCTCGATTCACCACAATATAACTGCATATATATTTTTATATACTCTTATTTTATTTTTACTGTATGTGTATTCTATATTGTGTGTATTGTTTACTGTACATTGTATATTAGTATTGTGTTGAGTAAGTATATGTACATTTGATATGTATATTTTGTTGTGTAAATATGTTGTTTATTGGTATATGTCTCACCACTGTCATGACTGCTATGTTGCTTGGAACTGCACACACAACTTTCACCTACTGTGTACGTAGTAGTGTGATAATAAAGTGATTTGATTTGATTTTGATTGCTATCTCCCATTGCAGAAACTTCATGTTCAAAGTGAATGGCCATACATTGAGATAAAGGGGTTTAAACCCAGATAGCTACACCATCTACAAGCATGGGCCCATACCATGCATACAAAATGAGTCATCAATAGTTTTAGTAAATTTTTCAGAAATAAGACTGAACATTTTATGTGTATGTCCACTAAAACAAATTATTTATCAACTTTTAGTTGTTTTAGTGTACACTCGCATATAGATAGCATCAAGTCCTTTAAGTAGGGTTAATTCAGATTTATTGGGACACTTTTCATTGAGATGACTGTCAAAAATTCACCCAATTTATTTGAGTTCATGCTACAGCTGTCAGACTTTTTTATTTTTAAATGTAACTGTCATGAAAGCTAATACTAAAATATCCAGTTCAGCATGTGGTACATTCAGACTAGACTTTCATAAATGGAGTCTGTAGTACAACTTATTTTGTTTGGCTTTTTTAAATTTGTATACACATGCTTCTTATTTCCTTAAACAAAAACAGAATCTACCTAATGCACCTGAGAGGAAGGCCATTTGCACATACAAAACCAATCTTTCCACCAGGAAGTTACAGCTCCTCTATGCTAGCCTGAGACATAGTATGGGTGAAACTCTTCATTGTTTCTTTCGGGATCTTTTTGACATCTTTTCTTTCTTGAGTCTAATTTGAATCCAGCAGCATTAGTGTTTTAAAAAGACAAGAATACAATAAATATTTCAGCCCACAGCGAATGATATTGTGTGGTCTTAAGAGACACTAGTAATTGATGGAAATGGAGGGTTCCAAAGCTCATGCTCAATAATAAAATGATTTTTGCACCTTGTTAGCTTCCAGGAGGTCTTTATCTGTTCTGAGTTTGTTCTTAGAGAGGCTGGAGAAAAGTACCGGGTGCTTTCCACAAGTAATAGGGCAAAATAGGGCAAGAATCTAAAAACATAGGGAGGGGCTGTCGCGAGGAGCGTGAGCTCCAAGAACCAAGTATTGGTGGGCCAGTACGGTGCTACCAACATGACCTGTTCTTCATCCTCTCTGACCTTGCACAAAGTCTGTGCATGCAGGCTCACTGGGGTAAATGCATACTTGTGCAGACCCTGGGGCCAGCTGTGCACCAGCGCATCCGTGCCGAGGGGGGCCTCGGCAAGGGAGTACCACAGCGGGCAATGGGAGGATTTCCAGGAAGCAAGCAGGTTTACCTGCACTTCGCAGAATCGACTCCAAATCAGCTGAACTACCTGGGGGTGGAGTCTCCACTCTCCCCTTAGCGTCACTTGCCATGACAGTGTATTCGCTGTGTGGTTGAGTTTGCTCAGGATGTGAGTGGACCACAATGACTTCAGTCGCTGCAGACTCAAAAGGAGGAGATGGCGGGTGAATTGCGACATGCAACGTGAGTGTAAACCGCCTTGGCGATTTATGTACGCTACCATCACCATGTTGTCCGTCCGGACCAACACATGACTTACAGGCATCTGTCATGAGGACAATATGCCTAGACACTTGTTCTAGGGGAACCCCTGCCCCTAGAAATGCAAGGTCTGTCCAATGATGGACACGTGATGCACACCGCGGCACCATGCCCATCTCGAGACTCGAGTCTGAAGCCAGTGCTGAAAGGGTCTCATATGCATCAACCCATTGGCGTAACCACTGCCGAGGACACCACATGCCCAAGAGCCTCTGAAACTGTATCAGCGGGACCGCTGTTCTTCCCCTGATGACTTCAGGCAATTCAGCACTGACTGAGCGTGCTCGATCATGAGCTGTCAAAGCGACCAAGTCCAACTTCATCCAGAGGAAAGAGATGCTCTGCACCCAGGAGAGCTTGCTCTTTTTCCAGTTGACCTGAAGCCCCAATCGGATGAGGAGTCCGAGCACTAGGTGCCTGTGCACACACAATAGATCTCGAGAGTGAGCTAGAATCAGCAAGTTATCAAGATAATTGATGCAGAAGCCCACTTCCCTTAGCGTGGCATGGGCTGCCTCTGCGACTTTCCTAAAGATGCGAAGTGACAGGGACAGACTGAAGGGGAGGAACTTGTACTGATATGCCCGGCCCTCGAAGGCAAACCAAAGGAACAGTCTGTGTCGAGGCAAAATCGAGACATGAAATATGCATCCTTCAGGTCTACCACTGCAAAACAATCTTGATGCCGGACGCATTACAGAATGTGCTTCTGCATCAGCATCTTGAACAGGAGACCGTGCAGAGCGCGCGTCAACGCTCACAGGTCCAAGATTGGCAGCAATCCACCGCCTTTCTTTGGTACGATGAAATTGGGGCTTTAGAACCCCTTCATCTCGGCTGGAGGGACAGGCTCTATCGCATCTTTCTGTAGAAGGACTGTGATTTCCACATGCAGGACAGCGGAAAATCCTTGCGTTGGAAAGAGAGCGTCTTTTTAACCCTCTGGGGTCTGTAGAAGTTTTGACATGACGTGACATTTGTGCTTTTTTCAGTTGCTTAAATACACATTAATGGCTAAAGCCTGATAACACTGAATTAAGCACAAACTGGGCTAAAATAATAAGTGAGCGACGTGTGTACGTGTTTGTATTTTTGAAAAATAACGTTTATGCATGGTTTTAAGTAATTGAAATAAGGCCATATAACATATACTAAATATTTGTCCACAAGTCTTTTGAGAACTGGATCTTGTAGCCAGAGTTTTTGCTACAAAATGATGTGAAAACCATCCTGATCACTCATTAATACAAAACAATATAGTAATTTAACTTTTGTAAGACACTAGCGTGAACTATCATGGATATTGATGTAATTCACACCTGAGGAGACAAAAGACCCCTCCTCTGGGTCTATCAATGAGGAATGTGACAGAAAGAGAATGAATGTGAGGAGACTTAATGATCAAAATCAAGTTTTAAGTTAAAAGAAGTAATCTAACTATACATTTTCTTTACATAAAGACTTAATTTTTGACCTACACTACCATTTAAAAGAAGTCTCTTCAGCTCACCAAGGCTGCATTTATGTGATCCAAAATACAGTAAAGACAGTGATATTTTGAACAATTTTATAATTTAAAAGAACAGTTTTCTATTTGAATATATTGTTAAATGCATTTATGATCAAAGCTGAATTTTCAGCATCATTACTGTAGTCTTCAGTGTCACATAATCCTTCAGAAATCATTATAAGATGGTGATTTTAAATATGGGCATATTTAAAGTGCATTTTACTCATTTAACCTGACCACATATTTGCAAGCACAAGCTTTGTTGATGATAATGAGGCAGCATAAACACTAGTTAAAATATCTAAATATTCATATTATTTTTATATCATATTACATATCATATTTATATCATACAGCATACAATTTAAATACCTGCTTTAGCCGAAACAGCATTTAAATGTAACTAAAACTTGGCTATTAGGATACTCTGAATTCTGGCTGGCAAGTCTGGAAACAGTCCCACTAGTAAAATATGTACATGTTTATATAAAATAGCATGTCAACTAATGAAAACTAAATGATTTACTCGTCCAAAATGTATCCTCAGCTGGATCAAGTCTCTCTTGAGAGAAAAGTGAATGACTTTGTTTTTAAGGCAGAGTTGGGGCGTTTACCATTTGGTTTGATCGTCTCAGTACATTAGCGTATGAATAGTGCACTCTGCTGGTGGGTGTGATCACATTAGAGATAATAAGCTAAACCAGTAAAAACTGTACACCGCTTTGTCTCATATATATTACATGGCAGGAGAATATTTGTTTTATATTTGAATTGTTTTATTTAAAAGTAGACATTTTAAGCTTTCTTTAGACATATGTTTCATGTTTGTGTGTTAAGTATTCGCGGAGTTTCAGTTAATTTTGTGACGTGTTTCAGATATATGCTCACGAACCCAGAGACTGCTTACAGCTCACCCTTTTTATTTTCTTTATTTTACAAAAAAACAAGGCTTTGTTGTTATTATGAGTGTACGCAAATAAAAGTAGACCCTTTTTAGTCCTTAATGATGTCTTACACTTATCTGTATGCCCCAAAATGACAGAGAATTTTATGTTGTTTCCGCTATAATGACGAAAAAATCCAGCAGGATGCGCCAAAGCGTCCGTCGACCCCAGGGGGTTAAAGGTGCATTTCCGTTCATGTGCAGTTCCTGGATGCAGTCATTATCTCTCCACCTCTGATGGCCATGATTGCTGCCTCACATGTATGGGCTGTAGGCATGCTGAGACAGCATTCGTGGATGGGAGAGCATGACCATGGCAACATTACGGTCGTGACTTTCCTTCCTCAGAGGGAAAGTCAATCCAGCCACTCCCCGGTCCTTCTGCCAACAAGGCTGCGACGGTTAGTGCTGGGGTGATTTGGGGACCCCAATGGGAGTGGATCCACCGGGTGAACCCCCACAGACATCCCATTCCCCTGAATGCTCGTTAGCCCCGGTCAAATTCTAAAAATCCACTGCGCATCCTTGCCTCCTACCAAGGTGAAAAGGATGCCATTGAACCTTAATGGGTGCCTTGTTAACTGAATCACGTAGGTGAGTTGGAACACCTTGGCCAGCCAACACGACAGGTTGGAGAGCACTAACCAAGCCTCCAATCTCTGAGCAAGTGGCACCATGGGGACAATCACCTTTGACGTACCTGCGGATGGGGCCTCGTGGCGGGGTGGAGCCACCTGACTCATCCCAGAACTTGACCGGGGCAAACGAGCATACAGGGGAATGGGTGGTCCATGGGGGTTCACCTGGTGGATCCACACCCATTGGGGTTCCCAAATCGCCCCCAGCACTAACTGTCGCGGCCTTTTAGGCAGAAGGACCGGGAAGAGGCTGGAGTGGCTTTCTCTCTGAGGAAGGAAAGCCATGACCGCAATGTTGCCATGGTCATTCTCTCCCATCCACGAATGCTGCCTCAGCATGCTTACAGCCCATACATGTGAGGCAGTGATCGTGGCCATCAGAGGTGGAGAGATAACGACCGCATCCAGGAACTGCACATAAACGGAAATGCATCTTTAAAAAGACGCTCTCCATCAGTACTCACTCTTTTAGAGAAAATATACTATTTTAGTCTGCTCAAGTGTGGCTGCTGAAGCGCCCAGGAATGTTCTCTGCACTTATCTGTGCGAGAGGGGGAGAATACGCTGTAATGTGCTGTATATCCAACAGCCGCATTTAACACTTTCGCTTCACTCTCATCAGAGGTGAATGGAATGGCAGTGGATTTCATCAACTCCGCTCGGCTCCAAAGAACAAATCTGAATGAGTGGTTGCAAGCTGGCTCCTTTTACACCCGTATGTCTGTGGGAGTGGCATACAAATTCCACTCGCCAATTCTCATTGGCCTTTTCTCAAATATCAGAGATGTTTAGGGCTCCCAAGCATGACTCCTAGTGTCACAACATCGACACAATGTAGAGTGAGTGACAGATAGGGACCAGATATTTAATATGTTTAAAACTAGCTACTTTTGTGCCAAAAGTGGTAAATCACAATTTCCAACAATAAATTTAATGTTGAAATACTGTAAATTTCCACCATACAGTAGAGTAGCTAGTTATTTGTAAAGTGTAAAAGCAAATTAAGAATATTGACAATACATCATCTAGTGTGACTGTGACTTAGTGCTATGATATAACACAACACTGCATGAAAACAAAAGAAGGGTACGAATGGATGTCATCAGATATGACTAACCCCGGTCCCAGCAAGAAATGAAGATTTCACCACCTACAGTTCCCATCTTGGGTGTCAAAACATCCAGTCCATGTCACAGACAGCATGTTTTATTTTATTTATCTCTGAGCTTTTTTGTGACACTTTTGCATTTTCACACTATGCCAATACTCATTCGCATTTCATCATACAGGCCAGAATAATCAACACATTCCACAAAACATATCAACTTTATTTCAAGAGTTCAATTATCAGAATACAAATGAGAATGCTGCTATGTGACAGCATGTAAAAAAAAAAAAAAAAAAAAACTGTATCCGTTAAAAAAATTACCCACATCCCATCTGCTGCTGTATCTATGGCTACAGGCGATACTTTGATTGACAATTCTCCCTTAACTTTAAGATGAGGTGACGCAAGAATACTCCATAGCATTCTGTAGTCTCCTTCATGTCTTAAGTTGAGAGTTGTATGGAGCTTTGTAGAGAGAAGGTGGGAAGTCTTAAGTATAAGGAGAGGCTGTTGCCTCAGATGAAGTGAGTCTGGCAGTATAATTTACAATAAGTTGTTAAAATTTAATTATACTGCCTCTCCAACCTTCTCCTAAAGGAGTAGGTGTTAAAAAGTGTCAGACCAAGTAAGGTTCACAAAGGCGTGTGACCTATGTGGTTTACTTATGGTTTTTTATATAAATTAGTATTTATTCCAGTAAGTGGTGCTATGACATAATCTATTTTAAATTATATTTTATCTTTGGCCTTGTGCCATTTAAAAATAGGGACAGTGAAAGAAAGAGAAAGGGAGGAATAAGGAAGGAATTAAATCAGGAAATGACACAAGCCTGACTCAAACTCGTGTTGTCCGCACAAGCTCTATCAGACAATGCATGTCTCAGGCTACATAATGTTTCTATGTTAGCAAAAAAGATAATAAATGAGCATATATTCAAAAAAAAAATAATTAAAACATAAAGAAAAGGTGCTTTAGCATTTTACAAGGCTGTCAGTATAGATTTTCAAACTGATACACTGCTCTTCATAGACCAAGCAGGCATGGTTATAGGCAACTCTCAAAATGACCAGGCCAATTAATCAGCTGAAATTTCAGTATATCTCTACTATAAATCACCCTTCCATCCATTCATCCATTAATTTTCTATACTCGCTTCTCTTATGTAGGGTCATGGGGGGTGCTGTAGCCTTCCCCAGCTACCTCAGGCCGAATATAAATCAGCCCAACTTTTATATTTGAAACCTAAAATTTAATTCATAGCACAAATATACTAGAAGTTTAAAGTTTGCAAATGCAATTGAGTTTAAAATTTAAAATTTCTCTCTTTGAAATCTGCAATCTACAACAAATATTTCCTGTAGCCTAAAGCTGGCTTCACACTGGCAGTCTCAAAATTGGATTTGGGTGGGGGGGTGTCACACCTAATGACTGTTTTTGCTGATCTTGCCCTCCTAGTCAGTGAGCCTGTCACACTTCCCGATTAAACATGGATGGAAGGTGTCACACTTAACGACTGCCTTTGACTTTTCTCAACTCTTCACTGTCACGCCCCATTTTCACAGCCAATCAACCTGAAGCTTTCGAATACACAGGTATTTTTCAATATTACTCTAAGAGTCTATAGCATCTGCTATGTTTGGTTGTTTGTTAAAGGTATGTCCTATTTAGAACATATATCAAAAATAAATTGTATCCTTTACTTTCACACATTTATTGTCACATTGTCATATATATACATAATCTAAAGCTGAATACAAATATAAAGCTTATGTTTACATTTGTGGCACGGTGGAGGGCGGGACCAGCGCGTGATTACGCACGCCCGGTCCCGTATTAGGCTAATTAAGCCGTCAAGAGGGATAAAGGCCACTCGCAGACGGCGATCGAGAGAGAGAGCTCAATTACGGACATCCGTTGTCTTGTGTGTTTGTCTTTTGGGTTCTTCATTAAACCTTTGGTTTGTATGTTAAGCCGGTTTCTCGCCTCTTCCTTGCCCATGAATTTGATCTGTTGATCTGTTTGATCTGTTGATCTGATACGCCGTAGCTCGTTCCTCAGCCACTTCTCCACCCTCTACAGGACGACAGCCGCGCCTCTCCGGGCAGATCGGAGGCAGTCCTCAGCCCCTGGCGGACGGAACGCCCCGCCGTGTTCCCGGGGTGTCGAAGGGGCCTCCCTCCGCCCCTGGCAGCGGTTCTCCCGCTCCAGGCGGTTGGCGGCGAGCCCCTCCCCGCACGCGGTCGGCAGTCTCCAACCCCGCCGCGTTCCAGCGGCTAGTAGGGGACTCCCCCGCCCCTGGCAGCGGCCCTAACCACTCCAGGCAGTCGGCCAGGAGCCCCTCCTCCCCTCGCGGTCGGCGGCCGTTCCTCCGCGTCCAGGTGGCTGGGATCCTCCGTCCCCCGGCAGATGGCCGTGGCTGCTCCACTGAGAAGTGGCGAGAACTCCGCTACGGCGTATCCCTCTTCCTTCCCGGGCTTTCGGCACCAATGAAACACAGATCATATTCATGGGCAAGGAAGAGGCGAGAAACCGGCTTGACATATAAACTAAAGGTTTAATGAAGAACCCAAAAGACAAACACACAAGACAACGGACGTCCGTAATTGAGCTCTCTCTCTCGATCGCCGTCTGCGAGTGGCCTTTATCCCTCTTGATGGCTTAATTAGCCTAATACGGGACCGGGCGTGCGTAATCACGCGCCGGTCCCGCCCTCCACCGTGCCACAACATTATATAAAATAAGACCCAAATATTAAATGTAAAATGTTTTACACATTTATAGTCACATTGTGCAAAGATCAGGGCAGCAGACATGTTTTTCTTTTAACAGTCTATTAGATATGTCATACATACTTCTTTACTCCAAAGAGCAATAAGCTTCTCTGCAGGTTCGGTCGGCTTTCGTTATGCGAATATATATATATATATATATATATATATATATATATATATATATATATTATTTCGTTTAAAAGTTATGTTTTAAATAGTGTTATTTTGTCACCTATTTTTAATTTAGTCTTAGTCTTGTGCCAAATGTCCTTGTTAGTTTTAGTCATATTTAGTCATTCACATATCTTTTTTTGTTAGTCAAGTTTTAGTCAACTAAAAGTCTCATCATTTTAGTCTAGTTTTAGTCAAAAGAAAACTCAATATATCTTAGTCAAGTTTGTCAAAATATTTTAGTCTTTTTTTAAATAAATTATTTCTGAGATTAATTCTGAGATAACCATTTCAGGCAAATAATGTTTCACACATCTCAAATATTGGTTAAATATCATAATTACCTGACAAAATACACTTGTTGAATGATTTGTTGAATTCACTTTGTTAAACGTGTCTGGTTTTCTGATTTAAGAGACACATTCACAAATGATGAACTTGTTCTGAAGAGTATTTTATTAAGCAAATAAGTTACATAAAATATATATAACCTGCATAATGTATGTGCCACAACACCATAGCTAACTGGTTAATTTACAGCGTAGATGCTTAAAATCAGCATTAGCTTATGAGACGTATATTTAAGTTAACTTACCTGAATGTGTGGGTGGTTAGCCTTTAGATGTCGCTTAAGGTTGGTGGTGTTTTCCCCGATATTTTTTGTCCGCAGTGCTTCCCGTCAGTTATAATGACACATTCTGACTTTTCGTCAATATCATTGTACCTAAAATGCGACCAAATATCAAGCCTCTTCCTTCTACCTAGCATGTCGTCGGTGCTCGTCGTGTGTTCGCCACTGTCTATGATTGTTGTGTTCTTGCTCCATGTAGTTTCGTGTTGCAGCCACAGGTGTATGAGACCTGTAACCGTTACTTGAGCAACAGCGCAAACTCATTCTGAATATTTTGAAGGCGTAACAGCTGAATATTCTATCTCATGATGAAAAAGTAGAGAGGATTGTATACGAAAATGAAGAGAGATTTTATCTGTTTTTATTTTATGTAAAACATTTTAGTCTCGTCTTTTTTCGTCAACAATAATGCATGTTAATTTAGTCTTAGTCAGCATTTTTGGACATTGGTGCAGTCTCGTCATCGTCTCGTCTTAGTCATGGAAAAAAAGGTTGTGACGAACATATTTAGTCTCGTCTCGTCTGACGAAATTAACACTGGTTTTAAAACATAACTTTTAAACGAAATAATATATATATTCGCATAACGAAAGCCGACCGAACCTGCAGAGAAGCTTATTGACCAAAACTGGAAAATTTGCGTTGTGGTTATTTTTATCCATCATTAGTTTCTTGTGCATTATTACATAGGTTACATAAACTAAAGTAATTTTAAGGGTCAGAGCAGGTAGCAACAACTCCTTAAAGTAACTACAACACATTTCCGCCTTCCGCAGTGTAGTTTGACATACAAATTGAACAAACGTATGATTGCATAGCATCAAAATATCAAGCTTAAACCAGACGCTTCATTTGCTGAGCACATGCTTTATGTGCTCAAGCTCAAACAGACATTACGTTGTGCCATACAACACCATCTGGCACAGGATGCGGTTTGAGGATCTGTTGCATACTTTAAATCTCCTTGTGTAACACGTCGCTCACTAAAACCTGCTTCCAAGAAGGGAGACACATGCCAGATGCCTTAGCTCAAAAGCTACAATCACAGCTTTGATTATCCTGTGGGCTTGTATGAGCTTAAATAATGAGTAATGAAACAGGCACCAGGGGAATGATGGGCTAGCCTTGCAGGCTAAATTAGCTTTGGTGCATGATGAGAGCAGTTCAGAAGGTTGAACTTAATGCACTTTGAAAGTGATGGACACTAGAGCTGCCAAAAGAGGGACATTCATCAAAAGGGCTCCATGATTCAGCCAACCTGACAGGAAACAGGAAGCTCCTGATTAGCTTTTCCATTAAGCTTGATCAATTCTGGAACAGCACATGGATCTGTCTTTACACAGAAATCTGAACAGTATTAGGGGGAAATATCTGAACCTATTGAACTGGATGCCTTTTTAACTTTATACTTAAGAACATACTGTACTTAAAAGGAGATGCCAAATTAAAAGGATAGTTCAGCCAAAAATGTGATTTATGTCATAATTTACATACCCTCATGTTTTACGTAACCCATAAAACTTTATTCTGATTCTGTAAAAAATAAATATTTTAAAATATAATGACAACCAATGGCATGAATTTATGGTGGAAGTATGCATTTGACCGACCAATGGCAGGTGGGGGAGTGTTCTGTAATCTTGCTAGGAATCTTACTATTTTTTAAATTCTGTTTGGTGAAGCTTGTGGCACAAACATTACACATTTTATCTTGAACAATTTGTGAGGCACATTTTAGCACATATGGTGAAGCTATATCGGACAGCATACCCATATCCCATGAGGAAGTGCTGCATCTCATTTCACTTAAGAACAAGACATTTACATAGAAGTCATTAGAAAAAAAAAAAACTTTAAAAGTCGCATTTATTTCCTCTATCTACAAATATATTTTTAACAATAACTTATAAATATTTGAAGCCAGACCTACCATGAGCTCCGAGGTTGTTAATCGATGGTATATGCAGCTGTTGAAGCCTTAAGTCCACGTTTTTTTTTTTCAACTTAATTTTTAGAAGAAAATTGTGTTTAAAGAAATATTTCAGGTTGATTTCAAGTTAAGCTCAATCGACAGCATTTGTGGCATAATATTGATTACCAATGTATATTGACTTGCCCCTCCTTTTCGTTTTTTTATTTTTATTTTTTAAAATGTATCCCCTTTCTCCCAATTTTGGAATAACCTATTCAAACTACTTAGTAGATCCTCGTGGTGGCACGGTTACTCACCTCAATCCAGGTGGCAGAGGACAAGTCTCTGTTGCCTCCGCTTCTGAGACAGTCAGTTCATGCATCTTATCACGTGGCTCGCCTTGTATGACACCATGGAGACTCACAGCATGTGGAGGCTCACTCTCCACCCTCATTCAACTTACCATGTGCACCACTGAGAGCGAGAACCCCTAAATCGTGACCACGAGGAGGTTACCCTATGTGACCCTACCCTCCCTAGCAACCGGGATTTGGTTGCTTACGATACCTGGCTGGAGTCACTCAGCATGCCCTGGATTCAAACTCACGAATGGGGGACAACTTTTGAACATTAAAATACTGACTGATTCAAAAGTATAGCCACAAGACATAAACAATATGCATATAAACATGATTTTAGAGTAATACAATTGCTTACTAACCTATCTGTGTAATGTCAACAAACCCTAAAATTAATGTTTAAAAATTACAATTTAAAAAATTTACAGCTCAAATAATACATGAGTTGTAACAGAATAATTAATGTAAGTGCTTTTAAAAAAAAGCCACATTCACTTCCATTGTATGTCCCAACATTGTGGCAATTAACATTATGGTACAAAGGCCTGTCAATTGAGCTAGACTTGAAATATTTATTTAATATTTCTTTAAAGTCACACAGCAAATAAATTAATCGATTTGGTCTCTCTACACTCTCAAACTACTTGTATGTTGCAAATATTTTAACATACTGTAATACAATCTAAATATATTGTTTCTATACTTATAATCAGTGATTTTAAATCAATAGTTGTACATTTTTCCATAGTTTTTATTTGAATGCCATTGATAATGCTTCATGGGATTATAGTTCACTCCCTCATTAAATATGTTAAGTATACAGTCTTGTACCATTTAGTAATTTTTTTTCAATACTATTTTAAATACTTTTGCTTCAAATCAAAGTTTGTAATGACCTATGAGCTGGTTGTTTTGATTCATATCTTATAACTCGTTATGAAGGATTTTATTAAATCTGAAACCAAGGCATCTGAAAAAGTTGCCAGGCACTGTTGCGCTCTATTATCTGAGAGTGTGGAACATAGTAATTTTAAATAACGTTTTAACTCACCATAAAGCTAATGTGGCCATGTGTATTGGTATGAAAGATACCCCTACAGAACATGTATTGGAATTTGACCAAAAAAACTATCTGAGGGACAATTTACTGAAGCAATGATGCAGATGACCAAACAATAGTGTTTTTGCCATGCCAAGCTGGCAGTCAGCTCACCTGTAAAAAGGAAGAGGGTGACCTTGAGCTTCACAGCTGAATACCACCTCCCTGTTCTTCTCCATAGAGTCTACTGGAAACACAATGCTGCCCGGCTGCTTAGTGAACACAGGGCTCTGCAACGTGTTGCCTACTGGGAAAAAAAGAGAGAGAGAGAGAGAGAGAGAGAGAGAGAGAGAGAGAGAGATCAGTAAGCTCCACTTACATAGACACTCAACCTGCTTGCAAAACAAACTATTAACTGGTGGCGTTGAGCAGGCCAGCACTGATAAACCATTAGAGGTTCCAACCACAAGTAGACAATATCAATTAATTCACGTGACATCCCAGCAACTGTAATGGAACCCCTGTTTTGATTGATATAGAACAATGGTTTGAGGACTCGTGTTCATTGCTTTCCGTCACCCTCTGGTCTGTTTTTAGCCTTCGCTATGGCACCGCAGTTGTAACAGGAAACGTGTAGGCAATTAAATGTGTGGTAAGCACCACTCAGTTGCCATTTGATGCTACTCATGTAAGGTGACATGCTGAGATTGCTCATGCAACATTCTCAGTTAAAGGCACAATTAAAAAATGCTATTGCTATGCCCAAACTTTAAAAAAAATGCAGTGTGAATTTACAGTATATTCATACCAACCAGTTGCTGTACTTTCACAGTAATTTGCACAATAGTAGCATATTACAATTAAATTTTAGCAGGGAACAGGGCAAGTAAATTACTGATGAACTGTAATAGCAATAGTGTAAATAATGTATATAGTCTTAAATATCTTCAGTGGCATGCAGTTTTGTTGCAAGTTGACTTTTTTTATTTAAACAAAAGTCACTGAAAAACATTTTTTTTTTAAAAAAAAAAAAATTATTTGTATACACTTTTCAAAAATGAAGGGACATTTCCACCTCACTGAACAATTTTGCACCAAATAATTTTTTTCAAAGGTTAGTGTACTTGCTACATTATGAATGCCTGAAAAGAGATGGTGAAAAAGATCCATATTTCCCCTCAGCACTTTCTCACACTGTGCTGTTGGTTTATTTTTGCTGGCTCTTTGCAAATAAATCTCATTAAAATCTGCACTCTACCTTGTTGGATCTCTGCCGAAATGATCTCAAACAAATTTGGCAAAACAAAAAAATAAAAGCAGAGGAAGCAGGTCTGAGACTAAATAACTTTGATTGTTGCAGCTGTAAAAAGCTCTAAAGGTCATCTGGCTTACTAACAAGCAGCGGAAGAGAGTATTTTTTCTCTAAAGCAGAGAGCATCTGTACATATTTCAGTTCTAACAACCAGAAAAATACTTTGTAGTAGAAGGAGGTATCAGGGCATTATTGGTAGCAATAAATACATACAAGCAGCTTAAAATATTCAGAACCTTTAAAAGAGCAACATAATCAGGAAAAGCAGTAAAATATTTTTTTTTTCTTAAAAAAAAAAAAACAACAAAAAAAAAACAATTTAATTCCATGTTATGCATTTCTTAAAAACTGCGTTCTTGTTTGTGAACAGATTGCTTGCAGGAGATGAAGCGAGATACACATTGAATGATAAATTTTTTTAAGACAGTTTGGTTGCATGTTGGAGTTTTGCTATATAAGCAATGCAAATGTGTTTTGTACCACTTATAATCTAAAAAGTTTGCTATACAAAAAATAAATATTTATGAAATAAATAATATATAATAATAATAATAATAATAATGATAATAATAATAATAATAATAAGTATAGCTGCAAGCAGCAATTGTCGGGGATCTATCTTTTCAAGAACTTTCAATGTATGCAAAAAAGGTATGTATTTGTATATGTTCTTTGAAGTTGCTGAATTTGCAAACTGGTGTTAACGCTTACCAGCTGGAGTGTTAAAATTTCAGAACAATTATTCCCATGGTTCCTGTCTCAATATCTTCACCACCTAATCACTGATTTTATTTCTGAAAACTGCCAGAATCTCATGATAAAATAAGCTAAAAGTACATATGTTTAAGGGGTTACTGGGCATGAATAATACATGTTTTTCTATAATTTTTTTTTGGCAATTTCTGTGAAACTTGATAAATAAACATTAGCTAGCATTACTATTTACATTTTTAACTAAATATCAATATTTTTTTGGCAATTTTGTCACTTGTGAAAAATCCCTCTGAAGTAATGTGAGGCAGAGAGCAGACGCTGTTCAGACCTTTTTTATTTAATTTTTTTTATGCTGTTCAGACCTACCTGGAAACTGTCATGCTAGTTAGATAAGTTATCTAGCTTGTTGATTTTCCCATTTAATAAAAAAAATGGTAGATATTCTTCTGTAATTTAGCAGATAGCCTTACCCATCCATCAGACAAATGTGATTTTAGATTTTCCTGTTCACAAAGAAAGTGTGAGAGGGCTGTCTGCAGTTGGACAGTCTGGTTAGACTGCAAGCCTTTGGTGATTATTCCCTGTATGGATTTGTGAAGAACACACTGCTGGCTACCAATTGTGTACTTTTGTTCTGTTGTAGAGATTTATAGAGACTATGGCTCCCTGCTCAGCACCCTCAAGAGGAGGTGGCAGCTGGCTGCTGAGGAGCTTAGGTTCATAGAAGAGGAGGATGAGGAATAAGGGCATGAGCACACAGGAGGAACATCAGCTGGACCAGGAACTACTCAGGAAGACCCGGACCAAGAGGAGATGGATGAGATGGAACCTGATCCCCAGCCAAGATCATCAACTGGGTATATATGAATGTGTATCTATTTGTGACAGGGTGGAGGGTGGGGCTGGGTTGTGATGCTGCACATGCTGCCCCTAATCAGGCTAATCATGCCTCGGAGAGAGAGATAAAAACTGACTGGAAGCTGCAGTGCAAAGGAGAGAGAGAGAGAGAGAGAGAGAGAGATTTATGGCCAGCTGTCTGACACCTTTGTGTGATTGTCTTCACTAAAACTAGTATTTATATTGTCAAGCTGGTTCTCACCTCCTCCTTTCCATTAATCCCTTTACACTGGTTCTGAAATCCGGGAAGAAGGAGGGACGTGCCATAGTGGAGTTCTCGCTGCTACCTTCCACCCCAAAGGAGCAGCCGTGGCCATCCGCTGGAGGACGGAGGAGCCCGGCCACCTTTAAGTGGAGGAATGGCCGTCGACTGCGAGGGGAGTAGGGGCTCCCAACCAACTGCCTGGAGCGATTACTGCTGCCAGTGGTGGGGGAGACCCTTACCATCCACCAGTAACGAGGTGGGGCATTCCGTCCACCAGGGGCCGGAGGACTGCCTCTGATCCACACGGGGAGGCACAGCTGTCATCCGCTAGAGGGTGGAGGAGTGGCCGAGGACCAAGCTACGGCGTATCAGAGAACCGGCAATTACGTTTTTTTTTTCTTCTCTCACTCCCACTGCCTCTATGTGTTGGCCTTTCCCTCTCTTTTAAATTTTACTTTGGTTTTTAGGGGGTAATGCACTGCTCCAGGGAATACCCCCTGTGTTTTTAATTATTGTTGTTTCCCTCCATCTGTCCCCTCCCAGATTCAGGAAGGCGGGGATGACCTGCCGGTAGACGGGTCCGATGGCACGCCATGTTTGGTCAAGTCTAAAGCTCAATCAGGATTTAAACAATACATGAAAGGCAAGCCTACACTGTGGGGTTTTAAATTATGGGTAATTGCAACATCAGACTCAGAATATATTCTCAACTTTAATGTTTACACAGGTAGTCACTGACTTGGCCCCCAAAGTAGTTGAATCGTTACTGCAGCCATTCAAAGACCAGGGCCACAATGTTTGGTTTGACAACTTTTACACGTCCCCAGCTCTTATGGTTATGTTGTTAGAAATAAACTGTTTCATAAACTGTTTCCTGCTGAATTTAAAGACATCAAAAGATGGGAACGCAAGACAGCTTGTGGGGATATGAGGTGGTGTAGGATTGAGGGGAATATACTTGTATTTCAGTGGAAGGACATGAGTGCAGTTACATGCCTCACCAATTTCCAAAATGTGAATGGCTCAACCGAAATTATTAGGTTTCTAAAAAATTATGGTAACTGGACAAAAGAAGTAGCCCTCCAGCCCACTGTCACCAGCGATTATAACAAAAACATGGAAAGTGTTTATAGGTCAGACCACATGATAAAATCTTACAACGTCCTACAAAACTCAGAAGTGGTGGAAGACTTTTTTTTCCCACTTCATAAATATTGCTGTAGTCAATAGTTTCATATTGTTTAAGAAATAGCAACACATTCATGCGGCACCAGGGGATGAGCGTAGACCGGTGAACTTAACCAAGATAGAAAGCACTCTTTATTAAAAATGAATTTACTGTAGATAGTTCGAAAGTTTGATTTTGTATGTTTTGCTATGTAGTTCCTGTGTAATTCTGATGTTCAAATTAAATAAAGTGTGTGTTTTATTGAACACATATGTAGGGCACTATGTTTAGGAGTGGGTTTGGTTATTAACAATAATTAATAATGATCATAGATAATTATCAATTAATAATCAATAGAACACTGATTAGAACCAATGTTAGCTTTTTGATACCTTAAATCAACAATCAAAGTCAACCATCAATTATCAAATTTAATACAATATTAGTTATCAAAGATACTCATTAATTATTAAAATGAATGGAACATTGATTATAATTAACACTAGCTTATTGGTCCTTCAAATTCAACAATAACTAAAGATTATTGTCAATTATCAAAATCAATAGAATATTAATAAGGATTAATATCGCCGGGGCACCACCCTGGAAACAGGGACTAATAACCAGACAGTATAACAGTCTCAATATTAGATTGTTATCTTAGGAAAATTGACGTCCAGGGAACCTCAATATTCAAAAGGGAACAAACAAAGGCTTGAATCCGAGCACTCGAATACCCTGCCAGCCTTTGACACAGGTGTATGCAAACCAAACCAAAACACTTTTCTTTTAAATATAACAAAGTTTATTGATGCATATTATCAACTAATAATCAATACAATGAAGTCGATAAACTTCCGACTTACAACTACAAACTAAACAGTGACGTGATTAGATATGGTAACCGATATAAGCCTATAACACATGAGATGAAGGTGTGTGTGTGTGTGTGTGTGTGTGTGTGTGAAAGGAGTGATGCGCACAAAATGGTGGACGTGACTCGTGGAGAGTACGTCACACAGATTTCTGGCCAAAGAATATGAAGAAGCCGGTTAATGGCGTCTGCCCGTTTAACACGTGTCTCCGCTTTTACGATAACTTGGGGACAAAGCTGAGCTTTATCACCAAGTTATCTACTAGCCAAATGTTTGTGAGGGGTCGCGTGTGTAAGCGGTTAGTACGACAGAGATGAGAGAATAAAGTGGCGGCACAGAAGCTGGTTTCGCGATCATGGGAGAGAAGGCAGCTTTTAGTTTATCACTCAGAGACATGGTGAACGGCTCATAACCATCCCGCGATATTTGGTCCTTTAATGGATAAACTCAGTGTGCCAGTCTCATCCGCAATAGCATAAATACACAACAGTCCAACGTGGTTGGATTACAACACAACAAATCTCATTTGTGGTAACAGTACATTACAGTAATACCTTGAGTATTATTTAGCAGCAATGAGCGGACTTGGCAGTACAAGCAATAACCTTGATACACAAGAATAACACACTAAAATATTCTATCTCTGCCCAGAGGCAAACCTCTTACTTGGATCACGTGAGGATGCAGGTAGAATGTGTGTTCATCTGTCCTTTAACTCAGTGATCAAAAATGTAGTGTGAGTAGAGTAAAAGTAGATGTCCTAAAAACTACTTTAGTAAGAGTAAAAGAGTAGCTAAATTAAAATTACTCATGAGTATTGAGTACTGAGTTGCAAAACATATGCCCCATTATAAAAACACGATATGCCAACTTTTAAAATACATCAATTATCTATGATAAACACTAAATTAATCTGATTCCCAAAAATAAAAGGGAGACATGATAACAGAAATGAAAAGATTAAAAAGTTGTTTTCAATACACTGATCACCATTTATAACGCAATATGAATATGAATATGAATATGAAACAATTACATTAAAATCAGTTTATGTGTAGGGTCGAAATTTACCTTAATGCCAACAGAGCATTATTGTTGTGAATAAAACATGTTCAAACAATGAAAGAAACGCAATAAAATGCTAAATAGTTATGTCCTGCACAATAGAGGGGGTAGAGCAGGCATGGGAAAAGATTTTTGGTACAGGGGCTACATCATGATTAAAAAGGAATAATTCACCCAACAATGAAAATGCTCTCACGATTTACTCACCCTAATGCCATCTTGGATGTGTATGTTTTTCGTTCTTCTGAAGAACACAAATTAAGATTTATAGATGAATATCTCAGCTCTTTTGGTCCATACAATGAAAGTGAATCAGTGTTAAAATATTGAAGCTCCATAAATCAGCATAAAATCCATGTCTTCAGAAGCAATATGACAGATTTGGTGAGAAACAATTCAATATTTAATTCCTTTTTTACAATTAATTATCATCCTGCTCAGTCAATCTCCACTATAACTTTCACTTCTTTTGTTTTTGGTTATTCACATTCTTCATGCATATCGCCACCTATTGGGCAGAGAGAAGAATTTCTAGCAACAATTGACTTAAATATTGAACTCTTTCTCACCCAAACCTGTCATATAAATTCTGAAGTCATGGATTAAACAACTGGAGTTGTATGTATTACTTTTATGCTGCTTTTATATGCTTTTTGGAGTGTCAAAATTTAGTTACTCCTTCACTAACACTGAATGGACCTACAGAGCTGAAATATTCTTCTAAAAATCTTAATTTGTGTTCTGAAGAAAGAAAGTCATAGACAGATGGCATGAGGGTCAATAAATGATGACAGAATTTTCATTCATGTGTGAAAAATTTCACAATTTTCTGAAGAATGCGACTGGTGGAATGTTCTGCTGAATTATTGCTTTGCAAATGTTGATACTTTTCTTTATATCTTTATAAAGGCAAAGCATAATTATATATAATTGTATCATCTCAAATTTCTTGGTAATTTATTATACCAATTAACACACTCTCAACATCAGGGGTCATTAAAAAACAAACAATATTAAAAAAAAATATTATTATTAAAAATGTCTCTGTTTTATTCAGTTACATTATGGTCTGCACTTATATAGCACTTTTCTTTAACCTTAGAGGTTACGAAAGCGCTTTACACTGTGTCCCAATCACCCATTCACACTCAACACTCATACACCAATGGTGGCAGAGCTGCCATGTAAGGACACTTCGGCATGTGGAGTCATGTGGGCCGGGAATCGAACCGCCAACCCTGCGATTGGCAGCCGACCCACTCTACCACCTGAGCCACATCCATCCCCTGCATTAATACAAGTAATTATAATGTTGTCTGATTGATAGCCTTTATATGACATAGCCTACAAGACAGTGTTCAATTCGATTACATGTACACTTCAAGTCCAACATTTTGAAGCAAATACACTTTTTGTCCCACTGTTTAAATTCACTTTAGACATAAACGACCATGTTTACATTAAATCCTCACCAAAACGGGCATTGGCAGAATTATAAAATGTATTTGATTGTTTAGGCACAAAACAGCACACTCCTGTCAATCAAACAGCACACAGTTACAGACACCAGGAAATAAAAAGTCAATCTTTTATATTTCATCTAGATCAACCAACCAGTGGTGCTCTTGCTATCGTGACTGATGTAATGAACACCCCTGTTCTAGATGTAGAACATAGGCTAAATATAGAAAACTATTCTAATGTTTGATCGAGGACATCTCTCTTTTTTCCAATAAACATCTAGATCATTTTATTGACCAGCCCTATTGATAACATTATAAAAATCTCTCATAGCAGCCCAATAATCTCAGTGATAGACAGTTAAATTGCAGGCTAGGTTATAGACACACAGAAACTAGTAAGCAGACATATGAAATTTACCTTGATATGTTTCTTCAAATTAGAGGTAGGATTAATACAGATATATGGCTTGAGCAAGTTAAACTCACATGACACGATCAAGCAATTGGCCTTTTTCACAGTGAAAAGCCCTTTAAGGTGCGGCCGGTTATGTTCAGTTGTAAACTCTGTTTGAGGCATTCCCCAATGTTGGCGCGGGATCTGCAACTCCTGTTCAAGTTTTTTGTGTGATTTGATTTGACGGGAGTCATGAGACTCTCCCTAGCCAAACAAGTTGATAGATAAAAATTAAATCAGGACAGGAAAGTAGCGAACACAGACGGTGTGAAAATAGCGCAGTAAAAGTACAGTTACAGCACTTAAAATGTACTCCCTCAAAATGCTCTGTATTTATTTATTGAATTATATTTAAATTAATAATAATTTATTTAAATACAGGGTCACACAGTCTCAGGTATGGTGCCTGGTTTTAATTTAAGGCCTGTGCAGACCTCTAGAGCTGATGCATCTTTCAGTGGTAAGTGGATTGTTACAACACCAAGTATAAATGGTTGATTACTCACAAGCAAAGTGGAATTATATCCATGGTGTTCAACATGGGGATGAAAGCGCAGAGGTGCGTGTGTGCTGATCACTGCCTTCTGTATGGCTGCTCTCTGAATCCCAGATGCTTTAATTGGGTTTGTTTTGCTTCCCATCAAACAGACAGATACTTCATCTCAGCTCTTACCATCTCCTCTAATTACCCCTGTGACATGACACTGACAGCCACTTATTTCAATGTCAGAGGAACTATGGAGCATTCTCTCTGTACCTTGCGATAAACACCACTCGATAAACATCAGTTGGATATGATCGTTAAAAGTATGGATCTTATTTGTGCAACTTTAGTGGGTTTTGGAAATTGAAGTCAACATAAAATAAAAATTTACATCTATGTGTGTTTTTTTTTCATAATAAGGTGTGTCTGTAATCTTTTATCAAATCACTGATTCTTGAGATAAGGGACAAAACATGTTTAAAATCTGAGTTTTTATTGGTTAATATTAAATTAATTTGAAGACAAAGGTCTCAGCTAACGAACCATGTAAGGAAACAAGTTTTTAAGAAAATGCTTTTTTTTTTTGAAAATGTACTTTTATTCACTTTATAACTTACATCTAACTGTGGTTTATGTCAACTCCATCAGACACACTAAAAGCATGCTATTTTAATTTGATCCATCCAACAAGAGTGTGAAGTCTTTAATTATCTAATAATAGTGTTCAGTACCGGAGTTAAGTGATAAAAAGCATTCTGTATATATTTTGTTCTGTTTTCACACTATTTTGAGTTGACAAAATTAAATATTTTTCCATCTTCACCATATGTTTTACACTGTAGCCTTTTTATTTATTTCCTCAGTTAAAGCTGATCTATAACCTAAACTAAAATGCCAAAATTCATCCCACAAATCTAACACAAATTATCATAATGGGAATGTTGAGTTGACATTTTGAAGCTGTGTCCACAGACTTATTATGCTTTTTGGAATTTTCCTTTTCCTTTAGTGTGTAATGTTGATCTTTGTGCTTGTAAAAGGTCTACAAAGTTACAAAGCACAAAGTCCATGGAAAAGGGAGTTCCCCGTCTGTTGCTCACTTCGACGTTGTGTCGAAGAATTGAAACTAGGGGTCTCTCTTGAGCACCGACTATGCCTCTAATCTATGAAAAAAGACCAATGAGAAGTTGGCAGCCAGTATTTGCTTACCCCGCCCCCGGACATACGCATATAAAAGCGGGGAAATACAATGAGTTCATTCAGAAATTTTCTTCGGAGCTGATGGTAGTGCATGCAGTCTGCTGTGAGTCACACACCCGTTCCTGCTTTTGGATCTACGGCGCACTACAGCGGCTTTCTCCTTCTCTGCATGGCAGTGCAGTTTTCCCCTGGGCGCTTCGACAGCGCAGAGAAATTAAAAGAGTGATTTCTTTGATTAAAAGAGTATTTTCCTCTAAAAGAGCATTATACACAGCTTACATCTGGCATCTAGATTGGTTCGCAGCTGTAGAACTGAAGGACGCGTACTTCCACGTCTCCATTCTGCCTCGACACCGACCCTTTCTACGGTTCGCGTTCGATGGCCAGGCATATCAGTACAAAGTCCTCCCCTTCGGCATGTCACTGTCCCCTCGCGTCTTCACGAAAGTCGCAGAGGCAGCTCTTGCCCCGTTCCGAGAAGCCGGCATCCGCATACTCAATAACCTCGATGACTGGTTTATCCTGGCCCACTCGCAAGAATTACTATGCGCTCACAGTAACCAGGTGCTCAGGCACCTCAGCCGCTTGGGGCTTCAGGTCAACTGGGAAAAGAGCAAGCTCTTCCCAGTTCAGAGCATCTCTTTTCTCGGCATGGAGTTAGACACCAACCTCACCAACAAGCGTGCGCAGTCAGTGCTGAGATGTCTCACCACTCTCAGGCCAGGCACATCGGTCCCTTTAAAACTTTTCCAGAGGCTCCTGGGGCATATGGTATCCTCCGCGGCGGTCGTGCCGCTGGGGTTGATGCATATGAGAGCGCTTCAGCACTGGCTTCAGACCCGAGTCCCGAGATGAGCATGGCGCCGCGGCACGCACCGTGTTACGATCACCCCCACCTGCCGCCAAAGATTCAAACCCTGGTCAGACCTCTGCTTTTACGGGCAGGAGTACCCTTGCAGCAGGTGTCCCGATGCATCCTGGTCACGACCAAGGTCAGGGAAGACGAGGAACAAGTCACTCTAGTGGCTCCCTATTGGCCCACCCGGGCTTGGTTCTTGGACCTCGTACTCCTTGTGACAGCCCCTCCTTGGCAAATTCCCTGAGGAAAGACCCACCACGACGCAGTAGACGGCAAGTCTTTGGGTAAGCATGAATTAATTATCAGGTTCCTAAGAGGTGCCCGGAGGTTAAATCCCTTCCGGCCAAGCCTGTTCCCCTCATGGGACCTCTCAGTGGTCCTCTCGGGCCTTCAGAGACCTCCCTTCAAGCCACTACAATCAGCTGGACTCAGGGCCCTCTCTCTAAAGACGGCCCTGATGATTGCGCTCGCCTCCATCAAGAGGGTCGGGGACCTGCAAGCGTTTTGTGTTAGCGACACTTGCCTGGAGTTCGGTCCACCAGACATGTTTGTGATCCTAAGACCGCGACCGGGCTACGTGCCCAAGGTTCCTACCATGCCCTTTAGAGACCAGGTAGTGAACCTGCAAGCACTGCCTCGGGAGGAGGCAGACCCAGCCCCGTCATTGCTGTGTCCGGTACGTGCTTTGCGTACCTACTTGGACCACACGCAGAGCTTTAGATGTTCTGAGCAGCTCTTCGTCTGCTTTGGTGGACAGCGGAAAGGGAACGCTGTCTCTAAAGAGAGGCTTTCCCACTGGGTAGTGGATGCCATTTCATTTTTTTCATTCCTCCCTAGCCCTTTGGGTCCACGTTTCAGCGGAGGAAATGGCCGACCCAATCCACTGCGGGTACTTAATCTACCCTGTACTGGAATAGGTGCTCCACAGGACAGGACTCCTATGCGGACTCCCCCTGTGTGTATTTTCCACAGTATGGTCCCTTTACGAGTGGACCTGCGTCTCCCTTAGGCAGTTCCAGCTGCCCTCCGGTCTCCATGTTGTAGCAACTCCCCCCTCCTAGCGAGGTTGGATCTACCACTGCACCATCTCCACATGCCGCCTAAAAACCCATGTGATGTATTCGCCACCTTTACCTCCCCTTTCGGGCAGGTCTGGCCTCCGCAGGGTCTTTTCCCCCTGAAAGAACAGGAAACTGGGTAAGACCCCCTTCCCTTGATGCATGTAAGGGCCCTGGCCATTCTTGCTCTATGCAGAGAAACATAGAGAGAAAAGAGGCATAGCCAGGCTTGGCCTGTTCCCAGGTTGGCAAGCGTCGCCTTGTTCCCCTGCCTAAGGTAACCAGAAGGATTCCGACAACTTTTGTGGGGCATTGGGGAAGGGTACGTGCAGTCTGACACAGCTGGTCGCCTTTGCATGTAGAATACCTGCCCGCTCCTGTGTCAGCAGAAAACGTACACGGCTCAGCGCATGGTGTGATTTAAATGAGACACCTAGTGTTGCGTCTTCGACACAACGTCGAAGGGAGTGACAGACGGGGAACATCTAGGTTACGGATATAACCTCTGTTCCCTGATGGAGGGAACGAGACTTTGTGTCCTCTCAGCCACGTCGCTGAGCCGAGCCACTGTAGTGGCCGGACCATTTCCGGCTCCTCAGAAAAATCCTGAATGAACTCAAACTTCGAATGAAGCATATTTCCCCGCTTTTATACCCATATGTCCAGGGGCAGGGTATGCAAATACTGTCTGCAAACTTCTCATTGGCCTTTTTTCATAGATCAGAGGCATATTCGGCGCTCAAGAGAGACCCCTAGTGTCGCTTCTTCGACACAATGTCTCGTTTCCTCCATCAGGGAACGGCGGATACATCCGTAACCTAGACGTTCTCTCCCACAGAAAACAATGCTCAAGAACTACAAGAAACTGCTGGATTGTAGTCCAGTCATTTCTTCCGTAAAGTATCTATGTCACTATGTAACATATTTGCATAATGCCCACCCGCCAGGAGAAGTTGGGTTAGTGTTGTCACCAAGTCGAGAGGATGCTGTTTCTTCACCATGAAAGCAAAACCTCTTTGTTTGGACTTCTAAAGGTAGACAAATTGAAGTATCAGTGGTTAAAAAAATGTATTGCCAATGTATGAATGGCTTGTAACGCAACTGAAAAAATTTGCCCTTCCCGAACTTCCTAGGTTGCCTATTATAGCCAGTAGACAGATTTTCATGTGAAGGGAGCGGGACGCTTTTGACGGGAAAATCCAAAGGATGTGACATTTATGCGAGCTCCTGAGAGTCTTGCCTCAGTGCTTCCGCTATTCAACAGCATCAACAGATAGTCTGTAACACTAGGTAACGTTATCTTAGAGATGGAATCCAGCAAACGTCCAGCTGCTGGGGCACAACACTAACTCCTACACAAACTCAGAGTAAGCCAAACATTTTTAATAATAATAATAATTTATCTACTGAATCCCATCTGGCTAAGCGGGAACGTGATCGTTGTCGAGTGAAAACTAGAGTGAACATTGGCAGGGATGGAGGTACATTCATTCAGTTTTGGGGATCAAAACCGACCCTGAGTTGGCATTTTTTATTGGACAGGTAAGCTTACATAACTGCAAAGCATGTGAAATATAGTGCTATAAGGATTGATCTGTTTAATTTTAGCTAACTAGATTTTGCCTGCTAACGCTGATGAATTGCAAGCTAACTCGCTTAGTAACTTTTTAAATAATTTAAACAATCTTCTCTTTATGCTAAAAGTCAGGTTAATGGCAATATTAATCTGTAAATATTCAGGAAGTTAAACTACAGTAATACATTAAATGAATTCTAGACAATGTTCAAGATAATGCAAATAGCTCCATTCATAGTGTAATGTTACTTGGTTATACAGAAAATATATACATTGTATTAGTATAAAACAATAGTGGATCAATATATATCAAAATGATAGTTGTGATGGAATCGCATCAATACTGAATTGTGTCAACATATTTATAATGTACAGACAATTTATAAACAGCTACTGTCATTATCCACCAAATTTAGCTTACAGCTATTGATAAAGCTGGCTAGCTAGCTAACGCCGACATATATCCTATAAATGCAGTCAATGTATCATGCAAAGAAAAGAAAATACTTCAAACTACAATTTTGCATAGTCAGACCTATATCCACACTTTGTTTTAGCCCTGTTCCAGCACTGGAGAGTTAAATATAATATGCAGTCTCAAAGTTTCTAGTAAAACAATCATAAGTGGGTAATTTAAATTATGCTGCCTTATCTGGTTAGCATGATGCCAGTGAATCACGCTCAGTCTATTTGTTTTGGTCGTTGCTTGTGTCCTTATGGAGTGTGTGCCCACGATCACGAGCAACAGGCTGCTGGCTACAGTTCACTTCAAGGCCACAGGTGTCATTAATATCAAGGCTTTCTGAATCTTACATACTGCGCCCTTAAAAATTAATTTTTATCACTATTCCTCTGCAGTACAACCACAACCAATGCCGTATTTTCAAGAAGGTTACTCTTGAAAGACGGTGCAGTTCCCACTTTGTTGGGACAATCTGGTGCTTCAGGATCACAACCTGTACGTATGCTTGTTTATTTGTGGATTTATCTTATTGAGTGTTCAAATGCAGAGGTTTACATTTACATTTACTCATTTGGCAGACGCTTTAATCCAAAGTGACTTACAAAAGAGGAAAACATAAGCAAATCATCTTAAGGAGACATTTGTATGAAAAGTGCCATAATACAAAGTTTTATTAACATCGGAATAGCATTCAAAACAGATTTAAATGCAACAAGAAATCTTTTTTTTTTCTTCTTTTCTTAGTGACTGGTTAAGTGCTCTTGGAAAAGATGTGTTTTTAGACGTTTTTTGAAGACAGAGAGTGAGTCAGCTTCACGGATGGAGTTAGGAAGGTCATTCCACCAATGTGGTATGATGGTACAACAAGGCAACGTTTCTTAGCCAACCGCAGGCTTCTGGCAGAAGTGTAGATCTGCATAAATTATTTTAGGTATGCTGGAGCAGACCCAGTGACTGTTTTGTATGCCAGCATCAGAGCCTTGAATTTAATACATGCATCAACCGGCAGCCAGTGGAGCGAGACAAAGAGTGGTGTAACATGCGCTCTCTTTGGTTCATTAAAGACCAGACGTGCTGCTGCATTCTGGATCATTTGCAGAGGTCTAATTGCACATGCAGGAAGGCCTGCAATGAGAGAGCTACAGTAGTCAAGTCTAGTTATGACAAGTGACTGAACAAGCAGTTGTGTTGCATGTTCAGAGAGGAAAGGTCTTATTTTCCTGATATTGTAGAGTGTAAATCTACATGATCTGTCAGTCTTTGAGATGTGTTCTGTGAAATTTAGCTTGTTATCAATGGTTACCCCTAGATTTCTTGTTTGTGTTGTAGCTACAGTGTACAGCTGTTGGCCTCTTCTAACCTGCTAATGTTATTGTGTTGAAATAGATTTGCTAATCAGCTACGGCCCCAATTTTACCTACAATTGAGTAGAATTATGCAGATTGTTTGTTGTTTTTACTGTCCTGAATACTGATCAAGTGTGGAGATGGATTTATTTTTACAAATGCTAATTTTACATCTGAAATCCATGGTAGTGCTCGGCTAACTTGCTATGTAATGTAATTGTTTTGGTAAGGGTTTACTATTTAGCTGTATAGTCCACAGCTAACTTGCTCATAAACCAGGAGTAAGCCTCTGTTTTCCATTCATAACTCAGGCAAAAAAAAGGTTCGGCTACACCCATTCCAGCAAAAGATGACTAACTTAGATACATTATGTGTCTTTTACATGAAGCTTTGTTAGGTTCACAATAATCAACAGTGTATTTGTAAGAAAGCTACTAAATTAAATCGCACGACTGTGAAACATCCTGCTCAAGTCATGCTTACGAATGTGGTTCGGGTCGATCAACTTGTTCTTCCAACCTTCTTTATTTAATTCATTATTGGACTCGAGCTAGAGCTGGTACGGCAAAAATCGATGCCACAGTTACCATAGTTACAGTATTGTTTACAGCAGCTCAGGAAGCCTATAACTCGGTTATGGTAAGGGGCATTACATTTCCGACACATACTCTACACAGCTGAACAATCACAACAGACTAAGCCAGCTGACCAATCAGAGCAGACTGGGCTTTTCGAAAAGGGGGGCTTTAAAGAGACAGGAGGTAAATCAGAGCATTTCGGCCAGATTATGAAGAGCGGGGAAAAGAAATAAGAAAAAAAAGTGTTTTTTGAACATTAACCCTTACCAGTCAGAGCATTAAAACCTGTCTCAGTATCTTCATCATCCAATCACAGATTTTATTTCTGACAACTGCTAGATGCTGATGTCAATATAAGCTAAAAGCACATATGATTTGTTAAGGGGTTACTGGGCATGAATAATAAATCTATTTTCATCATCGTCACCCTCCATTTGCCTGGGCATAGCCAGAGAGGATATCCCGGGAGATTACCACCAGTGTTGGATTTACTGCTTCAAATTGAATACTGAGTCGATTTTTCAAGGTAAGACAAGTTATTTAGCATGTGTTGTCAATATTGTCAATTGAAAGTCAAAACGTTTTAGTAATGCTAGTTATGTCTGGAAAAAATGACATAACCATCTGCGTTCATCAGACAGGCAGCAGCCTTTATTTTTAAGCAAATTTCTGTGAAACATGCTAAATAAACATTAGCTAGCAATACTACATTTTTAGCTAAATATCAATAACTTTTTGGCCAATTTTGTCGCTTGTGGAAGATAGTCAAACCTTTTTATTTATGAAGCATTTATTTGCACTAACTAGTTTTTTTCTGGAAAATTTACGGGACTGTGACATGATTTCTTTCTATAATTTAGCAGATAACCTTACCCATCCATCAGACAGACATGATTTTAGATTGTGTGTAGCTTCCTGTTCACAAGGAAAGTGTGAGAGGGCTGTCTGCAGTTGGACATTCTGGTTAGTCTGCAAGCCTTTGGTGACTATTCAGTGTACAGATTTGTTAAGAGCACACTGCTGGCTAACAATTGTGTACTTTTTTTCTGTTGTAGAAATGGATAGAGACTATGGCTCCCTGCTCAGCACCCTCAAGAGGAGGAGGCAGCTGGCTGCTGATGATCTAAGGTTCATAGTAGTGTTAATTTTGTCACCTATTTTTAATTTAGTCTTAGTCTTAGTCTTGTGCGAAATGTCCTTGTTAGTTTTAGTCATATTTAGTCATTCACATATCTTTTTTTGTTAGTCAAGTTTTAGTCGACTAAAAGTCTCGTCATTTTAGTCTAGTTTTAGTCAAAAGAGAATTTAAGGTATCGTAGTCAAGTTTTAGTCAACTAAAAGTCTTGTCATTTTAGTCTAGTTTTAGTCAAAAGAAAACTCAATATATCTTAGTCAAGTTTCAAAACATTTTAGTCTTTTTTTAAATAAATTATTTCTGAGATTAATTCTAAGATAACCATTTCAGTCAAATAATGTTTCACACATCTCAAATATTGGTTAAATGTCATAATTACCTGACAAAATACACTTGTTGAATGATTTGTTGAATTCACTTTGTTAAACGTGTCTGGTTTTCTGATTTAAGAGACACATTCACAAATGATGAACTTGTTCTGAAGAGTATTTTATTAAGCAAATAAGTTACATAAAATATACACTACCGTTCAAAAGTTTGGGGTCACATTGAAATGTCCTTATTTTTGAAGGAAAAGCACTGTACTTTTCAATGAAGACAACTTTAAACTAGTCTTAACTTTGAAGAAATACACTCTATACATTGCTAATGTGGTAAATGACTATTCTAGCTGCAAATGTCTGGTTTTTGGTGCAATATGTACATAGGTGTATAGAGGCCCATTTCCAGCAACTATCACTCCAGTGTTCTAATGGTACAATGTGTTTGCTCATTGGCTCAGAAGGCTAATTGATGATTAGAAAACCCTTGTGCAATCATGTTCACACATCTGAAAACAGTTTAGGTCGTTACAGAAGCTACAAAACTGACCTTCCTTTGAGCAGATTGAGTTTCTGGAGCATCACATTTGTGGGGTCAATTAAACGCTCAAAATGGCCAGAAAAAGAGAACTTTCATCTGAAACTCGACAGTCTATTCTTGTCCTTAGAAATGAAGGCTATTCCATGCGAGACATTGCTAAGAAATTGAAGATTTCCTACAACGGTGTGTACTACTCCCTTCAGAGGACAGCACAAACAGGCTCTAACCAGAGTAGAAAAAGAAGTGGGAGGCCGCGTTGCACAACTGAGCAAGAAGATAAGTACATTAGAGTCTCTAGTTTGAGAAACAGATGCCTCACAGGTCCCCAACTGGCATCTTCATTAAATAGTACCCGCAAAACACCAGTGTCAACATGTACAGTGAAGAGGCGGCTGCGGGATTCTGGGCTTCAGGGCAGAGTGGCAAAGAAAAAGCCATATCTGAGACTGGCCAATAAAAGAAAAAGATTAAGATGGGCAAAAGAACACAGACATTGGACAGAGGAAGACTGGAAAAAAGTGTTGTGGACAGATGAATCCAAGTTTGAGGTGTTTGGATCACAAAGAAGAACGTTTGTGAGACGCAGAACAAATGAAAAGATGCTGGAAGAATGCCTGACGCCATCTGTTAAGCATGGTGGAGGTAATATAATGGTCTGGGGTTGCTTTGGTGCTGGTAAGGTGGGAGATTTGTACAGGGTAAAAGGGATTCTGAATAAGGAAGGCTATCACTCCATTTTGCAACGCCATGCCATACCCAGTGGACAGCGCTTGATTGGAGCCAATTTCATCCTACAACAGGACAATGACCCTAAACACACCTCCAAATTGTGCAAGAACTATTTAGAGCAGAAGCAGGCAGCTGGTATTCTATCGGTAATGGAGTGGCCAGCGCAGTCACCAGATCTGAACCCCATTGAGCTGTTGTGGGAGCAGCTTGACCGTATGGTACGCAAGAAGTGCCCATCCAACCAATCCAACTTGTGGGAGCTGCTTCTGGAAGCGTGGGGTGCAATTTCTCCAGATTACCTCAACAAATTAACAGCTAGAATGCCAAAGGTCTGCAATGCTGTAATTGCTGCAAATGGAGGATTCTTTGACGAAAGCAAAGTTTGATGTAAAAAAAATCTTATTTCAAATACAAATCATTATTTCTAACCTTGTCAATGTCTTGACTCTATTTTCTATTCATTTCACAACGTATGGTGGTGAATAAGTGTGACTTTTCAGGAAAACACAAAATTGTTTGGGTGACCCCAAACTTTTGAACGGTAGTGTATATAACCTGCATAATGTATGTGCCACAACACCATAGCTAACTGGTTAATTTACAGCGTAGATGCCTAAAATCAGCATTAGCTTATGAGACGTATATTTAAGTTAACTTCCCTGAATGTGTGGGTGGTTAGCCTTTAGATGTCGCTTAAGATTGGTGGTGTTTTTCCCGGTATTGTTTATCCGCAGTGCTTCCCATCAGTTATAATGACACATTCTGACTTTTTGTCAATATCATTGTACCTAAAATGCGACCAAATATCGAGCCTCTTCCTTCCACCTAGCATGTCGTCGGCGCTCGTCGCGTGTTCGCCACTGTCTATGATTGTTGTGTTCTTGCTCCATGTAGTTTCGTGTTGCAGCCACAGGAGTATGAGACCTGTAACCGTTACTGAGCAACAGCGCAAGCTCATTCGGAATATTTTGAAGGCGTAACAGCTGAATATTCTATCTCATGATGAAAAAGTAGAGAGGATTGTATACGAAAATGAAGAGAGATTTTATCTTAGTTTTTATTTTATGCAAAACATTTTAGTCTCGTCTTTTTTCGTCAACAATAATGCATGTTAATTTAGTCTTAGTCAGCGTTTATGGACATTGGTGCAGTCTCGTCATCGTCTCGTCTTAGTCATGGAAAAAAAGGTCGCTGACGAACATATTTAGTCTCGTCTCGTCTGACGAAATTAACACTGGTTCATAGCAGAGAAGGACATGGCTCATGAGGGCATGAGCACACAGGAGGAAGATCTGCTGGACCAGGAACTACTGCAGGAAGATCAGAACCACAAGGAGATGGAGGATGAGATGGAACCTGATCCCAGCCAAGACCATCAACTGGGTATATATGAATGTGTATGTATTGTTTGTTTCTATTTCTCACTTGACTGATACTCACAGTAACATTAACATTGTTACTCTTATTACTTTGGGAGTGGCTAGCCATTCTTGCACAGGTCCCAAGTGAGCTAAAAAGTGTAAACGCTTCCCTGACTCTGTTTCTTATCCCTCATAATCTGACATCAATTCACAGGCACCAAAACTTCTCCCATTTAAGCCTAGCAGTCCATTCGGTATTGACTTAGGTAGCGTACGTCAGGCTGTGTGGTAGCTCATTTACATGGGGTTTTCAATTCTCCCTGATTCCCATAGTCATTTCAGGGCTCGTGGGAGAGGGGATTTACCGCTACAAGGCTCTTTTAGCAGCTCTACATGTTGTAGATTCCACCACAGAGGATAATCAGGTCCACCTTAGGAAATTGTGTTATCTTATGGACCACCTCAAACAAAAATGTCAGCAGCTCTTACCAAAGATCTCCTAAACAAAATCTCACAATAGACGAACGTATGGTAAAGTCTAAAGCTCGGTCAGGATTTAATAAATACATGAAGGTCAAGGCTACTCTGTGGAGTTTTAAAACATAGGTAATTGCTACATCAGTCTCGGGGTATAATCTCAACTTTAATGTCACTGACTTGAATCGTAGCCATTCAAAGACCAGGGCCACAATGTTTGGATTGACAACTTTTACACATTCCCAGCTTTTATGGTTAAGTTTTTAGAAATGGGAAATAATGCCTGTGGGACATGCAGGGTGAATCATAAACTGTTTCCTGCAGAATTTAAAGACATCAAAATATGTGAATTTAAGACAGCACGTGGGGATATGAGGTGGTGCAGGATTGAGGGGAATTTACTTGTAATTCAGTGGAAGGACACGCGTGCAGTTACATGCCTCTCCAATTTCCACAATGCGAATGGCTCAACCGAAATTACTAGGTTTGTAAAAAATAATGGCGACTTGAAAAAAGAAGTAGTAAATGTTTGTTTTATTCCTTTTTCCCACTAATCACTAGATTGGTCGTAACTTTTAAACAATAGATTATATTTCTAAGCTGTCTGCTATTCTACATTGCCCACAAAATGATGTATATTTCATAGTCTAAATTTCCCTCTAGCTTGTAATTAAAACTGATGAAAATGCAGTTGTCTAATGAACTAATTGCTGTGTGAAATCTTATTGATAAAGGATGATTAGCCTTAAATAATCATACAAATATACTATAAGAAAACAATGCCACAAGTATGCACTTTTCCTTAAGATTTAACTGTTTTATAATTCTGAATTACTTGATTTTTAAAATAAAGATGAATTTTGTCTGTAAGGCATGTTTTGTCCCTTATCTCAAGAATCTTTGTGAAATAATTTACTTTTACTTTGCTGCACCTTAACCTGATAAAGGAACACCATTCAAAGTGTTTACATAACCACACATGTTGTCAGCTTATTAAGCATCATTGGTGTAAGATTGTGAATGTCAACATGCTCAATGTCCCACCACAATTTTTTTTTTTCTCATTGAAAATGTTCACTCTGAAATATGGCATATAACGAAAGTAAAATGGGTCGAAAATATATTATAGTTGTGCACATTAAACTTGGATAAAAGTATAACATCCAAAATTACATTTCTCTTCCCTTGTTTGACAATGCACCTATTTATAGAGGGAAAGCACTAAATGTTTGACACCAATGTGTTATATTGTTAATTGTTACTGTCAATGTTGGATGCACAGGGGCCAATCACCTCTACAAACACACAAATAGGTAAAGACCAGAAGACAAATAACACATGAGACATTGCATGAGATACTGTACATTTCACAAGCCTTGCATCATATCTCACTCCATGACAACATACTGTATAGTAATAACAACACCAGAACAGCAGACAAGTTTGGAAGCCATTATTAGTCCATACAAGAAAGACTGAACTAAACTAAGATTTTAATTTCAGCTGGGATCTTTATAGTTGAATTAAATGGTGGCACTAGCACAATACATCAAGTGCAGGTGTGTATTTTGAGATGCGAAATTGTTTCAAAACTGCAAGGGAGCACCTCCTGTTCTTCCACCGGCACATGTTTTGATAAGCCACATAACCCAGTCAGTCAATGCATACTCAGTAAATAATCCCTATAGTGTCGAGAAAGACAAATTTTAAATGAAAAGGGAACAAATTTTAGTCTTTTGCATTTTACATTTCCATCCTGATGGCAAGCATGAACTTTACGGTTTCCTGCAAATATCAAATTGCATTGCCTAATTGTGATGAGGAGGAGGGCGTGGCTGGGCCGCGAGGGTGCACCAGAGGCCAGTTCGAGAGAGAGAGAGAGAGAGCTAGGGGAGAAAGGGAAAAACTTGGACGCTATATATACAACCACTCCTTCGCCCTTTGGTGGACAACAGCTCGCTCCTCCCCCAGTGATGACAGCAAGCCCTCTGACCCCTGGTGGACGGAACCGCTCATCCTCTTCATGGCAGACTGCAGTGGTTTCTCTGGCATCTCTGGCCCCCCTTTATCTCGCTCTCCTGCTGATCACCTGATTCAGTGCTGGCCGTGCACCCTCATGGCCTGGCCACGGCCTCCTCCTCATCACACTATTAAACATTTGGAATAGCATACTAGCAAACTACTCTTATTAATTCTGCAGCATATAGTATGTACAACCTCAATTCTGAAAAAGTTGGGACAGTATGAAAAATGCTAATAAATATAAAAAGGAGTGATTTGTAAATGATATACAGAATATACAGATATGTACATTTTCAAAAAAAACTATGAAATAAAATGGTAAAACATCATATTATGTGTAGCTATAGGGCTGTCAATATAGCAAAAGGGTGAATATAATTTACAAATCACTCCTTTTTGTTTTTATAAGCATTTGTCATACTGTCCCAAAGTTTTTGGAATTGGGGTTGTATCCTGTGCACAATGCGCACATTTTTTTTAATGCATAGAGAACCCAAAACGCAGTATACAACATAGCGCACTGTTTAGAATACTGTTCAAATCAAGTGTGATGAATGAACTGTAGTAAATTATTATTTTTATTGGCTTAAAAGTGCTAAATAGACATTTTTATTTCTGAGTTGACAACTGGAAGCCAAACACAGCATTCTGTTTTGTATTCGGATATTCTGTATTTTGTTTTGGTTTCCAGTAAAAATATATAAACATCCTGAAAGCATGAGATATTAAAACTTGTTTTCATAGAACGTCTCTTGCATTCAGTTTATTTTTCTTAACGAGTTGGCAGAGTTTTTTTTTTCTTCTTTTATTAAAGTTTTTAAATAGACAGGCTTCATGCATCCACATTTTTAGAAAGCATTTAAACTCATTATTATCATTATTATTATTAGCACTTGGTTGATATGTTGCTATAAATGTATGTGGAAATTGTTTACATAAAAGTACCTTCAAATTCAAATAAAGTAATTAAATTGTTAACTTTTGTATTATTTTAAGTGTTTTTGTAATATATATATATATATATATATATATATATATATATATATATATATATTTTTTTTTTTTTTTTTTTTTTTTTGTAATTTTTTTTTTTTTTTTCCTGTAGCTTAGTTTTGTTATTTCTAATTTTTAAATACTTTATTTTAATGCAGTCACTTTATTTGCGGTTTATCTGAACCGCACTTGATATATGAAAGGTGCTATACAAATACAATGTATTAGTATAAGCATACATTTTGTTTGTTGGATTGGAAAAATAAATAAAAAAATACCAATGAGATATGAAAAATAAACTTAATTAAAGATATAATCTCAAAAATGTTATCAAATATTTTCTGGGAAAACAAGACTAACAAGACAATACCTATTAAGAAAAAAAATTCTAGTAGTGTGTTTAAAAAAACTATGACAGGCAATATACAGTGTATGCTGAGCAGTAGGCTATTCCATAAGTAGTAAGCATTCCTAGTATCCATCCCGAACACAACCATGAGCTTGCCATTAAGCACCTTTGAAATGGAAAACTCTGCTCGTTCTGCCAAAACATGTTGTGAATACGATAAACAAGGGTTAGGCAGAAGCCATGTAGATCGAGAAAAGCAGTTTGCAATTTCTATGAATAAAACATTTATCGATGTATGCATATGCAGAAGAAAGTGTCGAGTAAGCGCAAACAAAAACAAAATGAAGCAGGTGCCAAAATAGAAAACCAAAAAATAAAAAAGGTAGAAAAGAAAACAGGGCCAGCGGTGAATTGCTGACATTACCAATTAGCAAGGGCTTGCCTGCGCAGCCGTCTAGGGATGTGTGTGCCTTCATGCAGCCGCAGAAAGAATAATTGCATCCCCTGAGATGGAGCAGGTGAGTCCACCTGGAGCAGAACAAGGGCTTCTGTTACTCAGAAACAGTCTTGACTTTCATCAACAAGAAGTCACCACCCGCTAATATGGTCATCAATGAAATGCAAAGCTAATGAAAGCTTTAATGCAGTCACTTGCAGGGACTGAAGGGTGCTTCTTCAACTACTGGAACTTTTGTCACATTGTTTGATTTTTATCAAGACTAACACATTTCAACTTTTTTTTTACTATATGAAAGTCACTTTTATTAGGCTACAATGCCATGATTTATTTTTATATGCTTTTCAAATGCCTTTTATGTATTTTACATGTTAATTCAGTGCCCCGGAAGTGTAATAAGGAATAATCCAACCATCGGAGCAATTCAAGCTTGAAGTGCCACCTTCACATTTTTGCACATTCCAGTTAGCAAGGAGCAGTAAGCGCAACTCCAGCTGGACAGGCAATGGACAGATGTACAGATGAAAAACCACACTTACTGACAGCATCAGATGGGGAAACGTTCTGTCATTGAAACACAGCTGGACGGAGCACATCTCCGAACGCAGGGGTCTTGAGATGTGGTTTTCTAAGTTTCAAACTATATTTAACTTAACACAGCATCCTAAAAACAATGTGTATATGATTCGATGCAACCAAAGTGAGATGCTCCATAGGCATCAGTGGACCTGTCATTAAAAAAAAAAAAACCTTATAATTCGTCTATCTCAGACAGATTAATAATTAAATGCAAAATGGATTGCTGTGGAATTTAGACCAATGATAGGCTTATGTTTGATGATATGGAAATATATTGCATTCTGTCACTTTTTGTATTGTCTAATCAATACTTTACTCATCTGCCACAATAATGAAACGTTTTAATTATATGAATTATTGTTAATATACAAATATTTAAATATGTTATTTAATCACATAATAGGCACATCATGTAATTTATACAATTATAATTATTATATATTTAAAATAATGTAAATATAATAATTTATAATAATTTAATAATTATATATTTATTTGATTACACATTATATGCCTTTCTCTGCAATTATTGATGTATGGATTAATTTATAAGCATTTCATGTAAGTAATTTGATAAAAAAAAAAAAAAAATAATTATTGACTGACAGCCCTAATCAAACCAGAATTGTAATCTAAAAATATGAAAATCCATCATAAAAATATTAATTAGGGGCCTATTTTTTTATACATTTTAAAATTATGATAATCTAAAACAAAGAGCGAAATAAACATGTACCATTTTAATATTAATTGTTTAAAATTATTTTACACAAATTATAACAGTTGCACCACCATTTTTACCACAAATACATTTTCCCCTAAAATGTAGCATACTAGTTTACCGAGGAGACAACATTATGATTGGAGCACATGCTTTAGATGAAGTTTGAGACATGATGCATGAAGAAAACATATAAAATCAAGGTAAATATCTTTTGGGAACAGAATATGTTTATTTTGCCTAACTTTGTATGAAAATATTATTTATTTGCTATTTACATGAAATGCTAGCTATGAAATTTGCCTTTGCAAAACAATGGAGTCAAGAGCCATGCTATTCCAAATTTTTTTTAAATGTAATTCACACCACAAAATGCTATCAAACAAAACATAATTTGATATGTGGATGAAATTACATTTGTTGGTAAAAAATAAAAAAAATGTTCTTTGTCTGTAGACAAATTAAACCAACGAGTTTGAAAAGAGTGTAAATTATGGACTTTAAGTCAACAAGGCTAAATGTGCCTTTAGTTGAAGAAACACCCTAAAGTGGACCGGTATTAAGGCAACAACCTATCAAAGATTATTTTTCACCGTCATGTTCTTGAAAAATCACAGGTGCTGTTATGTCCCACTAAAAATTTATTACTTGGGGGTTCTGGTATCCTACAAAGACCAGATGGAGAGATTGAGGACACAAACATGGACGGGGATCAGGACTGCACTGTATCACAGACACAGCTGTGCTGGATGGGCTTATGGAGGAGTCCGCAGGGCTGCACTATCAGGGCACTACCACTGTTGGCCTGGCAACAGGACATACAATAGGGTGCCACAGAGCAGATGTTGCAATCCACAGATTGTGCTCTATCAGACAAGCATGGGTACAAATAGCAGTGTGAAAACAAAAAGATAAAGCCTTAACTTGACAAGAGGTTGTAAGTATCTGATCCTCTTTCACACCCTCTGCGGTTTACAATGATTTATGATAAACGTAAAACACAAAAGAAAACAGCTTTGCACATTTATAAGTCATCAGCAAACAATAAAACACTGCAGATAAAACTCATATAAAATTTTCCGTTTCAGGCTATTTTACATCTGTATGTCCTCATTAACAAAGATAGTATAGAAAATCCTAATTTTGTTTATTTTTTTTTTATTTACAGCATGTATGAACATTCGTATATTCATGACATTTAACAGAACTGTATATGGATTTAACTATAGCTATTTACTGTAACATGTTAAAGTATATACAAGTTAGGTTCTGAAAGATATTACAAAATATAATACATGGTATTACTCAGGATTCATGCAAAATTTGCATATTTTAATTAATTAGCATCTAATACACATATTACAATTTTTGGGCAGCTTGTACTACAAAAACATGAAGAAAAAAAAAATAAAATAAGAAAACATTTTTCATTAAAGTTCCATAGGAATTCCTTTTTTTTTTCATGTCCACTTGTCCTGTCTTCCCATAACAGTTCTGTGGTACTTTCCAAATATAAGGCTATGGTTTACTTGTGCATTTCATGCATGCTAACTGCCTTCTTGGATCAATGCTGAGCACAAAGACCTGCAATTGGTTGGGGCACTTGACACAGTCCGATATTTGATCAGTCCCCCTGAAAAATCATGAGTGAAAATTCCAACGTGTATTGAAGGCTTTCATAAATCTGCCCCTGAGAGTATTAGTTCCGCTGTATGGCTAAATCATGGCCTGTCAATAATTCAGCTGAAATAATTCACTTCTCAAGTGCTTTTGACAGTAAAAATATATAAAAACTTTGCATGATAATGGGCAAAGTCAGTGGCGGCAGCTGCTAGGACTAGTTTGCTTCTGATTAATGAGGTATTAATTGATTTTAACACTGTGCTACTCTTCCTAATGATCGGATTAAAGTCTCAGCTACAGATTCTGTTATTAATGAGGAGAGATGCATTAGATGAGGTAGGCCAAAAACTGGGAGCTTAAGACTAGGTCCAAAGAACAAGAGGTGTTTGTTCATGATATCTCTTAAATTATAACTCAAATAAACAAAGTGATAAGTTCACTAACAAAAAAGTACCATGGTACGAATATAGAATATATAATCTTTAAAATTATAAGGTATATACACTGTGTATATATATATATATATATATATATATATATATATATATATATATATATATATAATTTCTGCTTATCGCGGCATTCGGCCTGTTACAGTTCTCCCGATGGCCAGTCCTCCCCTGATCGGCTCCAAAGTGCGTCGGCCCACCGGGAAAATGCCTGGTATTACCAGTCCAGTCCTGGTGACAGTAAATGGTGACTAAGACAAACATTCTGTCTGTGATCTTTTTAATTGTGTTGCATTGAAGAATGTCAAATGGTTTGAAACCATAGTATGAGGGTGTATGATGACAATTTCCATTAATAAAATAATCATTATTATTATTAATATAAGTAGTAGTAGTATAATTATGTTAAATATGTCATATGTAATGTAATATTGTGCCGTAATCTTCTATTATGTTTTACGTGGAAGTAACTAGTTACTCGCTACTTGAGTATTCTTTTAATACTACTTTAATACTACTTTTAAAACTACTCAAGTAGTTTTTTACATAAATACTTTTACTTGAGTAAAGATTTTAGGAACTCTACCCACCTTTGCGAATACAGTAATCATTCAGTACCATGGTATTTTTTAAAAGTACCATGGTAATATCATGATTTTTGAGGAGATTCCATGGTAATGCCATGATTTTAACATATAGCAAGGTAAAGCTATACCCTCCTTAGAAATACCTTGGAGTACCTTGTAAATAGCATAGTATTATATGCTATACTTAGGTAATCATTCAGTACCACAATATACTGTATATACTATCAAGTACCATGGTAAGAACATGTTCCCTTTACAAAAAGCTTCACTTTGATGCTGCGCTGCTAAGCGCTATGGGGAAACAATCTTATTGTGAGCTGCTCTGAACATGTGTGTAACACGTCAATGAAATTGACTGGAATTTATAGCCTCGGTTGGTGAGATCATTGGACGCACCTGTGGCCAGGCTATAAATAGGAGGCGTCACTAGAGTGTCGTCAGACATTTTTCTTCAGAGCTTTCTCTCTGTGTGTTTTCACAAAACTCTTGTTAGAAATTTGTTAAAAAATCTAAGTCTTTTCCTTCCTTCTCTCTTTTATATATATATAAAAAAAAAGAAAAAGAAAGGGGAAAATGGCGGAAAAACAGGGCAAACAATGCGTGTTTCCTTGTCAGCGTTCTATGTCTGACAAGGACACGCATCAATTTTGCTTTGTTTGCTTGGGGGAAGAGCACGCTACTCTCGCGTTGGAACAGGGCGGGTGCGCGCATTGCGACCTACTTTCGGTCGGGATGCTTCGTGCTTGCCTTGCTTACTTCCGAGAGCCGGCACCCACACATCAGTCGTGGGGCTCTCGCATGGATCTGGCTGAGGAGCGAGAGACGGGTTCGTCCCTTTCGCTCGCTCTCTCCCCAGATCCTGCTGGTCCCTCGCGTGATCCTGAAGCGTGCTTCGGCGCCTCTTCAGTTCGCGAGGGTACCTCCATTCCCTTGGATCAGATTCCGAGTTAACCGCATCTGAGCGCTCCAATCGCGATTCTAAATCTTCGGCGGAGCTGCTCGATGTGATTACTCGCGCGGTGGCCAGACTTAAAATAGATTGGCCACGTGACCAAGTTCCCCCCAAGCACTCTAAGTTAGAAGAAAGATTTCTGTCTGGTGACCAAGGGAAGGGAATACCTAATCAGTCCCTTCCCTTCTTTGATGATCTCCACGACGAGCTTTCTCGTTCTTGGAATAAACCTTGTACCTCGCGCATTCACGTGCCCTCCACGTCAGTATATTCGACTATCGTGGGCGCTGAGGCGCGAGGGTATTTAAAGATGCCACCGGTCGAAGAGACACTTGCGGGTTATCTCTCGCCGGGTTCGGCATCGTCGCTTAAGAAATCTGCTCTCCCCTCTAAGCCATGCAGGGTAACCTCCATGCTGGTTGGGAAAGCATATCAAGCAGCGGGTCAGGCTGGTGCTGCACTGCACACCATGGCTGTCTTGCAGGCATACCAGGCTGACCTACTAAAAGACTTGAGTGATGGAAGAGACCTCAACGACGAAGCTTTTTCTGAACTTCGTCGAGCTGCGGATTTGTCTCTCCGTGCCACCAAGCAGTCAGCCTGTGCTATTGGCCGGTCTATGTCCGCTTTTGTCAGCACTGAAAGGCACTTATGGCTTAATCTATCCGGCATCAAGGATAAGGACAGAGTTTTCCTCCTTGATGCCCCAGTTTCGCCTTCTGGTCTCTTTGGAGACGCCAAGAATTCGGTTATCTCCAGATTCCAGGAGGCGAAAAGCCATGAGGAAGCCTTTGGGCAATTTCTTCCTCGTCGCACTCAGGGGGCGAGGCCGTCGGTCACCCAGTCTCGCCCTGATTCTGTTAGGAGGGAGGTTCAAAAACAGAGCGTGGCAAGTCGTGCTCCCCCTCGCAGTGATTGGGGACAGGCTCGTCGCCCTCAGCAACCTCCCAAACAAGACCACAGGGCTTGTATCTCCAAGAGAAAGAAGCCCTCATGGTCCTATATCCAACCCTGTGAGGGTAGTTCCCTTCGGGACGGGGCGCGTGTATCATTCACTTCGGCCCTCCCGATACCCTCACGAAACCTCTTCACTCCCGCCACCCTTGGTGTTTCGGGTGACAGAGGTTTCCAACAAGATGTTGAATGTACCGTTGCTCCCTGCCATAATCCAGGACACGGAACATTCGACACCCCCTCGACAGGAAGTCTTGAAATTAGTTCCCATCTCAGAGAACCTGGCAGCGTGGAAACTTCTGCCAGGTATTTCTATGTGGGTTCTAAAACAGTAGAAAAAGGCTTGCCGCCCTCCGAGCTTCAACGGCGTGGTTTCCACTACCGTAAGCCCGGAACAGGCATGTCTACTTCAGGTAGAACTGCAAATTCTCTTGGAAAAAAGGGGCCATAGAACATGTTCCCCTTCCAGAGAAAAAAAGTCAGGCTATTACAGCAGATACTTCCTGGTCCGGCCTAGCCCTATCACCCCGCACATTCACGAAATGCATGGATGCAGCACTGGCTCCTTTGCGACTCCAGGGCATCCGCATTCTGAATTATCTAGACGACTGGCTGATCCTAGCCCAGTCTCAGAAACTGGCAGTTCAGCACAGGGATATCGTCTTGGCTCATCTAGGTTCCCTGGGTCCGAGACTCAACGCCAAAGGAGCGTTCTTTCCCCGACCCAGAAAATTTCCTATTTAGGGGTCATATGGAATTTGATCACGATGCAGGCACAGTTGTCTCCCGCTCGTGTCATCTCCATTCAGAACTCCCTGAGCAATCTCAGGCTAGGTCAAGGTTGCACTGTTCTTCAGTATCAACGAATATTAGGTCTCATGGGGTCTGCGTCCATGGTGATTCCTTTGGGCCTTCTCCATATGAGACCGTTTCAGCTGTGGCTAAAAGCCAGGGGGTTTCATCCAAGGGCCAGTCCCCTCAGGCAAATAAGGGTTACGCACCCAGTGCTTCATTCCCTTTCTATGTGGTTCAGACCTCGGTTCTTACCTTGGGTCCCACTCTAGGTGCGTCTTGTCGTCGCAGGCTGCTAACGACAGACGCCTCCCTGACGGGCTGGGTAGCAGCCTTAAGTGGTCGTCCGGCTTAAAGGGATAGGAGGGTCGTCAGTTCAGTTGTCACAGTAAATGTCTCGAGCTGATGGCCGTATTTCTGGCCCTGAAATACTTCCTCCTGAGGCTGCCATGTCTTGGTGCGGGTGGGCAATACAGTGGTAGCCTCTTACATAAACCATCGGGGGATCCACGTTCACGTCAGCTGAATTTCTGGCACGTTCGATCCTCCTTGGGGCCCAGGGCAGCTCAGGGCAGTTTCGTCCCTGGATGCCCGTGTGTGTGTGGGAGCAGATTTACTAATCTAGGGTAGAAGAGGACCTCTTCGCCTCTATGATAGCGCAATGTCTCCTCTACTTCTCCCTAAGTCACCCAGCCCCCTTGGGTCTGGGCTCAAAGGCACTTACGTGTCCCCCGGTTCTTCTGCTCCCGGGAGTCTTGGTAAGGTTCGCCAGCAAGGGTCTTGCCTCCTTTTAATGGCGCTGCGCTGGCCGAACAGGATATGTTTCTCAAATTCCTCTCCTTGCCGGCTCGCCCTGGGCGATTCCGGACAGGAAGGACCTTCTCATCACTGGTCCGAATTGTGAAAACTCTCATGCTTGGCCCCTAAGGGTACCAACTGAGGTTCACAGGGCTTTCTATTGAAGTTTCCGAGAACATTTCAAGTGCTACGGCTCCCTCCACTTGGAACTGATCTGGGTAGATTTTACAGGGCAGAAGAGGACCTCTTCGCCTCTTTTGATAGCGCAATGTCTCCTCTACTTCTCCCCGAGTCGCCCAGTTTCCCCCCTTTCATATTACATAATATGAAATACAGTTCATATTACAGAACCAGCTAACTGCCAGTTTGCTTCAGTTCTGGATTTTCTGTAGAAAGAACTGTCAGCGGGCACTTGCCTCGCCACTGCCAGGTTCTATGTGGCTTCCACTGCGGTTTGCCACGCCTTGGTGGGCGGGGTGCCCCCTAAGAGGCGTCCTTGCTAGGACCTCTTCACAGGGTAAGACCCCTTTTTAGACCTCTAGAGTCAGCGTTTGGTAGACTTCTGACTCTCAGGATGGTTTTTCTTATGGCAATTACGTCTCTAAGGAGACTTGGGTACCTACAGGCTCTGTCTCTTTTGCCGGCCTGTTTAGAGTTTGCCCCAGAATGACCAAAAGCATTCTTTGCACCCTCACCCTAGCTACCTGCCCAAGGTGTCTTTAGCATCCCTTGGCCGGTTATTTTCTAAGCCTTCTGCTCCCTGCCGTTTGTAACGCCGGAGCAGCTAAGACTTCTCAGACTCTGTCCAGTCTTTACCCTTCAGACTTATGTCCACCGCTTTTGCTAGTGGCGTAAAGTCAGGGCAGCAATTCTTCACTTGGAAGCCATGACCGGGGGCGGTCACTTCCTGGCAGACTATGTCACTTTGGGTGAGGTACATTTTTGCCCCGGCCTAAGAGGCGCGCGGTCAAGCTTCGCCAGTAGGTTTTAGGGCGCACTCTACCAGAAGGCTGTCCTCCTTTAAAGCCTCGGCTAGAGGCCTCTCTCTCTGCACCAAGTTTGTGATGCGGCAGGCTGGTCCTCCCCGCACACATTCATCTGGTTTCATGGTCATGTTTCTAGATGTTCATGCTACCCCGGGCTCTTATGCCCTTGGGTCGACATCTACGCTCATGTCTAAGCAAGTTTGTGATGCGGCAGGCTGGTCACCTCCGCACACATTCTTCAGGATCTATGGTTTGGCTAGATGCTCCTGCTACCCCGGTATGCCCTTGGGTCGACATCTACGCTAATGTCTAAGCAAATTTGTGATTTGGCAGGCTGGTCCCCTCTGCACACATTCATTAGATTCTATAGTTTGGATGTCCATGCTACTCCGGGCTTTTACGCCCTCGAGTCGACATCTCAAACTCATGCAGGAACAAGTTTGTGACGTGGCGGGCTGGTCCTCTCCATGCACATTCTAGAATTTTCTACATGGGCTAGGATGTTTTTGCTACCCCGGACTATGTCCTTGGGTCGACATCCCAGGCTCATGCCAAATCCAAGTTCATGTACGAACTTTTGAGTTAGAGCCCTTGGGTCGGCTTCTCAAACTCATCTTTTGACTTTGTGGGCTAGATGCTCCGCTACTCCGGACTCTTATGTCTTTGAGTCGACATCTCAAGCTCATGTCTAACCAGGTTTGTGATACGGCAGGCTAGTCCTTTCCGCACACACTCTTCGGATTTTATGGTGTTAGATGTTCTGCCACTCCGGGCTTATGCCCTTGAGTCGACATCTCAAGCTCATGTCTGGAACCTCTCGCGTTCTGTGAAAACACTTCACAATGATCAGGGGTCCGGACAGCCCCAGTGCGGCGGCGTGGGCATTTCGTTCCCCATAGCGCTTAGCAGCGCAGCATCAAAGTGAAGCTTTTTGTAAAGGGAACGTCTCGGGTTACTTGTGTAACCCTTGTTCCCTGAAAAAAGCGGAACGAGATGCTGCGCTTCTTTTGCCGCACTGGGACGTCCCAGGACCGCTCTTCAGAAAAATAATCTGACGACACTCTGGTGACGCCTCCTATTTATAGCCTGGCCACAGGTGCGTCCAATGATCTCACCAACCGAGGCTATAAATTCCAGTCAATTTCATTGACGTGTTACACACATGTTCAGAGCAGCTCACAATAAGATTGTTTCCCCATAGCGCTTAGCAGCGCAGCATCTCGTTCCGCTTTTTTCAGGGAACAAGGGTTACACAAGTAACCCGAGACGTTTTTGGGAAATAATGCCATAGTAAGGCCTTATTTAGCATATACCATGGTAAAACCATAATATCCCTATTACACTTCAGTGCCATGTACATAGCAAGCTATATCAATATGGTAATCATTTAGAAACACAGGATATCAAATACTATGGTATTGCAAATCTTTTTGGATGTGGTACCATAGTAAATACATGCTATAGCAAATACATCGTTTTTAATGTTATTATTTTAGTAATAAATTTAATTATTTATTGGACAGTGTTTTTTATCATATTGCTGTTGACAATATTATGAAAACATTAAGCCACTTGAGGCTGTGCTTTACTGTGATTTTACAACATTTATGGGTAAAGCCTTGTTGCATGGCTTCCCGTTACACAAAGTACTGTGGTTCAGTGGTACAGTGATGGTATCAAATGGTAATATCATGGTGCTTTGGTATACGCACTCTGAACAATTACAATATTTATAAACCATGATATTCCAAAATACTTTAAAGAATACTACGGTTTTACCGTGGTATATGGTTATACCATGATACTAAATGATTACCATATTCTTATACCATGCTATGTAAATAGTACATAATACTGTGGTTTTACCATGGGATGTGTAAAAAACAAACAAACACTATATGACCATGTAAACCATGCCTGAATACTTGGTACATTGGTAAAAAAAATCATGGTACTTTGATATAAACCATGTTACAGAATAATTACCATATTTGTGCAACAAGCTATTTGCATACATCATACTCCACGGTACTTAAAAAATATTATGGTTTTACCATGGTATCATGTCCAAAAACATGGAAATTTATATAACGTATACTGTGGTACTGAATATTCTTATACCATGCTATTTACATGGTACTCTGAGGTACTTAAAGAAAACTAATTATTCTAAGTAATACTTCATTAGTTTTTAAAATGCAGACGCATTGGAGGGTTAATATAGAATTCACCTAATGTGCTTCCACAGGTATGTGTTTATTGGCTATTTGATGATGACTTCAAAGTGTGCTCCTCTATTCATGTTTCAATTGGAAATATCCATTTTATAATCTTTACATACTTTGAAAGCAACCAATGGAAGTGATTTACTGAGTTATGACAGGTTTACAAAGGTGATATTCCCAATTCACCTGTTCATTGTGCTGCCTCTAAATGACAAGTGGCAGACATTTAAAGAATTTCACACATTCAAGCATTTTACATAATACATGAATGGGAAACTTTTATATTCAACTGATGGCAGTGTCTGTCACCATGACAACATACAGTACCTTCAATTCTAGTACAGTCTACACATGAGAGTGACCTCATATATCCCTGTCTGGGAAATTACACTTGGCAACGGGCCGGAATCAATCAATGATCACCAAATCAAAAACTTCAGTTAACTTTCTCTCTCTCTCTCTCTCTCTCTCTCTCTCTCTCTCTCTCTCTCTCATATCTGGATTTGCAGATTAAAAAGTGTTATTCATAAAGATGAAAGGCATAATGTGAGGAAAATGTGCATTCTCAAGGTGAGAACATGGAAACAGAGCATTTGCATTTGGTCTGTCATATTGAAGAAAATTTCAAGTTTACTAACTAAATACTTTGAAGAGAATGTAATGATTTTTGAAAAAAATAAAATGCATTACAAACCATTGCTGGGTGTGTGGTTTTTTTTTTTTTTTTTTTGGCACTTTTGACCTTTTGAAAAAAATATCTTGGGTAAAAGGCTTTTGAAACGTGTCAAAATTTAATGATGGAAAATCTTCATTAGCCGAAAAAGAAAAATACCCACCCTGCCACAGACTTCAATATGTCTAAAGGAAAGCATTTAAAGATTACATGTACTTACATGCTTCATAACAAAATCCCATACCGAATAAATCAAACACAAACCACATTCTCTATGACCAGGAGATAGTAAGTGAATTTACAGATTTCACAACAAACCACAGTGTGAATAGAGAATAAAATCACAAACAGACAAGTACAGAGGCAAAACCTACTTTGGAAAAACCTAAATCTATTGCATTAATTTCCACACACCATAAGCCATGGGTAGAGCAGCTTTTCCTGGTCAGCTCTTATAGATACAGGCAGATAACTCTGTTTAGAACCGAGACTCAAAACCAATTGTGTGCTTGTCCTCCCATGGGTCTGGGTTGGTTAAATTTAGAGGTACGGTCTCCTCTTTTTCTGAAAGGTGGCGGGATAAATCCAACCGTAGCAGACGACACACGGCGTGCCCTGGTGAACTTTCAAGAAAATGTATTCCTCCATGCTTGGATGGGGACCACAACACATCTGATCATGCATTTGTTTAAAGGGAGCGAATTAGATCTATATAAATTGGTTCAAGGTCAGGGAATGAAGAAAATGCAGCTTGTACTGTCCATGCTCTATAGGAGCCATTAGAGGGAATGGGGTTCTGTGCGATGGGGCTAGTCCATCGCCAAAGGGGAATATCCATGTGTGTGCAACATTTCATGGAATTTTAAGCATGCCAATTGCCTCAAAAACAAATAATATAATAAATAAATAAAATAATAACAATTAATGCCATTGCATAACTATTTAAGATATCAAATATTCCTTTACACTTTTACATCAGCAGTGTCTTGAAATTACTCTAAATAATTTTGAAGCATTTATGTAAACACAAGAGGGCTATTTCAAAGTCTGTTAAAAGTGCCATACTATCTGCTGCCAGTTGGTCGTGCTATGACCGTGACCATAATAGCCGCATCAATGTGATCAGCACTCATTACCAAACATACAGCTGAATTTTCATAAAACAAATTTGTCATCACTTCCTGTTTTCCATTATTTGCCATGCATTTATTGCTTTGCCTTGGTGCAACCGTTCACAATATCAAAAATCAGTTTGCAATTTAGCATGTACAGTGTCTTGGCATGATGTTGCACAAATTTGGTGTAAGTCACACAAAATCCCTAGAAGGAGTATACAAAAGATCAGGGCCCATTTATTTGAGGTTAATCTCAATACAAGTTAATCTCAATTGACAATATTCACATTTGTGGCATAATTATTAATTATCATGGATTTTTGACTTTAATCTTTGAATATTATGAATATATCTTTGTTTAAACAATGGCCCTTAACACTTTGGATGCTAATTTTAAACCACAACTTACATTACATACAAAAAACTAATATTGGCACTATATTCATGCTGTTTAGCAAGAGGGGAACTGCCTGATTTCTCCCAAGGTTATTTTTCTCCTTTAACCACCAATTTATGGAGTTTTGTGTTCCTTGCCAGTCACATTTGGCTTGCTCGCTGGGGTTCTAAATATAATTATTATTTAATTATTTATTTATAAACTACAAAGTGATGACTCTACGACTTTATAGATATTACAGTTCCATTTTCTGTTAATGCATAATTTTCTGTAAAGCTGCTTTAAAACAATGTGTGCTGTGAAAAGTGCTATTCAAATAAAAATGACTTGAATTGAATAATTATTGTGCCACAAATGCTGTAGATTGAACAGATAGTTACAAATTCTGTCATCATGTACTCACCCTCAATTTGTTCCAAGCCTGCACAATATTTTTTTTTTTTTCTGTGGAACACTAAAGGAGATTTCAAACAGCATGGTTAGTCTGTCACCATTCACATTATTTGCATCTTTTTTTCCATACAATTAAAGTATTTAGTACTGAGGCTGCCTAACAATTCCATCTTTTTTGCATGAAAGACAGAATGGCATACACGTTTGGAACAACATGAGGTGGAGCACATAACAATGCAAAGAAAATCTTTATGGTCCTAAAACATTTTGGGGTGAAATGTTACCTGACATACAGTATATGTATGAAATTCACCCTTATACATTGTACACTGTCTTATTCCACAGTTGTCCTCTACCTCAGTAAGTTATCTTGGGTTGCTCCATTGGCCCTAGCAATACATGTTTTTAAGGGTAAGCCTGGATGTGATGAGGAGCAGGGCATGTCCAGGCCATGAGGGTACATGGCCAGTGCTGATTCACCTAATCAGTGGGACAGAGAGAGAGAGAGATAAAGGGGAGCCGGAGATGCCAGTTCGAGAGAGAGTGAGAGAGAGAGACACACACATGTGGTCACTGTGTGTGTTAGCGTGCCTCCTCCTTGCCCATCTCTTATCTGTTACATTGGTGCCGAAACCCAGGAAGGAGGATGGATGCGCTGTCATGGAGTCCTCGCTGCTGCCATCCACCAGGGAAGAAGCCGCGACCATCCACCTGGAGACGGAGGAGATGCTACCAGCTGCCCAGAGTCAGAGGAACCACTGCCTTTCGACAGGAACGGGAGGAGCTGTTTCATCTTCCAGGGGTCGGAGGACTCGCTGCCGTCCGCCCAGGGAGGAAAGGCTATCCTCCACCAGAGGGAGGAGGAGTGGCTGAGGACCAGGCGACGGTATGTCTGGGGACCGGTGAGATTTTCACTCTCACTCTCCCTACCCTCATGTCTCCCCGGGTTCCCAGGAGGCAGGTTGGACCATCGGCTGGTGGAATGGCAGCATCTCCCCTCCAGAGATGCTGCCCGGACTGAATTGGGTGGGGGAGGAGTGTGACAAGGAGGAGGGCGTGACTGGGCTGTGAGGGTGCATGGCCAGCACTGATCAGCGGGAGAGAGATAAAGGGGAGCCAGAGATGCCAGTTCAAGAGAGAGAGACACACACACGTACCCCCTGTTTGTTTGTGTGTGCGTGCGTCTATGTGCGTGCATCTATGTGTTTAATGTTGTTTTAAGTTGAGTTTATGTCATGAAAGTTTACGCTGACTTTTCTGCTGGATTCCGCGTCCTACTTGCCCATCCCTTACCCATTACACTGGAACACAACAAAGTTGATGACAAAGTACTCCTCTTTGCCCTCTCTTTACTTTTCAATCCTTTCCTCTCCTCTGTCAGAATATCTTTTGTGAACTTTCAGGTCTCTGTCTGCGAGTAACACTTGCCTGAGGCAAAGTGTTTCGGCCCTCCCACGAGACTGACAAATGAGTCCGGAGAAAGTGTCCCTCTGATCTGCATGAAAGCAGCATCTCCAAGCCAGAGGCCCAAAGAAACAGCAACAAATGCTTAATGCTAATCAGTCGTGAAAAGAATGTACTGTAGACCCCAAACCTGTATGTCTCAGTTAATACAACCAGCAGCTGGGTGTAAATGTAGATGCTTTCTCTCAGAAAATGACAAAGGATGGTTTCAGAGACGGCAAAAGAAATGAGAGCAAATATAAAGACATGAGCCTGGGATTTTGGATCAGTGACAAGCATATTTTCACGACAGCGGAGCTTGGCACAGGCTTCTGTTTGATGAGTTCAATTTGTTTCAGGGGTGACAAGGGATTTGCATGGGGCCAAATGTTGGGATTTATTTGCATAGAATTCTCATGCCATGGTGACACCTTTGATTTTGTTCAACCTCTCCTATATTCTCACTCCCAACATCCTGCTCTGAAGGGCTCGGCAGTATATAGGGTAAATACGGTTAAAGTGGGATACTTTTTAATGATTTTTCACTGAAATTGTCTTTTAAAATATCAAAGGATGAACATAACGGAATAATTCAACCAAACATTAAAATTCCCTCATCATTTACATACTCAACCTCATGCCATGTGTATGAATTTCTTTCTTCTGCAGAACAAAAGATTTTTAAATGAATATCTCAGCTCTGTAGGTTGATACAATGCAAGAATGGTGACCAAACTTTTTGAGCACATAAATGCAACATAAATGCCATTAATATGACTCCAGTGGTTTAATCCATGTCTTCTGAAGCGATCCAATATATTTCGGATGACAACAGAACAAAATGTAACTTATTTGTACTAGACTATACATCTTGACATCAGCAACCTAATAGGCAATCATGATTGCAAGCTCAATAACATTTCCTAGCACTACCTAGCACTCTATGTATGCGTCAAGCACAAGGAAGTGTAATCAAGCTTGAGATCATGATTGTGTCAAAAGACTGCAATGGCAAGATGTACAGTAAAAAAGGAATTTATCCCCAACCAAAACTAATTAGATAACATAGTCCTATGGATTACTTTTATGTTGCCTTCATGTGCTTTTTGGAGCTTCAAAGTTTTAGTCACCATTAATTTTCATTTTTATGTAACTGCAGAGTTGATGTAAATCTTCTTAAAATCTTTGTTTGTGTTCTGCAAAAGAAAGAAAGTAATTCACATCTAAAATGGAATGAGGGTGACTAATTGATGAGAAAATTGTCCTTTTTGGGTAAAAAACAATTCTCATGCTTATTTTAAGTCATGGAAGAACATACACACGATAGATCTCAAAGCTTAAAGGAATAGCTTCCCCCAAAAATATTTTGATTATTTAATCACCCTCATGTTGTTCCAATTAAAAGTGATGCCAGAATTATCATTCATTGAATACTAATTTGGCTTGCATCCATCAATTCCATTTAAACAAGAAAAACTATAAATCAAATGAGAAGAACTTCAATTAATTGATAGCTCTAGATTATCTAGAAATGTATAAACATTTTGGGTAGAATTTCCAGGCAAAAATAACTATATCAGGAAATATACCACAACTGTGATATATATAATTACTCATGCCGTGATATAAGATTTTGGTCAAAACATTCACCGCTATTTCTCTCTCTCTATTTGGTCATTTCTGTGAGTAGACGATCCCTTGAAGAAGCCCACCTCCCCACCCTTCCCACCCCCAATTAAAATAAATCAATCACTTACATGAAAGAAAATCAGACCTCTAACCAAACAACAGGGCTGGTTTCAGGGGCACTTGACAAAAGTACTACACCTCAAACTACTCACATTTCAAATAGACACAGGATATTTTCATTCTCATGCAACACTGTTCTTTTGGATATCAAAAAAGCTTATACCACATGAGCTCATCCCACTAATCTGAGCATGGCTAATCAAATCTTTCATGCATAAAAAGTGTCACTAGAACAAATCACACATTTACTAGTATACTTGTTACTCATAATTTCATCCCAAGTGAAACATCATTTATCAAATCTATTTATTCACAAATGTCTCAAAGGCTAGATATACATCTCATTTGAATGTGGCTCATGTGATATTGATCTGTTTTTTTAGTTTAGTGTACACAGCAAAAATCACATTGAATCTGAGGTATTCAATTCAAAGCTGGGCCCTTTTCATTTGTGAAGATACACTGGGTACATATTTTATTTATTTACTTTTTATTTATATTATGCATGACTTCAGTGTGAAAGGGCAAAATTCATTCAGTTTTTGGTGTCAGTCTAAATCGATATCATCATTCGCCATTTTGATGTTGGCGTGAATCATAAAGGTTTTTTTTTACTATTTGTACTATATTATGTATTAAATGAAGAACTAATAATAATACATTCATTTGATTGCATACATTTTCTTTTTATTTATTTTTCAAAATCCCAGAACGTTCTGTTTATTTTATATATTTTTTTGGTGTTGTTATGATGATTATACCAGGGTAGGTTGTTTTACACATGTGGGTTATTTTAGAAGAGTCGCCTATTTAGACCTGCATCTGATATGGGCTGCTTTTACAAGCTCATTGAAGAACCTCACTAATGAACCAAAGAAAATTAATGAAATTTGGGAAATGTGGCCAAAATACATTGTGTTCTGTGTGTCAAAATTGTATTATGTGGTATATTAAGAATACCACTGTTTATGATAGTAATTACAGAAAAACGATTCTGAAATATATACAGTGTATGTATGTATGTATATATATATATATATATATATATATATATATATATATATATATATATATATATATATATATATAGGTTAAAAGATGAGCAACAAATCCTAATGAAACATGAAATCCAAACACGTATTTCCATGATCAAATGCGGTATTACTGTATACACGGTATACGGCCAGATATGCATTCCCATTCACATGAAGCACACAAAAAACAATTAAGATTCAGATTACCAATTCATATTTATGAGGCGAGAGGAGTGTGGAATATGTGCAGTGAAATGTGATAACATATGATATACAGCTAAACGACAACATATTTTCTTGCTAGTAGAAAAAGAAACACTGGACATGCATGCTGCTTACAAAAAAAGATTGCACAATGTGATTGCATAGGTTTTCAATATGTAGAGTCGTGGAGGCAAGTCATTTGGTCTTCTATTAGCATTTGTATGTTATGCCAGCAGTAGGTCAGCCAGACAGTGCTTCTTAGAACATAACACCTCACGAAAAGCTAAAATTGTATCGTGAAAATGCTGTTTACAGAATCCCCACTGGGCCTCGCCTTTACAAGCCATGAATAACTTGGTCACCAAATGATGGGTTTCAGGGTCCCGATGGCTGCCTTCTCATCTGTGTGTGGTGCACATAAACCAGACAGCAAATGAACAGCATTAGACCAAGCCTGCATCTGAGCTGATTGCTATATCTAACTGGTCTACCCTTACATCAATCAGAATAGATCGGGATGTTTTTGTGATATTTTTGAGGCCTACAATTCAAGCAAACGGTACATGATTTTTGACAATACACCCTCCAAAGCCTACAGGATAGAGTATGAAAGGATTTTACAATAGTCTCACAATTAGGATGATATTCTGGGTTATTTTCAACCTAATGTTTATATACCACATTTGAGGCATGCTGTCCATTTCCACAGACAATAATGACTCTTCCCTCAGTCTGTGTAAATGAGTGGAAACATGTTTACATTAATACACTTATAATGGAAGCTTTACATGCCAGCAGACTAGAGGGTTTAAAAGCAAAAATATGAAGCTTGTAAACTGGTTTAAATTCTACATTTGCAGTTGGACTACTTCTTTAGGTGGATTAAAGTCTAGTCATCCTTCTGGTTAAAGGAGTAGCTCACCCAAAAATTTTAATTCTTTCATCATTTAAACACATTTGCAAACATGTAAGATTTTCTTTCTAGCATTAAACAGGAAAGAACATATTTATCTTAGCTACCAACATAAAAAGCACCATAAATTTCTCCAAACTACTATTTCCAAACTTCCAAAAAAAAGCTTTGTTTGAGGAACAGACAAAAATTTAGTTTCAGAAATTGTCCCTTCCACTTTATCTCTCAAATATAATTTTTGCACATATTTATACTTGGCACGAGTCAAATTAAATACTTTTAAGATGTTTTTTCTTCAACTTTCTTTTTTCTTTTTAGCTAATCAGAGCTTGTCCCAATTCATTAACAATGTATGGAAAAGAATAGCTTAGACATTCTGCAAAATATAATTGATTGTGTTCCAAAGAAGAAAGAAAATTAGGTATTGTCACAACATGGAGTAAATGGTGAGATGTTTATTTTTATTTTGGGGTAAATTATTATTATAAGTATTTAAGATTTTAAATGTAGTACTATTGATTACTTCTTTAAATCACTGTCTGTAGTGATTTTCTGAAGAACCTTGAAGCACTCTTAACTTTGAGGAACAGGTGCTGTGAGGAATTTGGAATGAAATCTTTTTTGTTTACACAGAATCCTGCTTTCCATTTGCAGCTGATGGTAAAGAGCACTTCACTGACTGGAAGAAATTTGTAATCAAAAGCGAACAAGGTGGGCAAATTAAACAGCTCAGTCGGCGAGGGAAATGTCAAGTGGTAAGTTTGTATGGCTCAATTGAACTACTTCACTATGGTCACTAAAGCCAAAAAACAAACATCTCAGGCCTTTTAAAGGGGTCATATCACACATTTTAAAATACTGTGGTAACAGTTTACAATAAGCTTTTATTTGCAAACATAAGTTAATGCATTAGGTATAATGAAGTAACAATGAACAGTAAATTATTTACAGCATTTATTAATCTTATTTTTAGTTTATAAAAATACATTTGTTCATTTAATATGTTCATTTAATTAAAAAATACACCCGGTTTTTAATACATGTTAGTTCCTAACTAATGTTAAATTTAGATATTTAAATTGTAGTAGTATACAGTATGTTGAAATTAACCATGTTAGGTTAATGGTGGCTCAGTGGTTAAGGCTCTGGGTTACTGACCAGAAGGTGAGGGTTCAAGCCCCAGCACCACCAAGATGCCACTGTTGTGCCCTTGACCCTATCTGCTCCAGGGATGCCATGTCTTGGCTGACCCTGCACTCTGACCCCAACTTAGCTGGGATGTGTGAAAAAAAAAATGTCACTGTATATATGTAAAAAAAAAAATCTGTATAATGTGTGACCAAAATAAAGGCTTCTATTCTAAATGCTGTTTTTATATTGTTAATAGTTTGTTCATGATTCATGATAATGTTAACTAATGAATGCTGTAAATGTATTGTAAATACTTTTAGTTCATGTTAAATAATATTAATAAATGGAAAAACAGATATTGTGGTAAAGCATTACTATAACAAAGTGTTACCAACATGTTAATAATTGTATAAGTCGTTTTGTGCCAAAAACCATCACAATTTTGTTTTCCAAGGCCTTAGAGTTAAATAGATTTTTTTGCTTCTGTACCTTTAAGAGACACACTCTTCACATAAGAAATGATATAAACATGGTTTGCAGCTATCAATCAAAGGATGCGGGTTTGAAAAGAAATTAAAATGTCTTTAACTTCCACATCAACAATAGGTTGAAAATTTTGCTGCTGAAATTGGTCTGTGCTTACCGAAATTCAAACCAATAACCCGTCACCGAAACTGGAATTATTTTTAAATGTATGGGCAATCGTGAGCTCCAGTTTACAGGTGAAATGTGTCAAAATGGCAAGTAGTATTTTTAGTTGTAAACAATGTGATACAGTCAGCAAGAATGCATGTTTTATTAACTCTACCTCCTAACCCAAACCCCAACCCTGAACTTAGGGTCAGTGGAGGAAAACATTTTTGAACAAAAATGCAAAATCAGAGTCATGCACAGCATTTTTTTATGTGAACATGGTTACACCATGGTTCCCATGGAATCAGAACTCATGCTCGGAGGTTGCCTGCACACTGCTTTACCAGTAGACCATGCCTTTACAGAAATCTGTTCACGCTTGAACTGATGCAAAAATGTCTGGTGGGGGATGACATTTGTCAGAAATTCTGTTGAATGAGGTTGATTTCAGGGTATGTGAACTTTTGGAAGAAAATTGAGATTTGAAGATTATGAACAATTTGTTTCCTTATCATATGACCCCTTCAATATAAACTTACCATTTCAAATCAGGTTTCAAAGGCTGTCTCCATTTTCCTTTCATGGTATCTTTTTGTTTTTATTTACCTCGGTGGAATGCCACACTGTGACTTTGTCTTATGATTTGCTGTCTCAGGTGGGGAAATCAAATGATTCTGAATAAAGGAATCATTTGAGGGTTGTTTTATGCAAGTGTGTTGATGAAAAACTCTAATTTAAAACAAGCAGCAAGCCACAGAGGAGGCAAGAAAAGGGAAAGCAGATGAGGAATTAGAATGCAGCATGTGCTCTGGTGAAGTATGTGTGATGCTAAGGTAATCACATGCTAACTGGATGGGCAATCAGAGTGGAGTGCATGTGTGTGTGTGTGTGTGTGTGTGTGTGTGTGTGTGTGTAGCAGACAGCTCGCCCTGTCACTATGCACTGCTGTGTGAGAACAAAGAAAGATGCTTCGCGGGTGACGAAGATCATTGCGGTCCCCTCTCAGCATTCTGAGCAGTCGCCCTGCCAAGCCCCGTCTTTTCAGGGGCAAACCTTCCTCGTCTCCGCTGTTCGGCAGGTTGCGCAACCTTTCCTGTCAGTTCTACGTTAGGAAGGAGTACAACACTGAAACAACCTGTGCCACCCACTACTAACTGAACATACAATGAAAGAACAAAGATCCCTCAGTGCAAGAAAACCAAGTACAATCAAACAAAGCATTCTTCTGATCCAATATATCAAAGCAAAGTGTGTGGTTGCAGATAATGTAAATAAATAAACAGATTAAAAGGGAACTCCAGGGGATGTAATATCATCAAATCAATTTAGGCAAGGAACTACACTAATATATAATACAGGTTTTTGTAATTCAGAGAATTTTAATAGGATATATTCTGCAAATTTCAGCAGCTGAAAAGTTACATGCAACTGCATTATGTGTGTTGCCATAAATAAGTATATATAACAATCCCCTTGGGGGCTTATTAATAAAACAATGAGGCATTTAAGCACAGCGGAGAACAAGGCATCTATCCTCACAATTAATATTCTGGTGGTAGAAACATCTATTTTGTGCTTGTAAAACAGTTAATTGGTTCATTTGTATATTAGTGCACATTCCATCATGTGGTTTGGCTGTCGCATTTGAATTATCAATGGTAATGGTCAAAGAAATTACAAACAGCACAAATCTATTGATCATTTTTACCATTTGGGGATTTTAACCAGTTGATACACAATTTCACCGAACTCGGGTGTGACGTCACTCTGCTTATATTTACAATATAATTTACCGTCCATAAATGTAATTAATGTTAACAAATTATACATATTTTCAAAGGTCTAAGGGTTCAACATTGATATCTGATCTCTGTTTCACAATAGCAATGCTTCAGAAACAGCAATTTATTTATTTGTGCCAGGAGTATAAATGAAAACATGCAATATCAAAACGGGACTTCATACCTTTGTTATGAAAAGACCATCGCCAGATTAATCCAGTTCGCAACACTTGGGTCAAATGTCCATGACAAGCGTTCATTGAAAAACTTCCAATAGCACTTTTTGTCCATAAAAGTGATCAATCTGAAAAATATTGATATATTCTCCATTGTTTACTTGAGATCTCGACTGAAAGATTTACCCTTCGTCATCGTTCTTCAACAGACTGCAATCTGAGCAGCATTCATGTTGCAAAACTGTATGATATATTAGAGTCTCATAAACAAAATGAGTGTGTCTCCAAAGTCTATTTTTAAAAATGCAGCATAGTTTTATTCATAAAATCCAAGCAGTGCAGTCAGATTTTGTGTTGTCTTGAAAGGCGGGGCCTTAATTTTACTCACTTCCAGCAATTATACAGAGAAAAAAGCTCACAGGAACCTCATTTTTTGTTAGATCATCTTCAAATTTGGAACATAGCTTCTTTTGACTTGTAGCTCGGAGAACATTGTATTTCTGGGTTGTATTGTCAATTTTATTATTATTTTTTATATTATAAAATCATGTTCAGCACAAAATATTTCCATTATTATAAACTTCAGCTTCTCTAACTTTAAAAAATAACAACATATATTAATTCTGAAATAAAGGAAATACTGAAATACCGAAACTTGGGAAATAAAGCCCAAAGTGTCTTCTTTCAAAAGATACAACTGTGTCCATACTCCAAAGGGTCCAGTAAATACAACCATTTAAGTTCAGGTATGTCATTTTCATTATTTGTGCTCAAAAGGCGGGTGCATATCAACAGGTTAAAGATCCAAGTACTTCTCATTGGGAAACTGGTTAAAAGTTCTAGTATGGTAAAACAAGCCATTGTCACAAAAATTGTCTACTGTGAAATAAACTGGTCTGAATAGGTTAATACATTGCATCTATTAAAGTAAAGCATATAAATCAAACCAAATGCAGAAGCTAATCACATTTAAAAAAAACTGTTGTGCATATACAAAGCACATGCAGGACATGCTTATTAATTCAAAGAGCTACATTTGCAAAATCAACTAAAATACCATTTGTAACACTTTATTTTTGGGATCGTAAATTAGACAGTGTGTAATGACTAATAGCTACACTTGTAAGGGAATGGTTATGAGCTTGTTTTGAATAATAAAGTATTTATTAGGACTTTGTTCACTGATTTCTTACCCTTGCCAAATAACCTCTTTATATTAGTAGGTAAACCAAATCATATTAATAGCAAGTAAGGTGCAAAATACATCCTTTATAGATTCTCAATACACTATGTGAATGTGCAACTTATAAAAAAAGTATAGAATAAATATAGAAAGCAGAGACTTTTGATGCTTAGTGTAAATAGCAACAAAAAGCATCCTCTTTGCACTAAGGGCAAATAGTGTTAGATGCTAATTAAACAATACCATACAGTATAGGGGCATCACTGCAGCATATGCATTGTCTTTATTTAGATTCCCAAAAAACACTATACATTCCCTATCCTTAGCCCTAACCATAACCTTCCCTGCTATGTTGAAATACTATATACATTCTTCATTTATTTCATACTTATAAGCTGCATATTCTCACAGAGAACTGAGAACCTATAGAGAATGTATTTTACATCATTCTAGCTATTGATATTTTTTGTTTGAGCTATAAAGCAAGAATAAGAAATCAGCCAATAAAGGCTCAATTTAATTAATAAATACTTTATTAATTAAGTCCATAGTCACTTAAAAATATAATTATTAACCATGAATTACTGTCTAATTTCTCATCCATAAACTAAATTGTTACCAAAAAGGGTCCTGTAATAAAACTGTAATAAAATGTAGCTTACAATATTTGTGTGTGTAATGCTCAAACATAATATACACTACAAACCAGAATAAGGCTTCCTGTGGGTCATAGTAACAAATGAAATTATTATAATTGACCCAGACTGCTATTATACAGATTATACAATATCTAAACTTAAAAACTCTGGTGTGCCTCATCCTACTTAATATTTAAAACATTAAAATTGAGTTCTTCTATAAGGTTGTATGTTGCAACAACATCCCATCAGTTAATTTTTTAATACATATAATGTTTAGGTAAATGTTGTGAAAAATATAAGTGGTCTTGAAATGATATTCAGGAAATGCTTTGCATTAAAATAATAAATTAGTAATATATACAAAATAATAAAATGAGCTTTTTGAACTTATCAAGTGATATGTCTGTGTTCTGAAAGTATATTTGAATAAAAAAAAAATAAAGTGGCAATGGATAAGAGGCAGGATTGGAAAAAGCTTTGTGTTATGATCAATCACAACACATGGCACAGTTCAGGCCAATTCATCACTATTACAATCACAATGCCAAATGAACCGCAAAACCAATTCCAAATGCAAACTTTAACAGACTCTGAAAGAGTCTTTTCCAAACTACAGAATAAGGGGCTATTTAAACCGAATGCATTGTTGTGTCCATCTGCATTGGTTTCAAATAATTGAGTTAATTTCATGTAGACAGTGTTTTAAATGTGTGAAATGAAACCATGTATTCAGATTATGATTGATGTCAGAAGAAAAACAATCAGGTAAAAATAAAAAGTGTTAATAAAGATAATAACCACCTTACTTGATCCTTAATTAAATATTACATAAATTCAAGATATCTGTATTGAATACACGCATATTGCCATTTCTTCATTAATTAACAACAAAGGCTTAAGAAATAGACAGGGGAGGGGCCTACTTTTCTCCTTTTAGATACTGTTAGTGGGAAGTAGCATTAACTTAACTGTAGTAGCAACTAACATGACCTTTATAGATTTACAACTGATTTGGAATGACTAGAAAGTTAAGAAGGGAAAATTCAGCCATCATTTGCTAATTCTAACATTATTCTAAATACATATTAACATCTTCCAGTTTTAAAGAATATTTACACTGTTCTATTCCATACAATATATCTATCTATCTATCTATCTATCTATCTATCTATCTATCTATCTATCTATCTATCTATCTATCTATCTATCTATCTATCTATCTATCTAATGCAAGGATGGAGTGCACAAAGTACATTATATAGACTCATAACAGAGCTCACTGACATACTTAAGCCCATTGCATTTCACAAAGTCAGTAATTGCCATTTTGTAACAAGTCATTTTCAATTGTGCAATAAAGAGCACCTCTGGGTCAAACACGTTCCCATGAATTTAATTTCACACCCGCTATAAAATATATCAGTCTGCCAAAGAATAAAGATTTAATTTTTTTTTCCTTCCTCTACTTGATTAAATCTTACAATCTTAGATATCTGGATATTCAGATTAATATTTTTTCATCTTAGTATTCTGTCTCGCCAACCAATCACCTAATTTATATTCAAAACTATCAGGCAAACAGTAGACAGACCTTCCTCTCGGCTTTGCCTGCATGCTGGATCATATTATTCACTTTAACAATTCCTCAACAGTTAAAGGGATAATTCACCCCAAAATGAAAATTCAGTCATTGTTTACTCACCGCTGTGTTGTTATAACCTCATATGACTTTCTTTCTTTTTCTTAAAACAAAGGGAGAATTTGTGAAAAAGTGTTGTTTCATGATGTCATACAATGGCAGTCATTCATGAGTTGTCTCACTTCATGAGACTGCACGAGAGCAGTGTCACTCACAAAATGGGGCATTCAAGTAAAAGATTCTGTAGGTGTTATTTTGGCCAAAATCAAGTAATTTTTTTATATACTGTTATGAGACAGATTTTGGACCAGTGCCAGTTTGCAGCGGACAGGGTTACCAGGAAAGACAGTGCAAATATAAACCAAGCAAACGACAGAATGTACCATCGCTTTCTAAGGCTGGTTAGGACAAATACTCTGATTAACATACCTTTTATCGCATGTTGTTTGCCATCAGGTTAGGACATGTGTGACTTTGGCTTCCTGAGACTCTTCAATCCCTCTTATTTTGATTTTTGAGTACTCTGTTTTAAACATATATGGCTGGGCATAGAAATGCATCTATTCTCAGACTACAAACTCATCAAATTTGTTGCACAATTTTTTTCTTTTTGTTACAAAAAATAAATTCATATGGGGTTCTAACAACACAGGGGTGAGTAAACAATGGCAGGATTTTCATTTTTGGATGAACTATCCCTTTAACCTAATTGTTACGGCATTTTATTTTTATGTTAATGGGCTTTTTAATTAATAATATTTGCCATTGACAAATGTTATCAATTTAGTTGCTATCGCCAAGACATTTTTTTTTTCATACAGTCCCTTGCCCAATATACACAGGAATATAGGGCCAGACTCAACAAAGAGAAGCAACCATGCATGCATAAAAAAGTTCTTAATAAGATACTTTTACCTGCAAGGCACCCCATGAATGACTGCAGCAGCAGCAGTTTCCATAGCAACTTCATCTTCAATTTGGTATGGTCAAAGTCAACTCACATCCAATCAGGAATGTATGTAGTCCACTCGCTGGTTTGTCCTTCTTCACTCTGCAAAGAACACAAACAATTAATTGCAAAGTTTCAATAAAAGAATATATAGTATAATTGACTATGGTTTGACATGACTTTTTCTGTTATCATAATTTCTTGAATCCCAGCTTACTGTATGTAATGTGCAGAAATAACAATAAATGTGTTGATTGATTTCTTCAAAAATGTATAAAGAGTGCAGCTCTGTGGTCCTATTAAAACTCTGTTTGAGCATACTGAACAGTATGACACATCAAAATTAGCTAAAAAAAAAAGGTGTGTGTTTGGGGGCAGGGCAATCTGTTTGTCCAACCACCGATAAACAAGGGGGTGTGTTCAAGAAACCACTTTGAAAACAACTGTCATTATTTTTGCAGTACTGTTTGGTGATGCTACTAGCACAGAAAATACCAAACAGGTCCCATAGAATGAACATTTCTCTATATACATTTTTGCAAACTGACTTGCACTTGTGACTTGCTTTCTACATTTCACTGCCGTTTCCTGGTGAAATTAATACTAGAGGTGCTACAACAACTGTGTGGATTTATCATTGTCACACAAATCACAAGAACAGTTGCTGAATTTGATTTTATAAAAAGATATTTTTCACTCTATTCTCACACCCTACTATGTTATGATATCAAAACACTTTTACTTTAAGGCATGATTTGAAAAACAAAGAATTTTAACACTTGTATTACAGACCCACCTACATTTACAAACTTATTTGTATTTCATAAGCTAGCTTGGTAGTTCACCTGATTAGAGCGTAGGACTTGCAGCTTAATGACTACAGTTCAAGCCCAGCCAATGATGCAAAAAATTGAAAAAGGCATAGACGTGACACAAAATTATGTGGTTGCTTCAGTTAATGTGTGGTTTATCTTTTTTTAAATGTTTTATTTGCATTCTAAAAAACATAAATTAGGGTTAAGTGTTGGTTATGGATAAGGATGTCTGCTTTGTTAAACTCTCACTTATCTTTTCGGACACTATTGGTTAGGTTTAGGGTAAAGTTTTCAATCAGGGAGGTACATTTTACTAATTAAAACCTCTATTTAAAAATCACATTAAAAACCTCATCTGAATACAACCTCATTTTTCTCGATTTTGGTGTCCCCCACTGGGGATTTCACTTGAAATCTGCAGACAAACATGCAATGAAGTACGAAATTTCAGTTTTGGAAAAATGTTGCATTGTTCAAGACAATTTCATGAGGCTAGGCTGGAAATTACACACTTTACCTTTAAGCCACATCCACACTAATCTGTTTAGTTGGTTTTCAGTTTTTTTACATCATCTTTTTCTAAAGTATGCAGTTTTATTTTCAAATAAAACTGATTATTGTGGATGTGGTCCTAAATTATGATTAGAATCTAATTAGAATTTAAAGATTAGAATCTGGCTTGTGCAATGTCCTGCTTCAATCCTCTCACTGCATGAAACAACATTCACAACCCATTTAACTTCCATACTGTGACGTGCAATCAGAAGTTCAACAAGAAAAAAAAAGTGGGGCGGGTCTTGATTTTCTATATTTGGAATTGACAGGACCGTGAAAAAGGGTCTCTACATGTCAAGTGGTTAGAAGGGAGGGGTTTAAAAATAAGTGTGCTTGGTGACTATATCAGCCAAAGTGGAAAACAGTTAGAGACTTGGAGCAAGATTTATATTTGAATGAAATCTAATTCAAATTGCAATAAAACCAGGAACATGTAATAAAAAAGCAAAGAGGGTCAATTTTGATTTCATATTTACTTTAAAGACAAAAAACAATAACTAATTTCTATGGTAAAACTTGGGTTACGCTATTCACAGTTACCCCCCCAGCCATTCTACTGGAAATTATTGCAAATATCTCACTTTTGACTAGTGCATAAACTTCAGTTCGATATCTGTCACTCACTCGACGTTGTGTCAATGAGTTGACACTAGGGGTCGCTCCTGCGGAGCCCACACATCTCTGATCTTGAGAAAAGGCCAATGGAAATTGGCATGTGGAATTTGTATGCCACTCCCCCAGACATACGGGTATAAAAGGAGTGACGCTGCAAACACACATCAGATATCTTCTTCGGAGCTGAGCGAGCAAGTCATAAGCTGAATTCCTCCATTCATGTCTACACGCTGTTGGATCTATGGTGCTTTCCAGCGGTTCTCCCCCTCACACACTATGTTGCTGAGCACACACCCCTGGCTCGCTCTCCCCAACCCATCGCGTTGGTTGATCAGGACCATCCGTCTCAGCTATGCGATTCAGTTCCCCAAGCGCCTGCCCAGGTTCAACGGCATCTACTCCACCGCAGTGAGAGGCGAGAAAGACGCTGCCTTGCGTGCGGAGATCACCTCCCTTCTACGGAAGGGTGCGATACAGCCTTTCCCTCCAGCCGAAGGGAAGAAGGGGTTTTACAGCCCCTACTTCATCGTACCCAAAAAAGGCGGCGGGTTGCGGCCAATCCTCGACCTGCGAGTTCTGAACCGGGCTCTGCACATACTCCCGTTCAAGACGCTCATGCAGAAATGCATTATAGCGAGCGTCCGGCATCTGGATTGGTTCGCGGCGGTAGACCTGAAGGACACGTACTTCCATGTCTCGATCCTTCCTCGACACAGACCCTTTCTCCAGTTTGCCTTCGAGGGTCAGGCATATCAGTACAAAGTCCTCTCCTTCGGCCTGTCCTCTCCAAGTCGCAGAGGCAGCCCTTGCCCCACTAAGGGAAGTGGGCATCCACATCCTCAACTATCTCGACGACTGGCTAATCTTAGTTCACTCGCGGGACATGTTGTGTGCTCACATGGACCTGATGCTCAGGCACCTCAGTTGCTTGGGGCTTCGGGTCAACTGGGAAAAGAGCAAGCTTGTCCCGGTTCAGAGCATCTATTTTCTCGGTATGGAGTTGGACTCATTCTCAATGACGGCGCGCCTCACCAACGAGCGTGCACAGTCAGTGCTGAGCTGACACAGAACACGTTGGTCCCACTGAAATCCTTTCAGAGGCTCCTGGGGCATATGGCATCCTCAGCGATGGTCACGGCACTTGGGTTGATGCATATGAGACCACTTCAGCACTGGCTACAGACCCGAGTCGCGAGACGAGCATGGCGCCACGGCATACACCGCGTCCTTGTCACGCAGGCTTGTTGCCGCTTTCTCAGCCCCTGGTCAGACCTAGCAATCCTACGGACAGGTCCCCAGGCATGTTGTGGTTACGACAGATGCCTCCCAATGGGGCAGGGGCACAGTATGAAATGGGCACTCAGTCGCCGGCCATTGGACCGGCCCGCGACTGCGTTGGCACATCAACTGCCTTGAGATGCTGGCGGTACTACTTGACCTGAGGAGGCTATTGCCATTGATCCGGGGCAAGCACGTGTTGCTCCGGACAGACAACACAGTTATGGTAGTGTATATCAACCACCAAGGTGGCCTATGCTCTCACCGTATGTCACAACTCACCCGCCGTCTCCTCCATTGGAGGCATCAGCTCAAGTTGCTGCGAGCCACTCATATCCCGGGCCACCTCAACAGCACAGCGGGCGCGCTGTCACAGCAGGTTACGCCCAGGGGAGAGTGGAGGCTCCACCCTCAAGCGGTCCAGCTGATCTGGAGTCGATTCAGCCAAGCACAGGTAGACCTGTTTGCTTCCCCAGAATCCTCCCATTGCCCACTATGGTACTCTCTGGCCGAGACTCCCCTCAGCACAGATGCCTTGGCACAAAGCTGGACCCTGGGGCTGAGCATGTATGCGTTTCCCACAGTTAGCCTACTTGCACAGACATTGTGCAAAGTCAGGAAGGATGGGGAGCAGGTCCTCTTAGTGACCCCTTATTGGCCCTCCTGGATTTGGTTCTCGGACCTCATGCTCCTCGCGACAGCCCCCCCCCCCCCCCCCCCCCATGGCGAATTCCCATGAGGAAGGACCTTCTTTCTCAGGGACGGGGCACCATCTGGCACCCGCGACCAGACCTCTGGAATCTCCATGTCTGGCCCTTGGACGGGATGCAGAAGACTTAGGTGGCCTACCACCCGCGGTAGAAGACACGATCACTCAGGCGAGGGCCCCCTCAACCAGGCGCATTTACGGCCTGAAGTGGCATCTGTTTGCTCAGTAGTGTTCTTCCTGAGGAGAATCCCCGTCCTGATGGCGCTCACCTCCATCAAGAGGGTAGAGGACCTGCAGGCTTTCTCTATCAGCGAACTGTGCCTAGAGTTTGGTCCGGCTTACTCTCACGTCATCAAGAGATCCCGACCGGGCTACGTGCCCAAGGTTCCCACGACCCCTTTCAGGGATCAGGTGGTGAACCTGCAAGCGCTGCCCCAGGAAGATGCAGACCCAGCCTTGGCGTTGCTGTGTCCGGTGCGCATTCTTCGCATCTACTTTGATCGCACGCAAAGTTTTAGAAGCTCCGAGCAGCTCTTTGTCTGCTTCCAAACAGAGGATCGCCCACTGGGTCATTGATTTCATCACTATGGCATACCACGCCCTGCATGTGCCACCCCCTGCTGGTCTACAAGCCCATTCTACCAGGGGTGTTGCGGCTTCCTGGGCATTGTCCAACGGCACCTCTCTAGCAGACATATGTAGAGCCGTGGTCTGGGCAACACCTAACACCTTTGCAAGGTTCTATAACCTCAGGGTTGAGCCAGTTTCGTCCCGTGTGTTATCAGGTGACACAAACAGGTAAGTTCGGGTCAGCTGACCGGGTATATCGCTTGTCATAGTGCCTGTCTTTCACCAGTTATGTTCACAAGAAGTGTGAACCCTGGACGTTCTTCCTCCCTAGCCAAGCGGCCGTTGAGTCTTCAGAGAGGCTTGCTGCCGCCCCAGTACGGGCGTCACCCAGGCCCCCGTACTGAGGTAAGTGCTCCACATGCTCTGGTTGTCCCCTAGGCAACCCCGTGTGATGTATATTACGCAAAAAATTTTCCCTGCTGGTAAACAGGGGCTTCCTTGGGCAGAGGGCCGTCTGTCCTTGGTCGCCGTGTTTGTAGACCTGCCAGTGTGTTGGGGGGTAGTTATGTGACAGCTTGCTGTGCTGGCCAGTCTCGCACCGCCAGTCTGCGTAACTCAGTTCAGCTCTTGTGGCATTTTCCATTGGGACCCCAAGTGTCAACTCATCGACACAATGTTCAGTGAGTGACAGATAGGGAACATCTCGGTTACTGATTTAACCTCTGTTCCCTGATGGAGGGAACGAGACACTGAACCAACCCCTGAAATGGATCGGCTCCTTAGTGTGATACCTGATGTGTGTTTTCAGCGTCACTCCTTTTATACCCATATGTCCGGGGGAGTGGCATGCAAATTCCACACGGCAATTTCCATTGGCCTTTTCTCAAGATCAGAGATGTCTGGGCTCCGCAGGAGCAACCCCTAGTGTTAACTCATCGACACAACGTCTCGTTCCCTCCATCAGGGAACAGAGGTTACATCAGTAACTGAGACATTGAGGATTGATTTCATTATGAGAACATTTTGTCTGGCAAAACCATCATCAAGTTTTTAATCATTACAGATTTTGATTCAATACTCGAATGACACAAGCTGTGGCAGAGTTTCCTTCTACGTTGCTGCTGTGGCTAACAATGTTTACTCCCACACTATGTAAACAGTTTAATACATTTGTTGAGCCTTTACATACCACATTCACATACCCCCTGTGTGTTTGGTGTGGTTGAGAGATGTTTGTAGTGAGAATGATAGATGGGAGAAGAGGAAGCATTGTGTCAGAGGCGGCTCTGTTTTTACTTCTCTGAGGAAATCCCAAGGGTATAACCATGGAATCGGGACCCAATCTAAAAAGCACACATTATGTCAAGGAAAAGAGTAATTCTCTGTGTGTTTTAGGCCACTGACACTGAAAAAGTGAAAAAGTAACTGAAAAGCGGGTGGAAATCACCGTAAAGTCCCAAAATCCCCTTGCAGAACACTTCTGCTAGTGTCTTTTTAAAACAGTCCTGCTTTACACAAAAGGAGGAGTAGGGATGCCAAAATATAGAAAAACCAAACAAATTTAGCTTTTTTATAAATTATATTCTGTCAGTGCACAAACATTGCATATGTCTAAACATTTCCACAGTTATATTTCTACAGGTAAAATATCCTTACTAGCTAAAACAGAATAGCGTAGCAGAGATTAAAAATGTAATACCAAGAGAATCGCGCATCACAAGCCAATCAACTATTTAGCCCTTTTTGGTGAGTCGCACCTGCAAATACCTAAAACTTTATTTCCAGGTTTAATTTAGATTTTTAATAGACTCAGATTTTTGAACCCCACAACGTGGGTTTATGTTTTATTCTTTAATGTAATTTTGAGTGTGACCATGGTTTAGGAGGGTGTACCTGTATGTTGGGTTGGAAATCTCAAGGATTAATAGCGTGCTTTCTATATTACATTGTTCTGAAAGCAAAAAGAAACAAATAAAACATGGAATGTTGGCTGTCATCCACGCAGTCTGACTAAAGCAAAGCGGGCACATTTACTTGCACGATTAACCAAAAGTGAAGTGCTGATGTCTCGTGATGCGCACATAGCTTGCACGCCCTGCACAAATCTGTTGGGTATACTGCAGTCTCGTCACATTTTAAGTTTTTGCTAAGTCTCTCATTCAGCTCATGAAAACACGCTGCATGGCACGCGTGTCATAGGTTACAGACCCCTAGCCTACAAAATAAAGCAAGCCGGCTATATATATATATATATATATATACACTGTAGGGATCGAACTCTCACCTCCTATTGGCGCATGACAGAACACCCCTAAACCATGACGTCATCGGGATACTTCTGAGATCATTCTGGGCATTGCTTCCAGCAACATTTGCATGGGGTGCAAAGACGCAACTCATTGCTACTCTCAGGTGTAGTCTGGTTGCACAACGAAGTAACGTACAACTTGAAACTGTGGCCATACAATCTCCATCTCGCTGGACGAGTTGAGATTACTCTGTGTTCCACTAAAACACTCTAACGGATCTGAAGGAGATTTCTCTTCCCTCTTCAACCGAGTTGACGTCGCTGATTTCTCCACCAGCCCGCCGAATATCAGCGGCCGTACCGCCTGCCGGCAGAGAGAGGAAATGGCCTCCTGTCACCACACGAGCCTCGAGGAACGGTCGGAGTTAAAGGACGGATGAACACACATTCTGCCTGCATCCTCACGTGATCCAAGTAAGAGGTTTATGTCTGGGCAGAAATAGATTATCATAATGTGTTATTCTTGTGTACCAAGGCTATTGTTTGTACAGTTTACAGACCGCTTTGTCCGCTCAAAGCTGCTATTAATACTCAAGGTATTACTGTAACATACTGTTATCACGAATGAGATTTCCTGTGTTGTAGGCCAACCACGTTTGACTGTTGTGTATTTCCAGTGTGGATGAGACTGGCACACTGAGTTTATCCATTAAAGAGCCAAAGACCGTGGAACGGTTTACAAGCTGTACACTGTCTCTGAGTGCTAGCTGATAGTTTTGCTGCTGCTTTCTCTCCCACGATCGCGAAACCGGTTTCGGTGCCGCCACTTTTTCTCTCTTCCTCTCCCTCTCTCTCTCTCATACTAACCACACACACACACACACACACACACCTTCCATTCATGTGTTATAGGCTTGTTTTTTTACCATATTTAATCATGTCACGGTTTAGTTTGTAGTTGTAAGTCGGAGGTTTATCGACTGCAGTGAATTGATTATTAATTAATATTACTGCATCAATAATTTTTTTTTATATTTCAAAGAGAAGTGTTTTGGTTTGTTTTGCATACACCTGTGTCAAGGGCTGGAAGGGGATGTCAGTGCTCATATTCAAGCATTCTTTGTTTGCTTTTGAATGTCAATGTTCTCCGAACGTCGATTTTCCTAAGAGAAAGATCTAATATTGAGACTGTTATACTGTCTGGATATTAGCCCCTGATTCCAGGGTGGTGCCCCGGCGATATTAATCCTTATTAATATTCAATTGATTTTGATAATTGATAATTATCTGTGATGATTGTTGAATTTGAAGGATCAGTAAGCTAGTGTTTCAATGTTTCATTAATTTGAATAATTAATGATTATCTTTGATAATTATAAATTTTTGATAATAACCAAACCTGCTCCTGAACGTAGTGCACAACAGGGTTGTTGTGGGTTTAATGTAGGTGTTTTATTACCTTTCATCCAAGGACCCAGTTTAGCTGCTTCGGAAGGGTAAACTTTGAGTGTGAATAATTTGTTTTGTTCCCTCCTAGGGCTGGGCGATATGCAAGAAATATGTTCATGATATTTTTATAAAAAAAAAATAAAAAAAATACATACATATATATATATACAGTGAGGAAAATAAGTATTTGAACACCCTGCTATTTTGCAAGTTCTCCCACTTAGAAATCATGGAGGGGTCTGAAATTGTCATCGTAGGTGCATGTCCACTGTGAGAGACATAATCTAAAAAAAAAAATCCAGAAATCACAATATATGATTTTTTAACTATTTATTTGTATGATACAGCTGCAAATAAGTATTTGAACACCTGTCTATCAGCTAGAATTCTGACCCTCAAAGACCTGTTAGTCTGCCTTTAAAATGTCCACCTCCACTCCATTTATTATCCTAAATTAGATGCACCTGTTTGAGGTCGTTAGCTGCATAAAGACACCTGTCCACCCCATACAATCAGTAAGAATCCAACTACTAACATGGCCAAGACCAAAGAGCTGTCCAAAGACACTAGAGACAAAATTGTACACCTCCACAAGGCTGGAAAGGGCTACGGGGAAATTGCCAAGCAGCTTGGTGAAAAAGGTCCACTGTTGGAGCAATCATTAGAAAATGGAAGAAGCTAAACATGACTGTCAATCTCCCTCGGACTGGGGCTCCATGCAAGATCTCACCTCGTGGGGTCTCAATGATCCTAAGAAAGGTGAGAAATCAGCCCAGAACTACACGGGAGGAGCTGGTCAATGACCTGAAAAGAGCTGGGACCACCGTTTCCAAGGTTACTGTTGGTAATACACGAAGACGTCATGGTTTGAAATCATGCATGGCACGTAAGGTTCCCCTGCTTAAACCAGCACATGTCAAGGCCCGTCTTAAGTTTGCCAATGACCATTTGGATGATCCAGAGGAGTCATGGGAGAAAGTCATGTGGTCAGATGAGACCAAAATAGAACTTTTTGGTCATAATTCCACTAACCGTGTTTGGAGGAAGAAGAATGATGAGTACCATCCCAAGAACACCATCCCTACTGTGAAGCATGGGGGTGGTAGCATCATGCTTTGGGGGTGTTTTTCTGCACATGGGACAGGGCAACTTCACTGTATTAAGGAGAGGATGACCGGGGCCATTGAAGATGGGTCGAGGCTGGGTCTTCCAACATGACAATGACCCGAAGCACACAGCCAGGATAACCAAGGAGTGGCTCTGTAAGAAGCATATCAAGGTTCTGGCGTAGCCTAGCCAGTCTCCAGACCTAAACCCAATAGAGAATCTTTGGAGGGAGCTCAAACTACGTGTTTCTCAGTGACAGCCCAGAAACCTGACTGATCTAGAGAAGATCTGTGTGGAGGAGTGGGCCAAAATCCCTCCTGCAGTGTGTGCAAACCTGGTGAAAAACTACTGGAAACGTTTGACCTCTGTAATTGCAAACAAAGGCTACTGTACCAAATATTAACATTGATTTTCTCAGGTGTTCGAATACTTATTTGCAGCTGTATCATACAAATAATTAGTTAAAAAAATCATATATTGTGATTTCTGGATTTTTTTTTTAAGATTATGTCTCTCACAGTGGACATGCACCTACGATGACAATTTCAGACCCCTCCATGATTTCTAAGTGGGAGAACTTGCAAAATAGCAGGGTGTTCAAATACTTATTTTCCTCACTGTATATATATATATATATATATACACTCACCTAAAGGATTATTAGGAACACCTGTTCAATTTCTCATTAATGAAATTATCTAATCAATCAATCACATGGCAGTTTCTTCGATGCATTTAGGGGTGTGGTCCTGGTCAAGACAATCTCCTGAACTCCAAACTGAATGTCAGAATGGGAAAGAAAGGTGATTTAAGCAATTTTGAGCGTGGCATGGTTGTTGGTGCCAGACGGGCCGGTCTGAGTATTTCACAATCTGCTCAGTTACTGGGATTTTCACGCACAACCATTTCTAGGGTTTACAAAGAATGGTGTGAAAAGGGAAAAACATCCAGTATGCGGCAGTCCTGTGGGCGAAAATGCCTTGTTGATGCTAGAGGTCACAGGAGAATTGGCCGACTGATTCAAGCTGATAGAAGAGCAACTTTGACTGAAATAACCACTCGTTACAACCGAGGTATGCAGCAAAGCATTTGTGAAGCCACAACACGCACAACCTTGAGGCGGATGGGCTACAACAGCAGAAGACCCCACCGGGTACCACTCATCTCCACTACAAATAGGAAAAAGAGGCTACAATTTGCAAGAGCTCACCAAAATTGGACAGTTGAAGACTGGAAAAATGTTGCCTGGTCTGATGAGTCTCGATTTCTGTTGAGACATTCAGATGGTAGAGTCAGAATTTGGCGTAAACAGAACGAGAACATGGATCCATCATGCCTTGTTACCACTGTGCAGGCTGGTGGTGGTGGTGTAATGGTGTGGGGGATGTTTTCTTGGCACACTTTAGGCCCCTTAGTGCCAATTGGGCATCGTTTAAATGCCACTGCCTACCTGAGCATTGTTTCTGACCATGTCCATCCCTTTATAGCCACCATGTACACATCCTCTGATGGCTACTTCCAGCAGGATAATGCACCATGTCACAAAGCTCGAATCATTTCAAATTGGTTTCTTGAACATGACAATGAGTTCACTGTACTAAAATGGCCCCCACAGTCACCAGATCTCAACCCAATAGAGCATCTTTGGGATGTGGTGGAATGGGAGCTTCGTGCCCTGGATGTGCATCCCACAAATCTCCATCAACTGCAAGATGCTATCCTATCACTATGGGCCAACATTTCTAAAGAATGCTTTCAGCACCTTGTTGAATCAATGGCACGTAGAATTAAGGCAGTTCTGAAGGCAAAAAGGGGGTCAAACACAGTATTAGTATGGTGTTCCTAATAATCCTTTAGGTGAGTGTATATCAATATTCAATTACATTGTCAACCCCCCGGCTGAGGGATCAGGGATATTATGCATTGAAAATGTAATTAATTTATTTTAAAAATGAAAAACTTCCAGCCAGGTCTACTAAGCAACCAAATTGGCCCGGTTGCTAGGGAGGGTAGAGTCACATGGGGTAACCTTCTCGTGGTCGCGATTAGGGGTTCTTGCTCTCAATTGGGCGTGTGATAAATAGTGCGTGGAACGTGGAGAGTAGCATGACACTCCACGTGTTGTGAATCACCGCGGTGTCATGCACAGCGAGCCATTTGATAAGATGAGCTGATTGACAGTCTCAGAAGCAGAGGCAAGAAGCAGAGGAAGCAGAAGCAGAGGATTGAGGTGAGTAACCGTGCCACCACGAGGACCTACTAAGTAGTGGGAATGGGATATTCCACATAGGGAGAAAAGGGGATTAAAAATAAATAAACAAATTAAACCAAAGACATTTCTATATTCAAATAGCACTTCAAACAAACTAAAAAGCAATTAAAATAACGAAGTGGTCAGAAAAACAAAAAACATATATAAACACCTTTCCATTTACCATCATGCAGGTATCCGTCTATGACAACAGGAAGAAAACAGGATTGCTGCAAAGCTGAACAAATAAAATGAATACCGTATCTCTAACAAACCCACACAATCTCAAAATAAATCATGTATCACAGACTCTTGCTTAAATAGGCAGTGCTTGGAAAATACAAAAATGCTACGTTTTCACTATAAAGGAAGCAGCACATGCATTTATTTAATTAAATTGTATTCTTTTGAAGATTGATACTCATATTAGGTCATATCACGAATCCTGTATTTCCGCCCACAAATTTAAGACCTCTTTAAATGATAATTATGACTTTTGTTGTATCATTTAAGAAAATTAAGATCTAAAACCAATTATAAATGTAAGCATAATAATTATAATGATGATAATAATCACTGAAATATAAATCATGGTTCGAAGTGAACATGTTTTTGTATTATTTTAAGATTAATTACAGATGTATAGGTTATACATAAAGTGACCCTGTAGAGTTGCGCTCACAAAGAACTGAACTCATAGCACCTCCTGAGCTGAGATGGTCTCATAGTTGATACTATTCTTGCAAATTTTTTAAAGAAGACTGCAACAAAGAAAGTGTGAGAAAGTGCAAACGCATGTTCGACGAGACTGCACGCATCCGAACAAACAGCACATCAGACATGCGCATAGACCGCTTTTCTGTCGTCTATTATTAAAATATAATAAAGTGTGTTGCTTCAAGAGCATTTTTGTGTGTCTAACAGCATTTTTGGAGTCATTCCGAATCATAGACGTCTTACAGTTACCCACCATGCAAATTGTATTCGCTACCTGCAATTAAACGTCTTCTGTCAATCTTTGCTGCCTGTGTAATTTGATAAGTTGGTTAAAGAATGTCTGTCTTTCAATGCATTATTTAGTTTCATTTATCATGGGTCACAAACTCTTCATCGGGCAACTATTCTTTATTTAAGGCTATTCTATTCGTTAAGCTATTGTATTGATATTGGAAGTTCCATTCATAACTTTGCCCCCTTTTACCCAGTATAAAATCTCACACTGGTGTTGTCCCTTGTACTGAGTAAAACCAGTAACACCATACAATGATGTGACAACCCTAGTGTCAATACAATGAAATATCGATATATCCCAATACTTTTTCTTAAGATATTGTATTGATACTTAGATCTGTGTATCGTGATATATTGTGATATTTTCAGTTCAGTCAGAGTATGAGGCACAAAAGAGACAAACTGATCCTGCAGGATTCACAGTGTCTCTCACGGACATGCTAGACCTCTCTCACAGCCGGGCAAAAATATAGATTTTCTGCTTAATCTTCATTTGTATGATCCCAATGTCAATTCTTAAAATGCCAAGATCACTCTTTCTTTCTATCAGCAATACCCAACAATCAGATGTGTATAAGTACTTCCCATTTGCCACCAAAAATGTCTGTGATTAGCCACTGTCTGGTAATTGTTTTAGATTTCACTCACCAGTGTTTGAGTGGTGTAGTGACATAAAAGTTCAGCACCGAGATCTTTTCTCTGCGTACTGAGAGTAAAAGTTTTGACTCTTTTTGTGTAATGTGAGTCCAAAGACTGGATCCAAGCAAACCATTTGTTGTTTAATAATATCACTTTTTATATCCGTTCTGTTCACTAATCTCTAAGGTCAGTTATTTATCAAAAACAACAAAAGAAACATTTAGTTCTAATCACACATTGCATTGATGCTGAAAAGGAGCCATTCAACCAAACAAACACCACTGTTAAAGTCCCTCCCACAGGTCTTAAAGAGACAGTACCATTTTAGAGCAAATTAAAAGTAAAAGTAAATACTTGTAAATAGTACATATTAGGCATGTAAACAACAAAAATGTAGCAATATACTGTATATATGCAATAGAATATATGCAATTTAAATGCACCACATTTATTGGACTACATGGACTACATTTTTACTAAAGCTAAAATGTCACCAAAATTATGAAAAAAAAGTCAGAATGTGCCCTGTATAATTAATAACAGCATTAGATGAAAGAAAATTTCTTTCATGCTCTATGCAAGCAAAATGGACATTACAACTAGTAATTGACCGATATGGGTTTTTTCATGACCAATACCAATATCCAGAAAGCAGAGTGGTCGAAAGGCCAATACAATGCCGATATATCACATAATTTAATAAAGTTATAACATAAACATAAAATTGCAAAATCGTACCATGATATTGTGATGTATCGTGATCTATAGAATCGTATATGCGTATTATATCATGAGGTGGCTGGCGATACCCAGCCCTAGTAGATAATTTTGTGCCACACCAAACTCTTTCCTACAGTGATACCGCCACCTTTCCCTGCATTAATGTTATTAATGCATGAGAGTTGCCAAGTGCCAGTGCATTCACAGTGCAGTTATACTGTATATTATATATATATATATATATATATATATATATAAAAAATAATAATAATATTTGTAGATAAATATGTATAATTATTTCATCATTATATATTTAATTATTGTTATATGTGGGGCTTTCTCAGCAAATATTTGTATATGCGATTAAATGCGATTAATCACGATTAATTAATCATGAAACCATGTAATTAATTTAATTAAAAATTTGAATCGATTGACAGCCCTAATAAAATAATATTGTATTTAAAATGGTAAATTTTGCAGTTTCTTCTGATTTCTCTTTAGTTATCTTTTCTTTTTTTTTTTTTTTTTTGCACTTGAAGAAATTGTTTATACATTAGGAAGAAGGAAATAACAGTACATACAGTAGTTCAGCAACCATAAAAGGCATGTGCGCATTAACAGCACACGTGAAGCACTTTTACTTTGAATTTGCACTCACGTGCTCATGCGGATCCAGCATTGCAGCAATCTCTTCTGACAGTTTAAACGGCCTGAATCACCTGTTTGGACTGACCGTCATGATTTTTGAATCGGAGGAACTTTAGATCCTGATCCTGAATTTATGATTCTGGCTGATAGAATACACACTTCAGAGGAAGATATTAGATGAGCGCTCAACGGGAAAAAAAAAAGCTGGATTTTCGTGAAGTTTGTGAATTACATCTGTTTAAACGAGATATGTGTATATTCACAGATGGTATATGATATTCGCTTTATTGATATTTGTCTTTTTATCATTAGACAAGACAGTTAAAATATACAGGGAACTGATGAGGAGAGACTGTTAGAATACGTGCTTCAGAGGAAGATTTATGAGCATTGCACAGGATGCTGAATCTGCTGAAATTGTGTGAGGTTGGTTTATTACATCTGTTTAAATGAGATATGCACATATTTGCAGATGGTACATGATATTAATATCGGCTGGTGCCAGTAATAAAAAACTACAGCATATCGGCCAATTCAACGGCTTCTGCGATATATATTGACCACTAATTATATCTAAATTATACACAAATTAATTCAAATTAAAAGCGAAATTCGTTCCATGATATTGTGATGTATCGTGATATATAGAATCGTATATGCGTATTGTATCGTGAGGTGGCTGGCGATACTCAGCCCCATCCAGTACAAATGTACCTGTCTTGAAAACTACTCATTTATGAGTAAAAGAGTAGGTAATTTAAAAGTACACATGAGTACTGAGTAGTGAGTACTTAGTACTGAGATGTGAAAGCTATGCCCCATTATAATAAACACTGTATGCTTCAATTTAAAAATTTAGCACACACACCATAATATACATTCCCTTTTTTGGCTGTTTGTCAAAATGAATAAAAAAATATAGATATTTTAAAGAAACTTTTAAAATATATCACTTATTTATAATAAACACTACATGAATCTGATTCCATAAAATAAAAGGGACACACGATTACAGAGATAAAAAAAATATTTTCAATACACTGATCACCATTGTAATTACAATAAAATCTGTTTATGTATAGAGTCTAAAATGCCCTTAATGCCGACAGAGCGAGTTATTGTTGCACATAAAATCTTATGGTCAAACCATTGCAAGGAATGTAAAAAATGCTAAAAAAACAGGGTCACTTGGCATGCCATGTCCTGCACAATAGAGAAGGTGGAGTGGGGTGGGAAAAGTTGTTTGGTACAGGGGCCACAGCGAGCTTTAAAGGGATAGTTCACCCAAAAAATGAACATTCTTTCATCATTTACTCCCTCTCATACATTCCAGATGTGTATGGCTTTCTTTCTTAGGTAGAACACAAATGATGAGTTTTATTAAAATGTCTCCACTCTTTTGGTTCACTCAATGCAAGTGAATGGGTGCCAAATTTTTGAAGCTCCAAAAATCAAATAATCAGCATAAAAGTAATTCATGTGACTCCAGTGGTTAAATCCATGACTTCAGAAGCAATATGACGGTGTGTGAAAAACAGATCAACATTTTAGTCAATTTTTACTATAAGTTATTCTCTCTGCTCAGTCAATCTCAACTTTCACTTTCACTTTCACATTCTTCTTGTGTTTTTGGTGATTCAAATTCTTCATTTTCTGAAGTGTATTTGTAACTGGCAAAATGTTCTGCCTCTCTGAAGAATTGCTCTACAAAGGTTGATACTTTCTGTCCAGCATTAGAAAAACTTGATAAAGGCTGAGCATAATTATAAATGATTTCATCATCTTTACTTACTATTATTAAAAAAAATTCACTGTTTTACTATATTTCATTAACACTTTTAAAGCTACTGAAGTTATTCAGCCAAAAGCAGTGAGTGGTTTTCTAGATTTCTTGTTATTGTTGTTTTATTAATAGTCTTTAAATAACACACTACACAGTGGTTTATCAAGTTACATATACACATGAAGTCTGACATTTTGATATAAATATATTTGTTATCTCACTGTTTAAGTTCACTTTACATAACTTCACAGACATAACTGACTGCGTTAACATTAATACCTAGCCAAGATGGGCACTGGCGGAATTATAAAGTTTATTTTGATTGTTTAGGCGCTCTCGGAACACATGCACTTGTAAAGTGCAGCGCACAAACATTAGCTGTCTGTCAGTCAAAAAGCGTGCAGCTACAGAAGTAAGGCAATAAAAAGTCAGTCTTCGATATTTTATTGAGATCAACCAACCAGTGATGTGTTGCTATCGCAATCAATGTAATGAATACCCCTAGTCTAGATGTAGAACATATAGAAAATTACTAAAAAATGTATAACCGATATAGAGGACATCACCTTTTTCCAGTAGACATCGAGATCATTTTATCACCCAACCCAATTGATAATGTTGCATTAACCTCTCTCAGCAATAATATCAGTGATAGCTAAATTACAGGCTGTGTTATAGATACACAGAATCAAGTAATCAGATATATGCAATTAACCTCGATATGTTTCTTCAAATTAGAGGCAGATTAATGCTGATTGCTGATCAAGCAATTGGCCTTTTTCACTGAAAAAAGCCCTTTCAGGTGCGGTCGTGGTTGTTCAGGTGTTGAAGTACACGTTATCCTCCACATCCATAATAGCTGGTGCCTGATTTCTATGTGATTTGATTTGATAGGAGTCACGAGACTCTTGTAGCCAATCATATTGATGGATAAAAATTTAATCAGGACAGGGGTGAAGTGAAAACAGAGGAGGGAAAATAGTGCACTAAATGTGCAGTTACAGCCTGCACATTTGTTGTACTCAAGGAAAACTACTACTTAATAACAATAACGTGAGTATTTGTAATTTGTTACATTACACCCCTGATTGTAACATTGTGTTCATGACAATTAAGCTGCTCAGTGAGTATTCTCATTACTATAATCCAAAATAAATAATTAAATCAATTGTAAAAAATCATGACAATGAGATTATAGTTTATTTTGGGGTGTTTATCTATGGGCATTTTCCTGTCCCAGGGGTTGATTCTTTTTCAAATACACAGAATTCAAGTTCTTTTCATTTTATTATATGAAGGGCACATTGATACTGACATTTTTAACCTAGCTTTCATAATTTATTTTTGATACTTTTCAACTGCATTTTATGCATGCATTTTACTGTTTTAGTCTTGTCCCGGGCCCAGATTTTAATATTAAACAATGAAAATCCATTAAAACATTAAAAATGTATACATTTTTAAAACTATGACAATAAAAACAAAATGACAATATTTATTGTCATTTTTTTGCAAATGTTTTCAAATTATGGCTATACCCAATTGTGACATCATTTCCATCACAACAAAAAATATAAAGATCATCCTTGAAATGAAGTGATGTTAGAAAAATATAAAAGAAAATTCAAGGTAACTATTATTTGCGAGCAGAAATCTTTTTTTTTTCTTTTTTGCCAAATTACACAAAAAGTGCAAAATATTATTTAAATGTGTGTATTTAGAATACATCAAATGTAACCTATGAAATAAGCCTCAGCAAGACAAAGGAGACTGTCATTTTATTCCAAAAACAAAATACAGAATTTGAGGGGTGTGTGGTGGAAATCACACTTTGGTGGGAAGTTCACAGTGCTAAAAGTGACCGAGGCTTCATGCAGTTCTGTTTCAATAAAACAACATTAATAGTGACCACTATTAACCTAAAAAAATATATATAAATATGGTCCTTATAAGCACCATAAAAGCTGTCTATGTGACTCATGCTCTTCATTCAACATCTTCTAAAAACATTCAATAGCGTTGTGTGACAAACAGACCAAAATTTATGTTGTAATTCATGAAAAATCTCAGACTCGAGAGCTGACGTGAGTCAGTGAGCTGAACTTAACTATTTTTGAGCCGTTTCTTTTCAATGAACAGGTTGATCCAGTCCACCAATCCGACTGAACAATAGGTTCACAAATCAAACTGATTCATTCACGATTCTGTTCACTCACACTGACTCAATAATCCAGTCACAACAATTTTATTGTTAACAGCACAGGGACGATTATCAGGGAATAACAACTTAAATTTCAGTCAGTCCAAATACAAAGCTATCATAAAGATTTAGAAGACTTGTAATATAGAGTATGAGTCATTTAGTATGAACTATGTTTATGTTCCCAGAAAGGAGAATAGCAATGATCCAAAACCTGGTCCCCTCGTGTGTTGAAGTCGATGTGTTGGTGGTATTTTGGAAAGATTGTTTTAAAATTGGCTTTGTTAAAGTCCCCGGTAACAATGAACGCGGCCTCACAGTGTGCGGTTTCCTGCTCACTTATGCTCCCATACAGTTCCTCGAGTTCCCGGTCTGTGTCGGCTTGTGGGGGGATGTACACAGCTGTAATAATGACCTCTGTGAATTCCCTCGGTAGCCAGAATGGTCGACACAGAAGCATGAGATATTCCAGATCAGGAGAGCAGAAAGACTTGATAAAATGTACGTTCTTCTGATCACACCATGATTTGTTGATCATACACCACCACCTCTGCTTTTACCTCAGAGGTCTTTCGCTCTGTCCACTCGGTGCACGGAGAAACCTGTGGGTTAGATGGCCGAGTCTGGAATCTCTGCAGACATCCAGATTTCTGTAAGGCAGATAATACAGCAATCTCTCGTCTCTCGTTGGAAAGATATCCGCGCTCTCAGCTCGCAGAGCTTGTTGTCCAGAGATTGAACATTTGCCAGTAGTATACTGGGTAGCGGTGGTTTGCGCAATGTCTTACTCTGAACGGCGGCTCTTTTTCCCCCTTTCCTTCTGCGTGGCCGGGCAGCCCAGAATGGCATGTTTGTAAACAGCGGGTCAGCACTCAGGAATTTGAAGTCCGGTTTTCGGTGTGTAATTGCCGAACCAATGTCCAAAAGCATATGTCTGTCGTAAACAATAAGGCAGACAACATCCAAGACAAAAAAACAAAAAACTGTAAACAAAACAAACAATAAACTGCAGTGTTGTATCGGAGCTCGCAACGCAGCTCGGGATACAACATACTCGGCACCATCTTGAGTCATCAGTATGCAGTAAATGTATAAACGTCAACCATTGTGCCTGTACCGAAGCAAGCCAAAATCACTTGCCTAAATGACTGGCGTCCTGTTGCTCTGACCCCCATCATTAGCAAATGCTTTGAGAGGTTAATCAGAGATCACATCTTCTCTGTGCTGCCCACCTCTTTAGACCCACTGCAGTTTGCCTACCGCAACAACCGCTCCACTGATGATGCCATTGCATCTACAATACACACTGCTCTCTCCCACCTGGAAAAAAGGAACACATATGTGAGAATGCTGTTTGTAGACTACAGCTCAGCGTTCAACACCATAGTGCCCTCCAAACTTGATGAGAATCTCTGGGCTCTGGGCTTAAACAGCTCGCTGTGCAGCTGGATCCTGGACTTCCTGTCAGGCAGACGTCAGGTGGTTAGAATGGGCAGCAACATCTCATCACTGACCATCAACACTGGAGCTCCACAGAGCTGTGTTCTCAGCCCACTCCTGTATTCCCTTTACACAAATGATTGTGTTTCGACACACAGCTCCAATGCCATCATTAAGTTTGCTGAAGATACGACAGTGGTAGGTCTGATTACTGACAATGATGAAACCTACAGAGAAGAGGTGCACACTCTGACACGCTGGTGTCAGTAAAACCAAGGAGCTTGTAGTAAAGACAGAGAACACAGCCCCATCACCATTAATGGAGCACCAGTGGAGAGAGTCAGCAGTTTCAAGTTCCTGTGTCCACATTACTGAGGAACTCACATGGTCCATCCACACTGAGGCCGTTGTGAAGAATGCTCACCAGCGCCTCTTCTTCCTGAGACGGCTGAGTAAGTTTGGAATGAACCACCACATCCTCACATGGTTCTACACCAGTACTGTAGAGATCATCCTGACTGACTGCATCACCACCTGGTACGGCAATAGCACCGCCCACAACCACAAAGACCTGCAAAGGGTGTTGCGAACTGCCAGAAAAATCATCGGAGGTGAGCTTCCCTCCCTCCAGGACATATATAACAGGCGGTGTGTGAAAAAAGCTCAGAGGATCATCAGAGACTCCAGCCACCCGAGTCATGGTCTGCTCTCACTGCTTCCATCAGGCAGGCGGTATCGCAGCATCAGGACCCGCACCAACCGACTACATGACAGCTTCTTCCCCCAAGCAATAAGACTTTTGAACACTTGATCTCTCACGATCAACAATCACTTTATTAATCTATTATCTCACACTGGACTGTCATAATTATATTCTCCACAATATAACAACTGCATATATATTTTTATATACTCTTATTTTTATTATATGTGTATTCTATATTGTGTATATTGTATATTATTATTGTGTTGTGTAAGTATGTGTACATTTGATATGTAAATTGTGTTGTGTAAATATATTGTTTATTGTAATTGGTATATGTCTCGTCACTGTCATGACTGCTATGTTGCTCGGAACTGCACACAAGACTTTCACCCACTGTTGCACTTGTGTGCATGGTAGTGTGAAAATAAAGTGATTTGATTTGATTTGATTTTGACAATTCCTTTATGCTATAGATCATATTTAATGTCTTATTTCGGTTTTAATTAGTGCAATCTCCCCTGCTCTCTCTTAAGCCAGATCTTCTTTCTCTGTACCTGAGCTAGCAAGATATGAAACCAGACCAGATCACAGCGGCTGGCTCTTCAGTGACTCAAAATCAGCTGGATCTACATGGATGACATGTGCAGATACAGGTTTTTTCTATATCAAGATCTGTCAACAGCAGATCCTCTATCCCCACTGTGTCCTTGAGCAAGGCTTTTAAACCAAGATAGGGGACTGTTCTTAAGTATTGTAAGCTGCTTTAGAACAAAACGTCTGCCAACTGACCAGCCAAAAGGAATAACATTTCAGGATTTATTTATTTTTTATTTGTACTTTGAAGGGACAGTTCACCCAAAATGTAAATTTGTGTAATCGTTTACTCATCCACACATCACTCCAAACCCATATGACTTTCTTTCTTACATGGGAAAGTACATTTTTCACAACTGTTGGTCCAAACGACTTGTCTTATCCCTGTGTTATATTTTTCAAGTCTATTCTAATTGTGTTAGTATGCAAACCTGGCATGTGAAAATCTATAGTGCCAGAATGGTTGCCCATGATACAAAACGTCATCCGTTCTTGCAAGGCTTGGAACTGATCACAAAGTTTCAATATGTGGTAGCGTGAATGAGATTTGAAAAGTATGGTGAAGGGAAGATTATCAGTGAATAATGACCTCAATTTCGGTCAGTTCTATATAAATGCTCTTGGATATAATTTCAAAATACTTTAAATATATTGCACGATTCAAATGGAATATTTTATGGCATTTCTCGTCCTTTTATGAGCTCAACAGCACCTGTGTCCACCTGTGCTTCCTTGAGCAACATTTTATTTTCTCTGGAAGTGGAGATTCTGTGGAGATTTTAGGCAGTATGTTAGTCTCAGTAACAATTAATTTCTCTCTCTACAGTGAAAGTGAATGGTGACTGAGGCTGTCATTCTGCCCAACATCTCTTTTAATGTTTCATAGATGAAAGAAAGTCATATGGGTAAGTAAATATGAATGTTTTTGCAATTAAATGTTTTTGGTTGAACTATCCCTTTTCAAACATTTTCAAACAAACATACCATATATTTTACAGTAAATCTAGACAGGTAAAGTTTGAACTTTGATGTTGGCTTGACAAAGCCTTGTCAGAAAGTTTAAGTTAGTTTTGAAGTTTCAAGTTTTATAATTGTACAGATACTAAGATACACAGCCAGCTAGCCAGCTGAATAGTCAGTCAAACAGAATATCACACTGATTGTCAGATAAACTTTCAGATAAATTGATAGATAAAGAGAAAAGCATTTTCTTTTAAACACTTGGCTAAATACAACATATTATTCAGGATTTCTCCAATAGCATGCTGGGGCCAAGTACAGATTAACATTGTGATTGATTGAAAACGTGCATGTGATAAACACGACGACATCCTCCTACTGAAACACTGTAAATTTCCCTCTGATTTCAAGGGTTTAAAGGGATAAAACAGCATTAAGATGAAAACCAGTGGGCATTTTCATCAAAAGCATGCAGAATCAACCACTAGCTTTAATTTGGAGAGGATACTGAGACTTAAAAGTGTAACACATGAGGTGCAGCTCAGTCTAGACCACAGGAAATGCAACACAATTGATCCAGTTGCTGACATGGTTGAGGCAATTTATTTCAGGAGATTTGTTGATCATACCTTGCACTGATGCATCTCAACTTTCAAAGTGATTTTTTTTTTTATTGTCTACTGTATGTTAACATACACTCACCTAAAGGATTATTAGGAACACCATACTAATACTGTGTTTGACCTCCTTTCGCCTTCAGAACTGCCTTAATTCTACGTGGCATTGATTCAACAAGGTGCTGAAAGCATTCTTTAGAAATGTTGGCCCATATTAATAGGATAGCATCTTGCAGTTGATGGAGATTTGTGGGATGCACATCCAGGGCACGAAGCTCCCGTTCCACCACATCCCAAAGATGCTCTATTGGGTTGAGGTCTGGTGACTGTGGGGGCCATTTTAGTACAGTGAACTCATTGTCATGTTCAAGAAACCAATTTGAAATGATTAGAGCTTTGTGACATGGTGCATTATCCTGCTGGAAGTAGCCATCAGAGGATGGGTACATGGTGGCCATAAAGGGATGGACATGGTCAGAAACAATGCTCAGGTAGGCCGTGGCATTTAAACGATGCCCAATTGGCACTAAGGGGCCTAAAGTGTGCCAAGAAAACATCCCCCACACCATTACACCACCACCACCAGCCTGCACAGTGGTAACAAGGCATGATGGATCCATGTTCTCATTCTGTTTACGCCAAATTCTGACTCTACCATCTGAATGTCTCAACAGAAATCGAGACTCATCAGACCAGGCAACATTTTTCTAGTCTTCAACTGTCCAATTTTGGTGAGCTCTTGCAAATTGTAGCCTCTTTTTCCTATTTGTAGTGGAGATGAGTGGTACCCGGTGGGGTCTTTTGCTGTTGTAGCCCATCCGCCTCAAGGTTGTGCGTATTGTGGCTTCACAAATGCTTTGCTGCATACCTCGGTTGTAACGAGTGGTTATTTCAGTCAAAGTTGCTCTTCTATGAGCTTGAATCAGTCGGCCCATTCTCCTCTGACCTCTAGCATCAACAAGGCATTTTCACCCACAGGACTGCCGCATACTGGATGTTTTTCCCTTTTCACACCATTCTTTGTAAACCCTAGAAATGGTTGTGTGTGAAAATCCCAGTAACTGAGCAGATTGTGAAATACTCAGACCGGCCCGTCTGGCACCAACAACTATGCCACGCTCAAAATTGCTTAAATCACCTTTCTTTCCCATTCTGACATTCAGTGTGGAGTTCAGGAGATTGTCTTGACCAGGACCACACCCCTAAATGCATTGAAGCAACTGCCATGTGATTGGTTGATTAGATAATTGCATTAATGAGAAATTGAACAGGTGTTCCTAATAATCCTTTAGGTGAGTGTATAGCGAAAACACTAATCTTTCTCTATGTCAGCTGCGGTGTAATAAATATATAGTATAGCTATTATCTATTGTCTAGTGGCATTAACCAATTTTTTCTGCAAGTCATTATGCACTTTCAATCAATGTCCTTTGTGTTGATGTTCAAAGGTTGCCATTGTCAAAATCAGCTTTAAACTGAATTCATGGGAGTTTTCAAGCATTTAGTTTTTTTCTTTGGGAACTGCCTCAGAGGGAATCATGCATTTCCTTTTTCTTTCTTTTTTTATTTTCAAAGTCGGTATATGTTGCTTAAGTGACATGCCTCCATCTTTTATGCTTCTTTTGGAAAGAAAATCTCTCTCTCTAATCCAGAGAGGTGCCCAGGGTGCTGAAAGTCAGGCATGCATTGGTGCATCTATGACAAGCACTCAAAAAGATGGGTGAAGGAGTGCATGGGCATGGAGCTGCAGGCAATGGGCGATATAAAGAGAGTGGCTTAAAATGTATTCTTATGGCTCACAAAGCAAAGCTACACAAAAGTATTCCTGCAGAGCCTTTCTGAAGCTGAGCTCTTTGTGTTGGAACTAACCTTCATGGATGAGCCACAATGTCTCGTTACAATCTGCGCAGTAGAATGGGAACACAGTCAAAGGTTTCGCTCAGATCTCCTTCTTTTTTGCTTTCCTATGCTGTTTTTCTGCATCCTTCTCCTCAACATGAAACACTGTTTGAAAACTATTTTACTTCTGTAATCTGAGATATTTAAGCGTGAAACAGGATATTCACAAGGAAAAAATGTGAAGTGGGAGATGTGAAAAGTGAATGTTACATACCAGAATGGAGTCAAGTGGTTTGAGGACAATTTCTGACATCAGCCAAAAAGAAGCTAGTTATTACATTTTGATTAAAACAATATGAAGACACTAGGAATGTCAAAAATATTGACACATTGACTATTGATCGGCACATCATTTTCTTGATAAATTTTTGAGGCATCTTTATATTAATATTAGCCAGCATTTAAATTAAAAGACTAATTTGTGTGCTTTCGATTTCACTGTCAGTTGGCCTTCCTTTTAATGTAGTCTCGCATAATAGCTTTGGGAGACCACAAGGGAGTGATATAACATTTAATGTAATTAATCCTGAAGGACGTGTTGATGCGGTGTAGGTGGCAGTCCAAAGTTTATTTAACTTCAGGGCCGTAACCAGAAAATATAGAGTGGAGGCACATATCGTTTTGGCCACAATGCCATTATTAATTACAGGACTTAGTATTATCTGATTCCAACTGCATTTTAGTTGTTACTATGAGACACAAGCATTGCTGTGTAGCTTGTTGAATTTTAGCAAACTACCCTTCGGCAACTTGAAAGCAAACTACACATCTGCATATGGCAACAACAGTTCAGTTAGTCAACTAAGTCATCTTAGTTGCCACTTAGCTAATTGTGTCTTAGAGTGTTGTCTCTCAGTTTTCAAAAACAGTTTGGAAAAATGTGCAGAACTGTCACAACTTACCTTTATAAAAACGCAATTATTGTCCCGCGAATGAGCTGACATGTTCCAGGCAGTTTTGCTTAAAATTTTCTCCCACATATTTTACACAAATGAAACCATCTCCAAACAATAATCCCTCTGCATTTTCTTGGAACCCAAAATGCTTGAGACTTAACCCTATTTGAATGTGGATAAAGGGTCGGCTGCGTTCCTTCTTCAGTCACGGTTTTTGTATTAGATAGATAGATAGATAGAT
>JAVLUX010000017.1:37101141-37168641 GCA_032164185.1 Moxostoma hubbsi | reverse complement strand
GCCCAAACCAATACAGACCAGCTCTGTCATTTGTTCGGCATTTTTCAGTTTCTGTGGCCCAGACAGTGGACATGTAACGCAGTGATTCTCTGAGAAGATTCTCAATGATGTAGACAGCCTAGCTTTGTTGGTTTAATTTTTGTGTTTCAAATGTTGTCTTATTGTGTGTAATTACTGGAATAGTTCACGCAAAAATATATTTTTTCTCATATTTGCGCACATGTATTTTTTGTTTACTTTCTTCTGTGAAACACAAAATGAGATATTAGGCTGAATGTCTGAGCTTATGTTTTCCAAACAACACAAATTATTTGTGATATACTGCCAAGCTCCAAAAAGAAAATAGAAAGAAAAAAAAAGCACCATAAATGTAGTCCAAAATAACATACGTGCAGTATTCCAAGCTTTCTGAAGCATATGATTATGATATTAATTTGTGGTCATTAAACAACATTTGTGGTCATGGTGGACCATGATCGGTCACATGACATGCAAGAACCAATGGTGTTTGGAGTCAAAGACATCAAATCTAGAACAAAACATCTACAGCCACTATTTTTGAATTGAGCGCATGCAAAAATTTGGCTGGAAAGGTTATCTGTGAATAACAACATCAATTTACGCCTGTTCATCACTTGTATAGCCAAGTGAATACTTGAAATATTTTAAATATATAATGCTTTTATGGTTCATTTTTGTCCTTTTTATTGATGGGTCACCAGATCAATGATTTAATTTGATTTGATTTGGGAGGGAACAACGACTTAAATTGTGGCCTGTTAATCATGCAAAGTCATTGTATGCTTTCAGAAGACTTGGAATATTATGCACAATTAACATGGACTACTTTTATGACACATTTGTTAGCATTTTTAAGCTTTAAAGTGAAAATTGTTTGTAAATCAGTGATCATGACAGTATATTATTTTGTGTTCTGCAAAAGAAATAAGTCATTTGAGTTTGAAACAACATGAGGGTGAATAAATAATGACATCATTTTAATTTTTGTGTGAACTATTCCTTTTAAAGTAACATTGTATGAACTGGATGTAACTAAAACACCATCTGTATTAATGCATGCTGTAGACTACTGTAACATTTAGAGAAGTACTCACTTGCGCTCATCTTGAAAAGGGCACTTGATGGTTTTGATATACATACTCGCTTTACTACAGTGAATGTACAGTGGCCTACATTCAGACAAGTATCAGTCCATCATTTCCACCCTTGGAGACAGTACATTTTTTAAATGTCATTTTTTCACCGCTTCTCTAAATTGTAGGTTTTAGAAAACACACGCTCTGGATCCCAAATATGAGAAAGAAAGTCTTAGTAGCATTCAGTCAGCCTGTCAAATAAAGATCAACCTCTGATGCAACCTCAGATCACAGTCCGACTATAATTCACATCAAGGCAACTTATCTGTACATATAAGATGAGACGACACCCAATCCAACATGGAAATATAATTCTGGTTTTAGGAAGAGAATCGGTCTGCTGCTTTTCAAACCTGAGCAACTGGGAGATGATTATTTTGTGAATTGCCTCAAGCCTTCAGGATATATTTTTGAGAGCTAAAAGTTATGTTCCCTTTACAAAAAGCTTCACTATGATGCTGCGCTTGCTAAAAGCGCTATGGGAACGATCTTGCATTGTGACCAGCTGTGAATATGTGTGTAACACGTCAATGAACATTGACCGGAAATTTATAGCCTCGGTTGGTGAGATCATTGGATGCACCAGTGGCCGGGCTATAAATAGAGGCGTCACCAGTGTGTTCGTCAGATCTCTTTTCTTCAGATCATACTGTGCTGTGTGTCTCACAAGCCTGTCAAACTTTCTTTCCTCTGTTAGGAGTTAGATTCTGTTAGGCAGTGCGCAGTGAACCTTTTCTCCTTTCTATTTCCTCTGAAAAAAAAAAAAAAGGAAGAATGATTGATAAACAAAACAATCAGTTTTTGTTTTGTGTGTTTGGGGAAGAGCATGCTGCTCTTGCGTTGGGGCAGGGCAGGTGCGAGCCTTGCGATCTGTTTACAGTCGAAATGCTTCGCGCTCGCCTTGCTTACTTCCGGGAGTCAGCGCCCACACTTTATTTGTGGGGCTCTCGTATGGATCTGGCTGAGGAGCGAGAAACAGGTTCATCCCTTTCGCTCGCTCTCTCCCCAGATCCAGCTGATCCTCGTAAGCCTGAAGCGCGCCTCAGCGTCTCTTCGGTTCACGAGGACACTGAACCTCTGTAAATACCGCGCATAATAATAAAGCGGCTGTGGAATTAAGAGACAAATGCGAGCATTGCCATCTGCTTTCGGGCAAAATGCTTCGCGTTCGCCTCGCTTACTTCCGGGAGTCAGCGCCCACATTTCATTCGTGGGGCTCGTCCCTTTCCCTCGCTCTCTCCCTAGACCCAGCTGGTCCTTCCCGTGATCTCGAAGCGCGCTTTGGCGCCTCTTTGGTTCACGAGGGGGGCAGGGCGCTGTACTTCTGTACATTTCACGCACAATAATAAAGCGGCTCGGAAATTACTCAAGGTGATTATGCGGGCTGTGGCCAGACTACAGCTAGACTAGCCATGCGAACAAGAGACCCTCCCCCAAACGCTCCAAACTAGAAGAAACATTTCTGTCTGGTGGCCAAAATAATTAAATAAATAAAAGAGGGAGGGGAACTCTATATCAGTCTCTTCCTTTCTTCTATGACCTCCATAACAAGTATTTTCTTTATGGAGGAAATTTATACTTCCCGTGTCTTTGTGCCCTCAATGTTGTTGTATTCAACTATCGTGGCTGCTGAAGCTCGGGGGTATTCGGTGATGCCACCGGTAGAAAAGACACCTGCGGGTTTTCTCTCGCCTGGCTCGGCATCATCGCTAAAGAGACCTACTCTCCCCACAAAGCTGTGCAGGACCACCTCCACGCTTGTGGGGAAAGCTTATCAGGGAGCAGGTCAGGCTGGTGTTGCCCTGCACACTATGGCAGTGTTACAAGCGCACTAGGCTAAATCTGTTGAAGGACCTTAGTGTGGGCACCTCACTCAGGGGGAGGGGCCGTCAGCCACCCAGCCCCGCCCCGGTCCTTCTAGACGGGAGGCTCTAAAACAAAACGTGGTGAATCGTGCTCCCCCTCGTAAAGACTGGGGTCCAGTTCGTCACCCTCAGCAGCCCCCAATGCAAGACCTCAGGGGAGTGATTTCTAAGAGAAAGAAACCCTGACGGTCTTGTACCCAGCCTTGTGGGGGTAGTTCCCCTCGGGATGGGGCACGTGTATCATCCACTTCGGCCCTCCCGATACCCTCACGAAACCTCTTCACTCCCGCCGCCTTTGGTGTTTCAGGTGATAGAGGCTTCCAACAAAGAGTTGGGTGTACCGTTGCTTCCTGCCTTGATCCAGGACGCGGAACACTCGGCATCCCCTCAACAGGAAGTGTCAGAATTAATACCCATCTCAGAGTACCTGGCAGCGTGGAAACTTATGCCAGGTATTTCTATGTGGGTTCTAGAAACAGTAGAACGAGGCTACAGTATTCAATTTGCTCGCCGTCCTCCGCGTTTCAACGGCGTGGTTCCCACTACCGTGAAACCGGGACAGGCATGTCTACTGTGGAAAGGACTGCAAAATCTCTTGGTCATAGGGGCCATAGAACATGTTCCCCTTCCAGAGAAAGAGTCAGGCTATTACAGCAGATACTTCCTGGTTCCCAAGAAGGGTTGAGGGTTGTGTCCGATTCTAGATCTTCGAGGCTTGAACCGCTCGGTTAGGGTGTTCAAGTCCTAGATGCTGACTATCAAGACGATCGTGTCACAAGCCCAAAATCATGTTTGGCTGGTCACCATCGATCTCATGGATGCATATCTTCATATAGAGCCACAGCACAGGAAGTTCCTGAGGTTCGCTTTCGGGGGCGAAGCCTTCCAGTATCGGGTTCTTCCAATTTGGCCTAGCCCTATTAACCCGTACATTCAGGAAATGCATGGATGCAGCACTGGCTCCTCTGCGACTCCAGGGCATCCACATTCTGAATTATATAGACGACTGGCTGATCCTAGCACAGTTCCAAGAACTGGCAGTTCAGCACAGGGATATCGTCTTGACCCATCTGGGGGTTATATGGAATTCGGCCACGATGCAGGCACAATCGTCTCCCGCACGAATCGTTTCCATTCAGAACACCCTGAGCAAGGTCAGGCTAGGTCGAGGTTGCACTGCTCGTCAGTATCATTGAATACTAGGTCTCATAGCATTGGTGTCCGCGGTGATCCCTTCGGGCCTTCTGTGCATGAGACCGCTTCAGCTGTGGCTAGAAGCCAGGGGGTTTTATCCGAGGGCTGGTCCCCTAAGGCAAATAAGGGTTATGCGTCACGTGCTTCGTTCCCTTTCTATGTGGTTCAGACCCCGGTTCTTACCTTAGGTCCCACTCTAGGTGCGTCTTGTCGTCGCAGGCTGCTAACGACAGACGCCTCCCTGATGGGCTGGGTAGAGGCCTTAAGTGGTCGTCCGGCTTAAAGGGATAGGAGGGTCGTCAGTTCGGATGTCACAGTAACTGTCTCGAGCTGATGGCCATATTTCTGGCCCTGAAATACTTCCTCCTGAGGCTGCCATGTCTTGGTGCGGGTGGGCAATACAGTGGTAGCCTGTTACATAAACCATCGGGGGATCCACGTTCATGTCAGCTGAATTTCTGGCACGTTGGATCCTCCTTGGGGCCCATGGCAGCTCCTGTCACTCAGGACAGTTTTGTCCCTGGATGCCCATGTGTGTGGAAGCAGATTTACTCTGAGGTAGTGAACAAATCTGGGTGAGATTTCACAGGGCAGAAGAGGACCTCTTCGCCTCTACGATAGCACAATGTCTACTCTACTTCTCCCTTAGTCACCCAGCCCCCTTGGGTCTGGACTTAAAGGCACATACATGACCCTGAATGAGTCTGTATGCATTTTTTCCCCCGGTTTTTCTGCTCCCGGGAGTCTTGGCAAGGTTCGCCAGCAAGGGTCCTGCCTCCTTCTGATAACGCCGCGCTGGCTGAACAGAGTATGGTTCTTGGAGTTAAATTCTCCCCTCGACGGCCCGCCTTGGCGGTTCCGAACAGGAAGGACCTTCTTTCTCAGGCACAGGGGACTGTATTTCATCCCCAGTCCGAATTGTGGAACCTTTCATGCTTGGCCCCTGTTGGGTACCAACTGAGGTGCACAGGTCTTTCTCTGAGGAGGGCTTTCTCCTGAAGTTATCAAGGATATTTTAAGTGCTAGGGCTCCCTCCACTTGGAGAAGATCTGGGTAGATATTAAAGGGCAGAAGAGGACCTCTTTGCCTCTATGAACTGCGCAATGTCTCCTCTACTTCTCCCCGAGTCACCCAGTCTCTCCCCCCCCCCAGGGGGGTTGAACGTGGTGGCGCATACATGGCCCAGAATGCGCCTGTATGCATTTCCCACTACTAAGTTCATATTGCAGAACCAGATAACTGCCAGTTCGCTTCAGTTCTGGACTTTCTACAGGAAAAACTGTCAGCAGGCATATGCCCCGCTACACTCAGGGTTTATGTGGCCGCCATTTCGGCTTGACACGCCTTGATGGACAGGGTGCCTTTGGGGAAACATCCTCTACTCGCTCGCTTCATTCGTGGAGCCATGCGACTGAGGCCCCCTGTTAGGACCAGAACTCCTTCATGGGACTTGGCAATAGTCCTGGAGGGTCTGGTTGAGACCCCCTTTGAACCTCTATATTTCTAATATTTCATCGTTATACTAATATTTATATATTCTTTTAATTTTATTTATTTATCTATTTATTATTTTTTACTTTTTGAGTCAATACATAATTCCTTGGTCACTACATTATTCCTAAATGTCTTATAATTCTATTTGTGTTATTTCATAGTTTTGATTGCTTAATTAAAATAGTATTCTAAAATGTGAGAAATCAAAAGCATCTCATACTTTTTAAGTATATCTATTGCATATTTGTGACTGGTTTTCTAACTTTCAAGATAGGATTACATCATGACTGTTCTCAGAGGCACACTTACTCCAGTTTACCACTCTTATCATCTAACCAAACTTTAAACACACTCAAAATATTCCTCAAGGGCAAAGGCTTCTAGCTTGTTTATCAATGTATAAAGTCGCATAATGTTTTTAGCACCATCTCCCCAGAAGATTGTCAAAGAATTCTCATAAGTACTTGAAAACGCACCCATGTGGTTTGGGTGGCTCTTTGCTGACTACATGATTTCCCCAACATGACTATTATTAACACACATCATATAAGTCAACTCTATCTGACACATTGAGTTTACTAAAGTGGGAAGAACCATCAGAGAGCAAATTAAAGCAAAATAATGAAACCGGTATCGCAGCTCTATCATGTCTTATCATGTTACGCTTCTCTAATGAAACACACAATTAGTCAAGATTCCCAAAGGTAAGAGCATGTTGCACCATGGTTGCATAAGAAATAACAGAGAATATGTCTGTAACCCGTTTAGAAATGGCAGATATGGGTTACAGTTCAGTGAATCTGAACTAATTTTAAGGCACAGATTATTAGAGACAGATGTGCAGGTTATTAAACCATGCTCCAATTTTTCACCTTCCCTTTCAGTGAAAAAAAAAAAAAAAAAAAACTACTGATGTGCATAAATAAATAATGATGCACTAACTACTGCACTAACAAAAAAGTAATTAAAAAAAAGTTTTTTTGTAGACATACCATTGTAATACAATGGTATTGTTTGAAGTATCTGGGAGAACCCTGTTAACACCATGGTAATCAATCACTACCATGGTATAATCAAAATGCCATGATATGATCAACTGACACCATCTCTGTTCTGCGGTACAGTCACTGTATTTGTTTGTAAGTGTGATGAGATCAAAAGTGTAACATATTTTAAACATGTTCTGTTCAGAAATATAAATAAATAAAAAAAATTCAAAGGATGTAAATCCAAAGCGGAAAAATTATTTTAATGTGCCTGTAACTCAATAAAATCTTTAGAAATAAAAGTAGCTCACAAGTCCATTTATCTAGGTGGATATTAAAGCATAATAAAAAGGCACAATGGCAGTGTTATTATAATGAATAACAGTGCTGTTTATGGCCAGTCTAGTCACAATCATGTATGAGGATCATTAGATAAAGCTGGGGAGCTTAAAATATAACTCTGAGACATTAAGCGGTAGGAACAATGGCAGAATTAATGAAAACAGCTGCATTAATGGGAACTTTTCTACGCACACTGAATACTAGGTGTATCCTCACCCAGTATTGTACATATTTGCCCAAACATTTGCCTTACGCACACTGGCAAAATTGTGCAGCACCATCCAAGAAAGTAGCCACAAAGATCAAACAGTCATTCATTTTTTGAGAAGCTTAGAACCGTAAAATATTCAAATAACAGAGAAAAGGCTACTATTTTTAACCTTCCATTTTCACCTGTCTTCAAAAATCACTCAGTTTCTGCCAGAACACTCTTTTCTGGGTCTCCTTTAACTTTATCTGATCCCAGTAACAATACAACTTTGCCTCCTCAATTATTGTCCTGAACCCTTTAAAAAATGTTTCCACAAAAAGTGCATTTGTGTGAAGAACTTCAGGTGAATATGGAATAAAACATGACACGTTATACACAAAAACACAACCCACGGTCCCTTCACTGACCATCTAATCGCATATTGCACACAAAACTGGAAAGCACTTTTTAGATCTTGCAGTAGTTAGTCAGGATATTACAAATTTGGGCCGATACCAATTTTATCAAAAATCTATTGGCCGATACAGATATTTTGCCAGATGTTATTTTGTCATCTGATAACTGTTTTACTTAGTAATTATGCTTTAAAACCGTACAAAGAGGAACAAAGAGCTTTTTTACTGTTCTAACCATATTTTCTACTGAACATGGATTGGAATTGTTGAACACATGACAGGTCAAAATTATAAAGAGGGCCAACAATGAAAGATAAATAGAAGATAAACATATTTAAAAAGATACAAAAAATAGCAAAATATTAGAACATGATGAATGATAAGAAAAAAAATATAATTTAGAAACTTTTTTTTAGAAATTACTTTTTTTGTTGTTAAAAAAAATATATATCTCACATTTTACACATACTGTATGTACTGTATATGATAAAACATTCCAAATTCATCCTATGCATATGTTGGGCAATTTGACGGAAATGTCAACCACATGTAATAAAACATTTTAACCAAAAGAAACAAACCCCCTTTTAACTTTCTGTATTATATTGGTATAATAGATTAGAGGTGGAAAAAAATATCAGCATGTTAAAGTATCACAGTATTTTTCTCTTGATACTGTATTGATATTTGCATGTCAAATATTGATATTTTTTCCTCATTAATATTGTAGTGATGGGAAATAGATTATCTTTCCCAAATCAATATAGTAATTCAACAACAGTCCCTTAGAAGGAGCAGTTATCATACTTTACACATAATCACCCTAACGTGATTAGGGTGATAAATACAAAAATGTATCACAATTTTACAGTAGTACCAATAATTTAGGTATTTTGGCAAAAATGTAGGATCATATAAAATAGGCTAACCTTTTAAGTGATGCCAAATATACAGTTTTTTTGTGTATTGAAACTGTGTTGTAATAAATAGAGTTTTATAGTGTCTAGGCTACTATTGAATTCATAAATACTAATATATATATATATATATATATATATATATATATATATATTTTAGAAGGACTAGCTACATTGGCCTAACCACAGAAATAGATAGCCATTATGGTCTTATATGCTAATAGATTTGCATTGTACATAGATGTTAGGAAATAAACTGCCCTTGTTTTGTAAACTGGCACTTTTATATTAATTTAACAATGCATTTGATGATTTGGAAACAGTTCTCTTAAGTCCGATGAAGATGAATGAGAAACATTGAGAGAAATATCGCAATACATTGAATACACAAAAAATAAAGAATCGCAATAATATCGTATCGTGACCTTTATATCAATATTATAACATCGTTACATTGTTACCTTGTGATTCCAACCCCATATAATAGATAAAGCCATCCAGAACTCTAGAGGATGCTGCTTGCTCACACAGCATTGACAAAGAGCTGAATGCAGACTATATTTTGAAACATAGTCTTTTAATGTTTAGTAATCTTGCAAATCCATATTCAATCCTAATTCTTTCAATCAATCAGCATTAATGGATATTATACCAATGTCTCAGAAGTCAAAGTTTGAGGGTTCCCTCATCATGTAGCCAATAGCTAAGTGCCAATTTTACAATGTCATGTCCGTTTAAGGCATTTTTTTCTTAAGGGTCCTTAAGGGTGCTTTCACACTTAGTTTGATTGCTTGGACTGCACCAGAGTTAATTTCCTCCCCCTGCCCCACTAGTCTCTGTTCACATCATATAATTGAGTCCAAACCCCGGTCCGATTGCTCCATTACCGTGAATATAAGCGGCAGCTGTTTACCTCTGTAATTAGGTAACAACTCAAGAAGACATCAGCTTTGCTGAGTTATTAAAGTATTTAGCTCTTTAGATTTACCACCAAAACTTTACATGCTCAGAACAACACTTGTGGTTGTCTGACACGGATGCATTGAATGTGCAATGATGTGATGAATGTTAGCGCTTGTCTGCCTCGAGCCCGCAGATGTGTTGCAATAGATGTGAAGCATGTAAGCTGCTCTCTGAAGGGGATTTATTTGGACACAAACATGTATGAGAAATGCATTATACCATCTGCGATCGGGAGCATGCAAAGGCGCAAATTATTCGTCATCATCAGCGGTTCACATTCCGCGTTTACGATAACGTTCATATCAGCAATGAACCATACTGGAGTTCACATGAACCATACCACAGACCACCTTTTCAAGTGGACTCGGTAAGGTTCCCGGGTGTGCACCCAAGTTCGGAAAACAGTGCTTACATCATCCTACTAACTAACCGTCCTTTGATGTCATTCGAACCTGTGTGAGCACCAAAAGTTATAGTGTGAAAGCACACTTCAGTGCCAACCCTTCTACATATTGTGGCTATTATTGTTCCTGGATTGCGCATTTAAATTCATAGAGTTTTTACAAAGTGTGGTTTTAATTAATTATAAATAAACCATCTGTTTTCATATCTGTGTTTTCATGCTTATAACTGGTATATCGGTGGTCTTATTTTGGTCAATTTGGTCTGGCTATGAGATAAAATGAGAGAGCTTACCGAAAGGTGACTTTCCTTTCCCAGTCACGTTTATGTGTTTAAATCCTTTGGCCTTTTAGCTAACAATGCAAGGCACTGGGAACACTATTAATAAACCATTGGACCCACTGCTTCATGAGCATAAGGGTGTGTACTGCATTCAATACACCCTTTTTACACACCCTCGGGAGGTGGCTGAGATGTAATAATTCCCAGCACCAGAGGGATTGTTTTTCCTAATTGACAGCCATCTCAGATCCATTTGTCTACTGTTGTCAGTATACATGGCTTTGATCTGTGATGTCAGCTGGATCAATTTCAATGCTTGGCAAATATGCAAATAATTCTGTGGCAGAGATGTGTCAAAGGCATTCAGCATATGCTTGCGCAAAGACACTGGCTGTCTCTCGATAAAAAGAAAGAATAGGGGTGGAGGAAAAATAAGCAACCGACTCTGAGAATCCACAACGCCTAGATAGGATGGAAAAAAAAGTCTTAATATGACACAAGAGGCTTACAAGTCTCTGCATGCACCCAGGCAAATGAAGTATCATGGGTTCGCAGCGCTCTTCTGTGCATAACAATGTTTTGAAAAATTGCACGCCGCTGTTTGCTTTTAAAACCAACAGAGTGCAGCACAAAAGGAGAGTATCTTACTGGAGGCACGAGGGGGGTGACAGAGAGCATTTGTCTTTATTTGCCAGGCTTCGCCCTGGTTTACTGTGCAGTCACAAATAGGCGAGAACCCTAAGATAATATGCTAACAGTCTTCACAGGAGGACTCTGTCCAAAATATTATTTTTTTTGCCCGGTCTGAGCGCGCCCAGCTTGGACAATTGCACATGTAAATGAGCTAGAATTCCCAGTGACGGCTTTGTTGCCTGTTCACTTGGGCCGCCCACAGCATTTGGTCTATGTAAACGTACAGTTGTACTCACTTAGAAGGATACTGTAACAACAGTGAGTTCCTGAGGGAATCTAGACATATCCCTGAAGGAGGCTACATGGTTTAAAGCAGATGATGAATAGCCAAAAACACAAGAAACAAGGTGAAAAATAACTTGTGATGTGTGTAATTTTGTCAAAATACTTCATATTCCAACTTAACATACAGAGTCAACTTTGAGTAAGCCATTGTTAGGTTTTTTTCCTGCGAAAAGTGTAAACACTGAGGTGCTTTGCTCTGTTTGTTTGAGAATCCTAAGCAGTCCCACGTAGCAACAATGGTTTGACCAATAGCGTGAGCTTGGGGCTATTTGTTGAGAAATGTAAGACAGGGGGAGTGTTCAGAAAACCTGTTCAACAACAGTCATTAATTTTGCAATTTGGTTTGGTGAAACTTGTGGCATGGAAAGCTTCAGCTTTAAATAATGATACTGTTTATGTGCAGTTACATGAAATACTTTAGGGAAGTTGAGATGTTCTGTGGTGTGACATGATATACTCTAAAACAATTTTAAATAGCATTTTCCTCATTTAGAATAGATTATTATGCATGCAGTTTTATGACCTCATATTAATTAGGAAACTAAATTAAATATGTGTACTTTAAAAATAATTTGCCACATCGCAGGACCATTTCAAATGAGTAAGTGATAGAAGTAAAATGGTGACCAGTTAGATTATGATGTATACTTCTCCTTATACTGTACATTCATATAAATTGTAACCGAAAATTTTGATGTTAATAAAAAATAATCCAAATCCCCCCCCAAGCATGGACACATTTTGAATCAACAATACAGAGTCTGTGTTCATTTTACTAGCCTGATCTCATGACATTTACGTGAATATTGCAACATTTTTGCAAAACTGAAATTAAGTGCTTCATTACACATTTGGCAGCAGTTTTCCAGTGAAATGTCCAGTGAGGGTGACAAAACCAAGCAAAATGAGGTTGTCATCAGGTTTCGGTGAGTTTTAGGTGGAGGTAATCATGAGTAAAATGTAACTCCCTAACCTAAAACTTTTCCCTAAACATAACCAACAGTGTCCTAAATGATAAATGAGAGTTTAACAAAACAGGCATCCTTATCCAAAACCTAAACCTCACCGATAGAGTTTAAATGCCAATTCAACCATATAATTTTGTGTCACATTCGTGCATCTTTGGCTGGACTCGAACCATTATCGATGAATCCAAAGTCCAACGCTCTACCAGATGAGCTACCCAGCAAGATATTCATATTGGAATTAGTGTGTATATATATAGGTGGATCTGGAATAAAAGTGTTAAAGAGTTTAATTTATCTAATCATGCATTAAAGTAAAAGTGCTTTGATATCATAACATAGCAGGGAGTGAGTAATAGAGTGAAAAAATACATGATTATAAAGTCATAATCAATTGTACTGATTTGTGTGACTGAATAAAACAGCTGTTGTAGCACCTCTAGTGTTAATTTCATCAGGAAACTGCAGCAAAATGTAGAAAGCGGCCAGTTAATGTCAGTTTGCAAAACTGTACATAGAGTAATGTTCATTCTATGAGACCAGGATGTGTTTAACATTCTCCCTAAAAGCTTTGAATTATAAGTAGAACTAAAAAGTAGTCACAAGTATCATGAGACCAATCACAACAGCTGCAAACACAGTAAAGCAGAAAGTCAAAATCATTGTCATCAATGTTTTTCTTATGAGGCTCCTTCAACTTCTTCCATTGCTCATAAACATGAACTGTACAATTCAAACGAACTGTAAAATGTTCATAATTTGCTTCAGCACTGACAGAACAGAGAGTTTCATGGTTCTACGTCCCAATACAACTCATTTTGGAAACTTTTCCTAGAAAGTTGGAAGAATGTATACATTATATAGGAGTGCCCTTTCCTGACACGTTTTCTCTACACTATCGCCAGCAAACCATCAGATGAAATTTTTATGACATGCTTCTAAATGCAACCACCCTAGAATCTTTTTAATGCCACTTGCACTACATCACTTCTGACAGGTTGCTACGCTGCAGCACACTTATCATTAAAAGCACTCTATCTCTGTGTCTCTCTCTCTATTACTTAACTCTTGATGTAGCACTGAACTATTTGTGACCACGTTCTACATCACAAGGCCAGCCACAACAATTTCAGCCCACTCCACCTAATGCCAAACCATAATTATCCAAAGCAAATAGTTTACAATGCAACACCACATTCTCCTACCAGCAGTATTTTGGCATGTGGGGTAAAATGTTACCTTGACTTGTTATAACACATATCCTTTTTGCATGAAATCACAAACAAACCAGTTTGCTTGAAAAGAAAAGCCAGAAAGCATACCCTGTGAGTGATAGACAACATTTCCTGCATTGATATAGCCTGACCAGTGATTAACATTAAATATGATCCACATAAAACCTAATCTGTTTAGCCCCCATATGAGATGAGATCATACCCAACACAGGGAGCTGTAGTCTGTGATGCTGAGCGACAGATGCTAGATAAGTCTATCCACATACTGTACAAATGAGGTCTATGCACAGTTCAATATTATTTATATCACTGATCTTTGCCTTAAAAACTCCAAAGATGAATAAAAGTGATCCATAAATTATGAAATATTATTAAATAATAAACAGAGGAGCCATTTCTGCAAAGTTATGGCTTAATTTAAACATTTGATGCAGAAAAATCCTTCAAGGGATATAAAGGAATAAATTCTGAGTGGTTTATGGAGTTAGTGGACAGCTATAATCAGTAAATCCGTCCGGATTAAGTGATAGAGGGACAGTGAGAGCGGATTATTAAACATCTGTGAAGCCTCCATGTCTCCAACATGACGCTCTCTAACTGAATCAAACTCAGGGCATATCAGATCATTAACCCCAACGCAAAATGTCTCTAAGCATCGGAAATGCACACCCGTCCTAACATTAATGTGCTCTGTATACACAACCCATCACCAGCTGTTTCAGTAAGCAAGATCAATTCAAGTAAGTTTTGAGAAGTCAACAGTGATGATAAGGTTGTCTCTCAAAACGAAAATCTACTTGTCACTTTCCCTTGGACTAAAGTAAAGGGGTTTTGTTTCAAAGTCTGCATTGATAATCTGACTTAACTTGTAATATACATTACATATGATCTATATAAAACCAGCTTGGCCACCAGACGAGATGAGATTGAATAATTCAACATATTAAGAACTTAATTTATTATATTTAGAATGGATAACCTCCAGAATGATTAGCCAGTGCTACTAAGAGTCCTGCCAATAGTACTATACAGAAATCTAATACATGCCAATATATGACTTATATACAGTAAACAAGTCACATACACGTACATTTATGCAATACATATTTCAAAATACGTTTCCCTCCAAATACTAGTGGAATTTAAATCATAATTATCATATTTACAGAATGTAATTACTACTACTAGCCTACTGATATTGTTATAAGAATGAGAATAAAAACAGCCTAAAAACAATACAATGATCATTGGTAAATTGCTTATCTATCAAAATCATTGAACTGTGTCACGACCCAAACACATCATGTTGAAGATCTGTCCTTTCTCGAAGTAAAGGACTAAAGAAATTATGTAGCTGTCGGAAATTGAAACATGCATTGGTATATCTTTGCCTCCGTTACCACAAGTCTAGCAAAAGCACTACAAACCCGAGTTCAGTCTATAATAGGTCTCTAAGTAGGGTGCGATACACCGCTGATAACTAAAGACGCACTTACTTTGATACATCGAGTCGCTTTCCGTTCCTCGGAGTGATGCAGACTCACCGCGAGACAATCACTGAGCCGAGCATCCAATCGCGACCGAAACCTCCCGGTTGTCTGTAAAACGGACCGGGGATCTCCAAAACTGACACTTAATGGCAAAAATACGTGCGCGCCACCGTTAAGCAGGAGATATCCACAAGCGGTCCCCGCTGATTATTGCATTAGACCAGCACGAGCCTCGCGTTGCTCCGAGTGTGGCACGGGGTGGGCACCTCCCACACACACTGTGCTAGAGGGCTCCCAAAGAGTCAGAAATCACATCATCTTTGTGTCACGAAGGACCGTGGATTTTACATGATGGATATGTGGGCACCGCTGATATGGCAGAAATGTAAACTTACAGTAGAATGTGAGCTAAATAATTTATTTATTATTAATTTTGTTTTTTGAGAAGGCTAGATACATTAGTGTGGAAATGAAAATTCAGCAAATGATGTTGTTGCATCGGTGACTGACTCTAAAACACTGGATCTTTACTGGCTTTGCTTTTGGAACCAGAAATACATAGGCTACAATACAATAGCAGTACAATAGTGTGCAACAAAATGTAATTAAAATCAGACATTGTAGCCCAATTAATTACTCTTAAGGTGAACTGTGTAGTCCCTACAATCTCCAAAATGATTACCATGACATTATGGCTGAAGTTCGACAATACTGGTGTCTAAATGTCTTTTGAATTTAAATGGTGTTCATCCTTTCTGCAAAGTATAATTACATGTTTCAGAAAGCAAAGGTCAACAGAAACGAAGTAAGCCGCACTGCGAGTAGGGTTGCCAACTGTCCCCTATTACAGGGATGTCCATTGTTTTAGCATAATCAGTGGGGACAGCGTTGGGAAATCACAAAAATAATTTAATCTATTACAAATTAAAATTGTAATCTGCTTAATTAATATGGAATGTAATTTAATTGCTTTATTAAACATTTTTATTTACAATAAAGTTTTAGTTTTTTTCTGCTCAATGAATTCAAAATAATGTCTATTTTTTTTCATTGTCCCTTTTGCTGTCACAGAAACATAAACAGATGTGCACATGAACATAGTTAATCTTTTAAATGTATTCTACATAAAATATATTATTTATGAAATTAGTAACCCTAGTAATGTACTTGCAAGTAATTAACTAAAAGTCAGTCAGTTTTATTTGAATACAATAATTTAAATTTAAATGTGTTACACTACTTTTTTCCTAAAAAAAAAAGGTTTGATTGTAGTAACTAATTTATTAGTAATCAGATTACATCCAACACTGGAGGGGGATCCCGCTCCCAAATGGATGGCAAAATATTTCGAAATAAAGCGGAAAAATACTCAATTGTCCCATAGTTGGCAACCCTAGCTGTAAGTGACGTTTAATGTAGCCTGGACTGTAATGTTTTTTTTTTTCATGGTTTACTCACCCTGAGAAGCTTGATCATTTTGAGTGCTTCAATAAGGAACGTTTCGCTTACAGAACGAGGTGGGGGGTTGTTACCCTTGAGCATTTTGCAGCTTCAATACTGGATGTTTCGTCATCTAACCTCGATCATTTACCCACTTAAAAGCGGGACAAAAGGCCTCCAATACGGAATTTTTTTATTTTTTTGTTTTATTTTGACCAAAAATAAGGGCCGTCCTGGCTAACAAGGTTTGCAACCCTAAACGATGTTACTGTATGCAACATGCTGGCACATAGAGTACCTAATTTTGCTAGCTTCTCAGAAATGAAAAATTTATTTGCACCAAAATACCTCTTTGATGTCAACAACAAAAGATTGTGGAAGTGTTTTCCCTTATCTTTTAAAAAAGTAGATGAGCCTATTTATTTTTCTACACTAACTACACATGAATACATATTCAATCACATTTTATTATATGCATTTAGCATTGCTTTGCCCTGTTGTCCACAACCCTATCAAGACCATTGAAAACCACTTCTTTAGAAGAGTGGATAGCTCTGTTCTGCTTATTTATATGACTATATAAGCCTCTTATTTAAGAGAAAATTGTTCTGAAAAGGGGCTTTGAAAGGAACACTAGACTCATCACATCTGCCTGATACAATCGAAGGGAAACTCGTATGACGTAATTACATTAGCTGATACATTGCAAATGTATATCTCTTCAAATGAGATCACATTGCTCCATGTCATGACTGGAGTTTAGACTCCCCCACCCTCCTCCACTCAATACTATTGCATTTTCCTCAATTAAGTTGGATCAGAGGACTGATCTATGTAGGCACCTGCGCCAGGGGGTTTATAAGCTGTTCGGTAAGTGTCCTGATCAATGGTTGGTGCTTACTGACATGCTTAACTCTTGATGGCATTCTCTGTCTGCAGTGACAGAACAGCAAGGTGGAGAGCATGACATGTTTTGACACTAGGGTGACAGGGTTGATTGGTGTGTGTATATGTGAGCACACAAACTTTGGGGAAAACAGTGCTATTTTACATGCAAATGCACATGAGAAATGGGTCTACATTGAATCCATATTGCTTAACACTTATTGTGTTCCAGTGAAGGAGACTGCATTTACATTGACTGTTAGCTGAAGATATATAGCCATCTAGATGCTTTGGCAGTGTATTTAGGACCCATGACGCTTTAATGCAGCAAAACTTCCAATTAGAGAGACTGTCAGGGGTAATAAATCGCTTGTTATTAGATATGTAATGTCATGTCCACAAAGAAGGCACTAATCCACTAGGTGGCACAAGCTAACAAGCCTGTTGTCAGACACAGCTTTTTCAAATCAGAGAAACTGCCAGTATTAGACAGTTGTTGTGAGAAAATATAGTGCCACTGATAGCTGCTGCATGCATTTTAGCCTCTCAGTATATTTTTTTATTTACATAATTATAGTGTTAATCTGCATTGCATACCAATCTCAGGACTACACTCAAACAACTAAATTAAACAGATACAGGGCCCTCTACAAATGAATTCCACCTTTGATCCCTTAAAATTTTCATTATCCACACATAAGCCCTAATTATAGTTAAGTGGGATTTGAGAAAATCTTCCACTTTTAAAATTGTCAATGGAAAGGCGATAATTAATCGAGAAGTAAATTGAATTCCTGATGGGATTAACTTGCAGGAAAGACAGGGAGGAAAGGAGCAACGGCCTTGAAGACAGAGCTCCAAACAGAACCTTTCTTAAAACTCATGTTGTGTTCAGGTCATTTTGACCCGAAAGGGATTTTATTTGCCTGAAGATGCTAGTTAATGTTATCCTATTGGACTAATACTTACTGACTTTCCTCACACAGGGAATCCCAACTTCACAGAACAATTGTTTATTTGTTTTTTTATTTTGATTGTGGGGGCTTTTGGTGTTCCCAGTCAAAAATCACTGGCCTATTAATAATTGCTTATAAATCTCTCATTATGCTATATTATCACCAAATATTGGATTAGATCTTTTTTCCTACTTGTTTCTTTCAATAAACACTGGTTTTGTATTTCTTTTTGGAACTTATTGATTGTAGGCCTCATTGACCTGAGCTTATGCACCTCCAGTTTTGAGTAAAAAAAAGCATTATTTGTGGATAATTTTGGCAATATTAAATAAAATATGAAAACATTCTGTACTATTTATCACACTAGTGTGCTTTAATGTTTAACCAGGAAGTTTGTTTTGAAATGCTTTTATTTTGTTCAAAATGGCACAAAGCCACACTTATGGTTTTTCCGGTCAAAAATGACTGGCCATTAAAAATGAATGGGGGAGATCAAAAATAAGAGAAAAATCTAGTGTTCGGGAGCATTTTCATCATTTTCATGTTCACATATGTGCAAGTCTGTTTGCAAACTTAAAGGACTCAGACCTGTGCACGTGCGCATACACACACAGGTGCGCACATACACACACACAACAGAACTGTCTTTGCCCCACAGTGGCCCCTCTCCAATAGAATCAATAGAACTGAGGTGTTCCTGGTCAAAGATGACTGGCCATTTAAAAATTATTGGGCAGATCACAAAAAACAGGACTTTTATTTTGAAATAATTTTATTTTGAAACACTTTAATTTTATGAAAAGGGGCACAAAGTAACACTTGTGATTTTCCCTGTCCTAAACTGCCCTAAGCCTATTTAAAAAAAATTAAATTATATGGAACAAAAATACCAACACTTCTCATATTTCTGTTATATTTTCTAATCAACAACAAACCAAATCAACAAACACCTTTGTATGTGTTTGGGTTTGGGTGGTTTACGAGGACATTTTTTTTAGGTTAAAAACTGGGTATTACAAGGGTATTATGCTATAAATGTGGTTTATAAGGGCATTTCTAGTGTCCCCATTACTCAAATTGCTTAATATTTTTATTTTTTTTAAAATGCGAAAGTGCACAATTTTTTTTTGTGAGGGTTAGGTTTAGGGATAGGGTTAGGGGAGATAATCTATAGTTCGTACATTATAAAACACATTATGTCTATAGAGAGTCCTCATAAGGATAGCCACACCAACATTAATGCTAAGAAAGCTGTCAAATAACCACAACAATCCTAGGTGTTTATTCATACTGTGGCTAAATTGGTTAGGAATAAAGCCTCAACTGAACCAGATATTATGTCACAGTACAAGAGTAATGACTTCATGAATTTATTTACAAATTAATTGAAATAATCAGAAATAAAATAGGAATTATGCAATCATCAATACATCAAAAGTCACAACATGTATGTTAGATGTAATACCAACTAAGCTCTTAAAAGAGGTATTCCCTGTTATCTCAGAACCTCTTCTTAATTAGGACATGTCCAAAGAAACTTTAAAATGAAAGTAATAAAACCACTTATTAAGAAGCTACAACTTGATCCTGGAGAATTGGCTAATTATAGACAGATTTCAAATCTCCCGTTTATGTCGAAAAATACTAGAAAAGGTATTATCCTCCCAACTATGTGAATTTCTTCAGAGAAATAGTATAAATGAACAATTTCAGTCAGGATTTAGGCACCACTACAACACATTCTCACACCTAACTCGTCACATATTGACGCTTTTGACAGAACCCCTTGGCTTCACATTTTAACGCCCTGGGTATACCTTTGGCGTCATTTTTCGACGCGTTGGGTAGTCCGATGCCTTCGGCATGCTCACTGGGTTTCTAAATACAATTCCCAATCGCATTATCAAACTACACAATTATGACTCTAAGACATTATAGATATTACAGTTTAATTTTCTGTTAATGCATGATTTTCTGTAAAGCTGCTGTGAAACGATGTGTGTTGTGAAAGGCGCTATACAAATAAAAATGACTTGATAAAAATATCTAATCCAATATTTGGTGATAATATAGAATAACGAGAGATGTATAAGCAATTTTTAATAGGACAGTCATTTCTGACCTGAAACACCAAATTAGGTAAAACATTTCAACACAGCACAATGGTTAATGCAGACATATTTTCTGACTTCTTATACTGCATGCATAATCACTAGATCTAAGAAAATACAGGGTTATTGATTTCTTCCAGTAATGCTGAATGTGTAAATGTGAACAACACAATTTCTTTTTGAATTATTTCAGATGTTTTTGCACTGAATGTTTAACATTATTTACATATACATATATAGTTATGCATCTAAAGGTATAGTTCACCCCAAAATTAAAATATTTTCATCATTTACTTACCCTCATGCCATCCCAGATGTGTATGACTTTCTTTCTCCAGCAGAACACAAACCAATATTTTTAAATCTCTAGGTCCATACAATGCAAGTGAATGGTGAAAAGGATACATAAAAGCAATCCATATGAATCCAGTGTTTAGAAGCAATATAATAGGTGTGGGTGAGAAACAGAACAATATTTAAGCCCTTTTTTATTCTAAATCTCCTCTTTGACTTTTACTTTTAGATCTGAATGTGAAGCTAAAAGTGGAAGTGAAGATTTAGGGTAAAGAAAAGGACTTCCATTTTTAGATTTTCTGATAATAAACCTTTGTTTGTGTTCTGCTGAAGAAAGAAAGTCATACACATCTGGGATGATATGAGGGTGAGTAAACGATGAGAGAATTTTAATTTTTGGTTGAACTATACCTTTAATATTGTAAGAGGTCCATAGTCCCTGTTAAGGGATTAATAATACAATCAAACCTCAATGGATATCAGAATCAGAATGAGCTTTATTGCCATGTGTTCTCACGTACACAAGGAATAAGAAGAAGAGGTTTTTTTTTTTTTTTTGGTGATAGGAGAAACAAGTGCACATAATACATTATAGTAAGACAGAGAATATAAAACAAGGTAAGAGTATAAATTGACATACAAATAATAGGACCTATAACAGAACATGTGCGTACGTACATGTGCAATTGCTAATGTATGTGCAAGGTAGTGGTATGTACAGTTATTGAATTAAATATGTGAATATACATATGTACATGAGATATGCATTTGCATTATTGCACTATGGGGGAGTCCTGAGGCAGTTTAATTGTTCATGTGGAAAATGGCCTGAGGGTAAAAACTGTTCTTGTGACTGGATGTCCTGGCACTCAATGCTCTGTAGCACCGGCCAGAGGGTAACAGTTCTAAGAGGGAGTGGGCAGGGTGTGTGGGGGATTTCTCCTGAAGTCCACTATCATCTCCACTGTTTTGAGAGTATTCAGCTCAAGGTTGTTGTGACCGCACCAGACAGCCATCTGACTGAGGTTGTGGGCGGATCAGATTTCAGATTTGCAGTCTCTGAAGGCTGTTTTTATTTCAGAGTTAGCAACCACTCCTACTGAATCTCTCTATCAGAGTTTAAGGCTGAGCATTGCCACAGTGACTTAGTGATCTCTGAGCATCTCATGGGCTGAACTCTATGGGGACACGCATGTCTGCTTGGTGTCACTCTAAAGCCACTAATAACTCATGGACAGAGACATTTAACCTCAGACAGTCTGTCCAGCCAGTTAGGTAAAACCACTGCACTATAAAGTGGCACCTCGCAATGTTTTCACTTTCTTGTTCCTGGGTAAATCAATTATCTTCTGAGTATGTATTCAAAGTGGTATTGATATTCAGGTTGCATAGGCTTTGTGGATCTTGATAGCTCATTAATACATAATATTCCCCATCCACTAAAGGGTTTATATGATTAAGACGAGATCTCCTGATCAACAAAGATTATAAACTGAGCAATGCAATAAAGAATGTTAATGATGATCAGAGAGGAGCTGCTATAGTACATTTTAAAGTGTCGTACAGAGTGCAGAGAATATTTCAACATTAGCCAGGCTTCCTTCAGGAAGAGCTGATTTAGGCAGGAAGTTTGAAGTTATCAGGCCTTTTTATCAAGGGTCACATGGCAGTTTTGAATGATTAGCATTGTTGCCTTCACATTCAGAATTACATTACGGCTCTTGAAGGCATGCAGTGTGTAACACAATAGTTTGGATTGACAGCACAGCTTAAACGAAAGTTATGTGAGGTAAAATCAAGCAAAATCTGAATTCCATCTTTCATTGAGATATTTGCATGGGGTAACCGTTTTCTGATTTAATTTGTAAATATTACGAGTTTTTTTGTAATCTAGAAAAAGCAATTAATTGCTTCTCAGTTTTTAAAGTAGGGAAGAAAGCATTGTCCTATGAGGATTGGTTTGTTGCATTATCAGAACTGAATTGTTAAAACGCTTCAACATTTTAGTCTTTCTAGAAAACCCTTCTTGTTTTAATTCATGAATCATGATGACATGCTCTGCTATTATATTAATGAGCAAAACCACTTTCCACTTATTAACTTTTTTTTTATTTTTTACAATTTTCAATCCAATACCAAGTAAAATTAATTCCAATTTTGCCAATATCAAATTAACATTGGATTACATGGAACATTTTGTAATTTAATGGGGGAAATGTGCTCATTTTAACATAGACGCCATCATTTAGTAGGACTATACTGCATAACAGACTTCTGTTTTGTTTATAATTTAAAAACAGCAGCTTTTAATTGAAATTAACTTATAACAAGCACCACAAACCAATTATAAAGTCAAATTTTTCACCATTATTTAGTGTGAAATTACTTTAGTTGGAATAAGTGCTGTAAGGAAAGCACTGTTTGTGACTGTTTCTTGAAACATTACTGTGTTTGTTAAGATAAAGTTTTGACAAAAACTCCCAATCATACAAAAATGTGCTTGTATCCCCTTTCGCACAAATCAAAACTAAAATGTCTGATAATGGCTTTATAAACTTTTTTTTGCTTACCTTTCATTTGCTTTCAAGAAACTATCAGTTAGGTTTAGGTTAAAGTTTTAGATTGGTAGGTATGTTTTAATCATTAAAACCTCCATCTAATTTTCACCTTAAAATCCTTCTCTGATTCTGACACCATTTCATTCATTTTTGGCACCCTCCGCTGGACATTTAACTAGGAAACTGCAGTGAAACATGCAATGAAGAACGTAATTTCATTTTGCAAAAATTTTGCCACGGTCACATAATATTTATGAGATCAGGCTGAAGTAAATGTTGAATGAAACTGAACATTCCTCCAAATATCACCTCGTAAGTATCTAAATTCTTCCATGGAAGAATGTAATACAGGGTGAGTTTGGACCAACATGAGAGTGGGACATGTATGTCAGAATTTTATTTTTGGGGTTAACAACCCCTTAATCATGCTAAAAAAAAGAAAATTCAGATGCACTTCATTTTACAGTAAGAGCACTTACAGTATACTTACAGTGTACTTATTAGATAACTTCATGTACTTAATATGGGTTAAGGTTAGAGTTGGGGTCAGGTTTAGGGTTAGTACCTAGTAATTACTGTAGTTGTTGGAATTGTGTAGCACATAAATGTTGAAAAGTACTGTAAAATAAATTGGTACCTAAAATTCTTTAAAACCTTTTTCCAATATTTTTGTGTTACAGTAGGATCAATCCTCCTGATACAACCTTACATTTTTATAAGCAACAATTTTCAACCAGCCCATAATATTTCTCTTTTGTCAGCTTTTACAAAGTACCTTGGCTGATTAAGTCTAAATGCTGTTTTGTTTTTGCTGTTTAGCAGGTACACTGTTCACTAGCTTTAACAAGACCCATGGCGAAAAGATCTATTGTCACCTAGAGCACTCTTGTTGGCATTTTTCACAAAGGTATTAGCACTGAGTGCTGTTGTGCAATATTATCATTCCCTATAATTAAAGAACTATTTGAGACTCAAGTCATAGACTGAAATAAATCAGGGGAGATTTTCTCCTGATGTGTGTACCGTCTCTCACATAAAATCTACAGTGGAAAACAATAAACAATGAGGACAGTTAAATCTCTATCTATCCCTGGATGGAGAAGATAACCACATTTTTATGGCCAGTGTGGCAAAGAAGAAAATTAGTTTCTGAAAAAGTCATTAGTAAGTTGACTGCTTTATAGGTTGATACAGCCCCTGTGTCCAATTTTGCCCAGTTTTCTCCTGGAAGCTGTTTTTTTTTTATTATTATTGGATGAGGCCAAAACTAGGCTAAAACCATGATGAAACATTTCTCAGACAAGCTGGTCTGGCTCTATCACTTTCAGATGTTTCCACTGTTCTCAAAGCTAAACGTGACAGGTACATGTTGACTGAAAAAAAGTTTCCACAGAACTTGAATAATCTTAGTGTGGACAATTAATTCATACTGTATATTATAATAACAGTCCAGTGTATATACAGTATACGGCCCATCACAAATCAGTGTGGATAGAATAAAAATAAAATAGAAAAACAATACAGAATAGAATATACAATGCAAATGTGCACGTATAGTTTGCACATTTGTTGATTGGTACCTCAAAGACATCTTGTTTTATGCCAAATTTCTCATTTATAATACTGGAGCACAACTTTGATGACTTTTGAGTTTTTTCAAACCTTGACTAAAGGAACTGTATACAGTAATAAGCATTGATTTTTTTTTAGTATTTGTTGAGATGGGTAAATTTAAACAGTTTGCCTCTCTAAATCAATGTAACTTCAGGATCCTGCTTGGATTCAAAACTTTTCGAGGAGGTTAATTCAGTGCTTCTCTATAGTCTAAGTTAGTTCTGAAATTATTATATACTTATTATAGTTATGCAACTTATTATATAATTTTACATAATTAGTATACATTTTGTGCATTTACTTTTTCACCCTCTAAAATCTTCTTAAGATTGAGCACTTCAAAAAAACTTGAGTCTACCCAGAAATAAACACATGCCATCAAAGCAACTGCTATGTAATAATTCAGCTTTCACTAGCACTGCATCATATGATCACAATCTAGACAGCGCTACCCAGATGAAGGCTTTGATGTTTGCATCTTTCTTATTATTTTCCTTTGTTCCAAAGAAAACCTATTAAATCTGCATGAGAGCTTTTGTTATCCGTCACCTTAGAAGATCACATCCCATTTGCTTCTGAAAGAAACACACTTGAAGAGGAAATAGCTGGCTGCAGAGCACTCACACTGCAATCTCCGATAGCTCCTTTCTGAATACGGTAACTCAAAGTTCAGATCCACTGCCACAAAACAGAAATCCAATAACAGAAACAAATGAATGCAGGGCATTTAACAGTAAAAGCTAATCACTTTCCCTTAAAACCAATTTAATCCCATAGGTCACATTTGCAAAAATATTGTTTAGGGCATCTAAAAAAATATATATGTTTTTCTTTTTATTCTTTCTCCTTTTATTTTTTAAATTTATTTTTTTGTTAATTTAAGTGAGAGTCAAAAGTGTCTTTATTTCATGTTAACATTTATATGGATTGTGTAAAAAGTCAAATGGCAAGAGCTATTTAATTCCAATTGTCCCCCTTTTCCCCCTGTCTCACAGCTACACAGACATATAAGGTGCATATAATATTTAAAGGGTCTATAATTAATTTATTATTTCAATTTCACAGGACAAGTGAACATGTCAGTGGTACCAATTATAACCAGTGGAAATACAGTATTCCCATAAATAGCATCAATTAAAATGGTAGATTTTTAATTATTATTACATTGAATAAAACAAAGTAAAATGAAAACATATTACTGTATGTATTTATTATTTTTGAATATATTGTACATAATTGTAAAGCTAAAGTGTGTAAGCTTTCCCGAATACACTCTCTACTTGCCAACTCATGCCATTTTTTTAAGCATCCTATGAATGGTTTACTAATAATTATTTTATAGTCTCTGTATTAGTGTATAAAATGTACAGATTTATTTGTGAAAATTACTAAATGCACCTTTTTATAGTTTACACATTTCTATTGCACCAGTTTTTAACAGGTGCAACAATTTTTTTTTTTTAACAATTTTAAAAATCTGCATGAGAGCTTTTGTTATCCGTCACCTTAGAAGATCACATCCCATTTGCTTCTGAAAGAAACACACTTATATGTTATATATGTTTAAAAAATATATATGTTTTTCTTTTTATTCTTTCTCCTTTTATTTTTTAAATTTATTTTTTTGTTAATTTAAGTGAGAGTCAAAAGTGTCTTTATTTCATGTTAACATTTATATGGATTGTGTGAAAAGTCAAATGGCAAGAGCTATTTAATTCCAATTGTCTCCCTTTCCCCCCTGTCTCACAGCTACACAGACATATAAGGTGCATATAATATTTAAATATAATAAAGCATTTACTTCCATTTGAAGATATCCAGTGTGTTTAATTTGGGCTAGGCAAGAAGTAAAATAAAGTACACAGGCTCACTTAGCTTGGGAAAAAAATTGGGATTAAATGGGTGAATGCCAACTACAGCACAGCAAGTTTTCTATTAGGTTTTTCTGTTTTTTAAAGGAAACATGAACACTCCAACTTTCACAGATTAAAGGCTCTGCGCCAAGGAGGAAGAGAAGAGACTGTCGAATTCCGTGCTGGATAAACCCATGTCGCACCAACGACTACAGTGATGGGTTTTAGATTTCAAAAGATTATAAAAAGAATCGGGAAAATGGAGGGGGTTCGACAGGAAAAATAAGAACACCCTCCCTCTCCCATCAACCTCAAGTGGCAGGCTGGTCTTCATTTCCCTGCTCACTGTAGCACATCTCAGCACATCAGACTGTTCCAGGTGCTGCCTATACTGCCACATCCCCTGGTGTCATTCAGGGGCTGGAACGACACCCAAGGCAGAGGAGATGCTAACAAGGATACGTGCAAAGAGTATACATGCACTAATGCACATAGATATAACCAGGGTACGCAGCGGGAAATTAAATCCACCGCCCCCCTAGAGAGGACTTCATCCAATCCCGGCAGATCCATGGAGGCTTACAAGCCGACCACCTCAGCCATCCATCCTTAGAAAACATTAGCGCACAGAAAGAGGGTTTATTTGCACACACTGCCTGTGTTGTTTTAGCACTCAATTCACTGAAGGAATTATGCAAATTAGGTAACAGCGAAAAGACAGGCAGCACTATCTGTTTGTACAACCAATAGAAGACAGAGGGAGTTTTGTAGAAACAGTTTTAGAAAGATTATTTTTGCATTTCCAATGGTAAATCTATAAGTGTGCAAAATTGTGTTTAAACAAGCTTAAATATGATGCAATGAAGAAACTTTGACTCATTTATCGATATTAATTAATAAAAGTGAATGTTTATCTCTTAATCTGTTTATCTCCCTGGGTGCCAAACTGTTTGTGTGACATCACGTACATGCATCTCTGCAAAAACGTATTTTAACATTTTGAAAATCGAGTTTCCAAGATGGAAGTTGGAATCCATTGCACTTTTTGTAAAATATGATTTTCCGAGTTGAATGGAATGCAGCATTAGAGCCAAGTTAAACTGTACCATCTGATCTCATGAAAATTATGTGACAGTGGTGATATTCTTACAAAGTTACAATATGTGATTCTTTAATCGTACGGCTGCAGTTGGAATGTCCACTGAGTGGCACTAAAAGTGAGTTAAATATTCTCCTAAATAGATGAGGTTTTTAAGGTTAATGATCTATTGAGTTTTAAATCAACAAAACCTTCCTCCCTTCCATAAACCTTAAAGCTAAACCTAACAGATAGTGTCATAAAAGGCAAATGTAAGATGAAAATTGCAATTGCTGTACATGTTGTGGTGCTTCTATGACACTTTAGACTCATATGTTTATTTGCATGCTCTTCAGGACTCGTACCACTGTCCATTGCATCGCAAGTGCAATGCTCTAATAGTTGAGGTAACGCGCATTCACTGTCTGTCGCTCACTTCGACGTTGTGTCGAAGAAGCGACAATAGGGCTCTCTGTTGAGCGCTGAATATGCCTCTGATCTATGAAAAAAAGACCAATGAGAAGTTGGCAGACAGTATTTGCATACCCCACCCCTGGACATACGGGTATAAAAGCGGGGAAATACGTTGAGTTCATTCAGAAATTTTCTTCTGAGCCGATGGTCATGCATGCAGTCAGATGCGAGTCACACACCTGTTCCTGCTTCTGTTCCTCTGATGCTCTGCCTGTTGTTGGATCTACGATGCACTTCAGTGGCTATTCTCCTTCTCTGCACGGCAGTGCAGCTTGCCCCTGGGTGCTTCGACAGCGCAGAAAGCTTAAAAGAGTTTATTTAAAAGAATGATTTTCTCTATAAAAGAGTATTTTCCTCTAAAAGAGCATTTGCATCGGCCTTTTCAGGATGCGTCTTTATAAAGATTCCATTCAGCCCCTGTGTAGTTCCTGGATGCGGTAGAATGCTCTCCGCTTCTGACGGCCACAGATGTTGTCTCGTGTCTCTGGGCAGCAATCACACCGAGGCAGCGATTGTGGATTGTTCATGTTCTCACTGCGAGAGCATGACCATGGCTACGTTGCGGTCGTGGCTCGCTTTCAATAGGAAGCACGCCACATGGAGGCGATCTGGGGATGGCAGCGGGAGCAGCTCCGCCTGGTATGCCCCCTCAGGCCACCCGCCCCCCCAGCAAGCTCATTGACTCCTGTCCGTGCTCGAGGCAACAGCGGCTTACCTCACAGCCAGCCTTCCTATCCTCTAGAGCTCGAGGTGTATGAGCTCACCGCTGCATCGGAGAGCACGGCGTCTGGCGTGGATGACTCCCCTGGGCTGCCGCCTTCGGGCCAGCATGCCCAGGCTGAGGCTAACGCGCAGATGAACGACATGCTTTCCCAGGCCACCAGCGTGGGGCTGGACTGGAACCCTCCATCCTCCCCACAGCCTTAGCAGTTGGATGATTGGTTCCTTGAGTCTGGGCGCAGCTCACAGCCTCGCCCACCCACCCCCCCCCCCCCCCGGTCCCATTTTTCCTGGAAGTGCATGATGAGCTGATGTCTTCGTGGAGAACACCCCTCTCCCGCTACCTTCGACGGCGGAGCGGCCCACGGGTACACAGCGATTCCCCAGGTGGACTGGGATGTTGCGCTCCACCTGTGCTCCCCTCCAAGGCCTGTAGGTCGACGTCTTCATTGACCGCCAAGGCCTACAGCGCCACCAGACATGCCGCTTCTGCCCTGCATGCCATGGCCCTTCCTGCAGGTCCACTAGGCCAAGGCACTTAAAGATCTGCACGGGGGTAGCCCTGATCCCGACATGTTGCAGGAACTGTGCTCAGCCACCGACCTCGCCCTCAGAGCCACGAAGGTCACAACGCAGTCAATTGGGCAGGCGATGGCCACACTCGTGGTCCAGGAACGTCAACTTTGGCTGAACTTGGTCAAGATGCGTGAGACCGACAAGGTTCGCTTCCGGCAACACTGTCGAGGACTTTGTCCAGCAGTTCTCTGCGGTGAAGAAACAGACGAAGGCCATTTCACACATCCTGCGCCGCCGCAAGCCTGCCACAATGGGCCATGCTCCGTCTGCTCACCGAGGGTGTCCTCCTTCGGCTAAGAAACACCCTGGTCCACCTCAACCTGGGCCCAGCTCTCAGCCCCCGCGTCTAGCACCCTGCTGGAAGCAGACGCCCCCCACCTCACGGACCCCCTCGAGGACCGGTCGACCCAGAGACCAAGACGTTAGCTCCAGAGCTGGTAAGCAGACCACTCCGTTCCCCCGGTGGAGGGCCGGGAGGAGAATCTTTTGTTGAAGTTATTTAATTTGCCGCAGCCCCAACTATACCCACATTCTCAATAACAGAGCTATTTCCTTTGTCTCTGGGTCACCTGGCCTGCAAATGCCGTTCTCACGGCACTCTGCTGCCAGATCTCAACAGTCCCGGCATGCTGGACGCGGACCCCCCACCTTCAGCCCCATGACTGTTCCCCGACTGGCCGGTTCTGACGAGTCTAGAGGACGTCTCCATCTGACCTCTCCCTCAGTCACTATCCCGCTCCTGCCGGGTGTGTGGAGCAAGGTAAGTTCTTCGAGACTTTTCTCAGCACCAGAGCCTCGGGACACGTCCTCGCCTCCCGATGGCGTATTACCTGCTCCGCCCCGCAGCGAAGCCCCGCCGGGAACGTCAAAAATAATCGTCCCCTTGGTGCCCCTAGCACGGAGCTTGGATGCGTGGCTTTCACTTCCCAACCCGTCACGCTGGCTGGCCAGGAACATCCGACTCTGTTACGCAATTCAGTTTGCCAGGCCTCCGCCCCCCTTCGCTTGCGTCTGCTTTACCGCAGTACACGGAGAGCATTCCAAATCCCTGTGCGTGGAAATCGATACTCTCTTACTCAAAGACACGATAGAGACTGTCCCTCCAACCGAGATGAAGAAGGGTTTCTACAGCCCTTACTTCATCGAACCCCAGAAAGGCGGCGGCTTACGACCAATCTTGGACTTGCGAGTTTTCAACCAGGCTTTGCACAAACTCCCGTTCAAAATGCTCATGCAAAAACACATCTTAACTTCCGGCCAGCATCTAGATTGTTTCGCAGCAGTAGACCTGAAGGACGTGAACTTCCATGTCTCAATTCTGCCTCGACACCGACCATTCGTACTGTTCGCGTTTGACGGCCAGGCATATCAGTACAAAGTCCTCCCCTTTGGCATGTCTCTGTCCCCTTGCGTCTTCACAAAAGTCGCAGAGGTAACCCTTGCTCTGCTCCGAGAAGCTGGCATTTGCATACTCAATTACCTCGACGACTGGCTCATTCTGGCCCACTCCCGAGAGTTACTATGCGCTCACAGAGACCAGGTGCTCAGGCACCTCAGCTGTTTGGGGCTTCAGGTCAACTGGGAAAAGAGCAAGCTCGCCCCAGTTCAGAGCATCTCTTTTCTTGGCATGGAGTTAGACTCAGTCTCAATGTCAGCACGTCTCACCAACAAGCGTGCACTGTTGGTGATGGAATGCCTCGTCACCTTCAGGCCAGGCACAGCGGTCCCCTTAAAACTTTTCCAGAGGCTCCTGGGGCATATGGCATCCTCAGCGGCGGTCACGCCACTGGGGTTGATGCATATGAGACCGCTTCAGCGGTGGCTTCAGACTCGAGTCCCGAGACGAGCATGGTGCTGCGGCACGAACCGTGTGATGGTCCCCCCTGCCTGCCGCCAAACATTCAAACCCTGGAAAGACCTCTGCTTTCTGTGGGCAGGAGTACCCTTGCAACAGGGTCACGACCAACACCTCCAGATTGGGTTGGGGTGCCGTGTGCAATGGGCATGTAGTCGCGGGCCATTGGAAAGGGGCCCCGCTGCGCTGGCACATCAACTGCCTAGAGTTGCTGACAGTTTTCTTTGCCCTGCGGAAGTTTCTCTCGTTAGTTCGATCAGGTCAGACAGTACCACCTTGGTAGCGTACATAAACCGCCAAGGCGGCGTACGCTCCTACCACATGTCACAACTCCCTGTCGTCTCCTCCTTTGGAGCCAGCAGCGACTCACATCCCCGGAAAACTCAATGTGGTAGCGGATGCGCTGTCATGACAATGCTTGCCTGGTGGAGAGTGGAGGCTCCACCCCCAGTCGGTCCAGCTGATTTGGGAACGATTCAAACAGAGGCTCCCCTCGGGGCAGACGCACTGGCACACAGCTGGCCCTCGGGGCTGCGCAAGTACGCATTTCCCCCAGTGAGCCTTCTTGCACAGGTGCTGTGCAAGGTCAGGGAGGACGAGGAACAAGTCACCCTAGTGGCTCCCTACTGGCCCACTAGCCTGGTTCTCGGACCTCGTACTCCTCACGACAGCCCCTCCCTGGCGAATTCCCCTGAGGAAAGACCTTCTTTCTCACGTTCTGGTATCAGTACCCAGACCTCTGGAACCTCCACGTCTGGCCGCTGGACCTGCGGTTGTAGACACAATCAACAAAGCCAGAGCCCCCTCTACCAGGCAACTTTACGCCCTGAATTGCGCTTGTTTGCAAATTGGTGTTCTTCCCAGGCTGAAGACCCACAGAGGTGCGCAGTTAGGTCAGTGCTCCTATTTCTGCAGGAGAGGCTGGAAGGGAAGGCTGTTCCATTCCACCTTGAAGGTGTTTGTTGCTGCTATCACAGCCCACCATGATGCAGTAGCCGGCAAGTCTTTGGGTAGGCACGACTTAATCATCAGGTTTCTAAGAGGCGCCCGGAGGTTAAAACCTTCCCGCCAGTCCTGTTCCCCTGCTGGGATCTCTCGTTGGTCCTCTCGGGCCTTCAGAGAACCCACTTTGAGCCGCTAGAATCAGTTGGAATCACCCTCTCTCTAAAGACGGCACTGCTGATCACACTCACCTCCATCAAGAGGGTCGGGGACCTGCAAGTGTTCTCTGTCAGTGACACTTGCCTGGAGTTCGGTCCGGCAGACACGTGTGTGATCCTAAGACCGTGACCAGGCTATATGCCTAAGGTTCTTACTATGCCCTTTAGAGACCAGGCAGTGAACCTGCAAGCGCTGCCCTGGGAGGAGGCAGACCCGGCCCCGTCATTGCTGTGTCTGGTACATGCTTTGCGTACCTACTTGGACCACACGCAGAGTTTTAGACATTAAGAGCAGCTTTTTGTCTGCTTTGGTGCTTCAGAGGCTTTCCCACTGGGTGGTGGATGCCATTTCATTGGCCTATCACACCCCGGCCGTGACCCCCCTCAACAAGGAGTGTTTTGTACTCGTGGGCACTGGCCAGAGGCACCTCTCTGGCAGATATATGTAGAGCAGCAGGTTGGGAAACACCTAATACCTTTGCGAGATTCTACAATCTCAGGGTTGAGTCAGTTTCGTCCCGTGTTTTCTCAGGTCCGAGCCGGTAGAACTCGGTACACGGTGATGGACTGACCGGGTGGATCGCTTGCACCTAGTGCCCTTTCCCTCGGCCGAGGTAAAACTTTGCGCTTTCTCTCCCAGGAGATCCCACTTATTCGGATCCCTGGAGGAGTCCTCCCAAGCCCTTTGCAGTTCAGCGGAGGAACACGCCGACCCGATCCACTGCAGGTACTTAATCTACCATGTACTGGAATAGGTAATCCACAGGTCAGGACTCCTGCTTGGACTCCCCCTGTGTGTATTTTCCACAGTAGGGTCCACTTACGAGTGGACCCGCGTCTCCCATAGGCAGTCCCAGCTGCCCTCCGGTCGCCATGTTGTAGCAACTCCCCCCTCCTTGAGGCTGGATCTACCACCACGCCATTGTCCCACATGTGACCCAAGAGGCCCGTGTGATGTATTTCGCCACTTTACCTCCCCCTTCCTGGGCATGTGTGGTCTCCGCAGGGTCTTTTCCCCCTGAAAGAATTGGAAACTGGGTAAGACCCCCTTCCCTCGATGTGTGTAAGGGCCCCAGCCTTTTCTTGCTCTATGCAAAGAAACATAAAGAGAAAAGAGGCCCAGCCAGGCTCGGCCCGTTCCTGGGTTGGCAAGCGTCGCCTTGTTCCCCTGTTTAGGGTAACCAGAAGGATTTCGACGACTTTTACGGGGTATTGGGGAAGGGTATGTGCAGTCTGACACAGCTGGTTGGCTTTGCACGTAAAATACTTGCCCTCTCCTGTGTCAGCAGAACACGTACACGGCTCAGCGCATGGCGTGATTTAAATTGGTCCCCTAGTGTCGCTTCTTCGACACAACATCGAAGTGAGCGACAGACGGGGAGTGTCTAGGTTACTTATGTAACCTCCGTTCCCTGATGGAAGGAACGAGACGTTGTGTCCTCCCGGCCACGTCGCTGAGCCGAGCCACTGTTGTGGCTGGACCATTTCCGGCTCCTCAGAAAAATCCTGAATGAACTAGACGTATTTCCTCACTTTTATACCCGTATGTCCGGGGGCGGGGTATGCAAACACTGTCTGCCAACTTCTCATTGGCTATTTTTCATAGATCAGAGGCATATTCGGTGCTCAAGAGAGACCCCCTTGTGTCGCTTCTTCGACACACCGTCTCGTTCCCTCCATCAGGGAATAGAGGTTACATAGGCAACCTAGACGTTTTGACTGAATCTGAAGAAATATAGTTGTTTATGTAATGAAAACATTCAAATGTATTGACTTACAAGTCATGCACTATAGTAAAAATGTTTAGATATCATAACTTAGCATTGTGTGAGGAACAGGTTGAAAAAAATATGTTTATTAACTGATAATCTTCCGTTTTACTCATGATTTGTGTCGAAGTAAATGAAAGTCATTTTCAAATTAGCACTAGTATTTATGTCACCATAAATCTTACACAATATGTAAATCGAGCAACATTAAAATAGTTTTAGTAGAGATTGTGTATAGTTACTTGAATATGATGTTCAGCACGCAAAAGTGCCACAAATGGCATATAAGTGAATTCACTCCTACTACAAAAATCCTTGGAGTTCTCATTTAAATACAATAAATGCTGAGCTAATGACTTACAGTAGACTCCTGACAGCTGAATTGTAGTAATCTGTGAGTCATTTCCACAATAGCCGAACGATATTCTATTGAGTAAGCAGACAGAAAACAAAATAAGCAAACAATATTTCGGCCTGGTACAGCAAAGCATCATTAAAAAGTCATTGTGCATATGAGAAACAATCTTGTGAACCTTTGTAATTGGTCTGCAGGGACGTTGCTCACTTGTATCATCAGGATTCATTTCCCAATGCCATTAATGTGAATGGCACAAATAATCATTACTCCCCTCTTTATACACGACCAATAAACTCATACCCATGAACTACAATATCAGCCCATATTTATGAGGATTGTAATGGGCATGTCATCCAGCATGACCTTTGTTATCAAGAAGCTTGTTGTTGGTTTTATTTTTGCAGTATATGCAGGGTGCTCTATTGCACTTAAAATGTTACAGTGGTGTCCAAAGATTTGAGACCACATTGAAAATAGATATTTTTCAATAAAACCTGGAAATGATCAGGAAGTTTAAAACATTGAAAAACAAAGAACAGTTTTAACTTGTAATGAAGTTAAATATTTAGGTTCTGGAATATTTTATTGTGTAAACTCCTTTGTGCAAAAGGTCAGATTTCCTTGCTTCCACTGAAGCACACAAGATAGCCTTTGGAACATTTTCAGATCATGCTGGGATATCATATCAGGTTTTCCAAAACCTTCACTCCATGCAAGCTCAAGTGCATGCTGTCATAAGACATTCTGAAATCCATGTAAATGTTTGAAAACAATTATTACCCCAATACTATAATGTCACCAGAAAAGAATGCAAAATTGAAGCGTTTTCAGAAGTGGGCTTAAACTTTAGCACTCCACTTTGTGTTCTTCATGTGCAACGTCATTATGAAAGTTGAATCTAGTTTTATTAATTTTTTTATAATGTGGATTAAAAGTGTGGAAGAGCCTTGAATTCTGCATTCAGTCATTATTAAGTTATATCAATTATGATCTTCATATTTTTTGCTGTCTGAGCCACTTGCAATGCATTAATATACATAAAATGTTATTCACAGACCGTCCTCTAAGCAAATATGCTATGCTATAATGCATATTTCCAATCTAATCATTCATTATGTAGCTTACAGTTATGATGCAGCCACATAGATACATTTGTCTCGTCCAGGGTCACCATTATCCCAAGGCTGAAGCTAATTGCACAGTAAAATGCACATGCAAGCACACACACACACACACACACACACACACACACACACACAAAACTTACCCATCAAGAGATGTTTTGCCTTGACGTCCAAGCCACTATCATCAGTCTTATCCTAACTACACCATTCACATTTTCACATGACCCTACCGGAGAAAAGAATGAGTGACAGCATCTTATGAGCTTTTTGAAGATGGCCCTAATGGTCCAAGATCATGTTCCTACACTGACACACCATTAGTTGCTAAATGTTCAGAACTGCATTACTGCAACCACTGAGATTAAGAGTGATAAGGTAAAACTATTTCCCCTCCTCTTTCCTTTCCTTATCTACTCCACGGCTGCATCCGTAGCTTTCTAAGAATGAATTATTCATACCTCCAAATCATCAGTTGCCCAAGATAAAGGAGCTCTAACCACTTTTTAAATGTATTGATTTCTGTTCCATTCACATGATGGGCACAAGAAATTGTGTCCAGCAGAGACTGAAACCTGAGACTGTCAGATAAGTCAGAGTAGTTTTAGGGGAGTTCTTTCAATACTTGTATTATGGCTATCAAGGACACAGGGCCTTTAGAGAGGAGGTTAGATCTAAAAAGGCTCTCATGTTCTTTAACACAGGGATTCAGCTTTTGTTGTGAACACAAATGGATTATGATGTGAGTGTCTTAAATCTAGCAGTATCAACATTGTGACAGAGGCATTTTAAACTTTGAAAGCCATTTCCTTTCAATCTGTTGTCTACAGTGGAAGTCAATTTACACAGAATGCAGCGTTAAGCACAATTGTGCATCAATAAACATTCCGCACAGATAAATGAATAAGTATTAGTCATGTATTTCATAGCTGTAAACTCTATTTTGCTACATGTCAAGTCAAATTTATTTGTATAGCACTTTTCACAACAGCCATTGTTTCAAAGCAGCTGTAAATTAAATTAAGCTATAACAGAAAATGTATGAATATAATGCAAATATTATTTATTTATGTTTAGAACTATGAGTGGTCAAAATTTGTAAACTGAGTAAGTGTTGGGGGCAGTGGTGGCTCAGCATTTGAGGCTCAGGGTTACAGACCAGAAGGTCAGGGGTTCAAGCCCCAGCACCACTAAGATGCAACTGTTGGGCCCTTGAGCAAGGCCCTTAACCCTATCTGCTCCAGGGGTGCTGTATCATGGCTGACCCTGCACTCAGCTAAGCTGGGATATGTGAAAACTAATACATTTCACTATATATATATTCAAAAAACTGTGTGTATAATGTGTGTCTAATTCTAAAGTCACCACAAATTAACTGAGGAAATTTAGTGGTTAAAAAAATGTTTATGTAGTTTTTTTTTTCTTTAATAGAGTGTTGTCCCTCCTTTGACCAAGTAGATATAGGTATCATTCAGTGAGGATCATCACAGTCTTATGGCAGGAAATATTAGTGAACTCCATCCTGAGCCCATGCTTCGGACAGTGGCTCAAGAAGAATCCTATGTCTTTGATTTTGTATCAATTCATCCTCTGTGAAGACCATCTTAGTACATTGAAGTGAAGTCTGGCTGACACATGCTGCAAGTGGTAATCATCACTCAGCGACACAGCGCGAATCAGACATTAGGAAGGACCAGAGATGGATCTGGCAGGCTCTGATAACCTCAAGTTTAGACAGGGAATGAAATAGAATAAAATTAGCGTAGATGCCATACACTTTAAAGCAGGATTAATGATTAAGAGAAGTGTTTCCAGTTCTGGTAGACCTAACTAAAGCAGCATAACTATGAATTGAGTGATAAGTCTTTAGTCTAGACTTAAACTGAGAGTGTGTCTGAGTTCTGAACACAGATAGGAAAACTATTCCATAGTTTAGGAGCCAAATATGAAAATGATCCCCCTCCTTTTGTGGATTTTGATATTCTTGGTATTGTTAACAGGCTGGAGTTTTGCAATCATAGTTAGTGTGATGGATTATAGCATGGTAGCAGGTCACTTAAGTAATTTGGAGCTAGACCATTCAAAGCTTTGTAAGTAAATAACAGAATTTTTAAATTAATAAGAAACTTTATCAGGTAGCCAATGTAACACCGATATAATGGGGCTGATATGATCATATTTCTTGGTTCTAGTTAGTGCTCTAGCTGCTGCATTTTGAACCAACTGAAGTTTATTTATTAAACCTGCAGGACATCCACCTAGCAATGCATTACTACAATCTAGTCTTGACATCATGAACACATAATTTTTTTTTTCCGGCAATAGATGCAGATAGCATGTGTTATAACTTAGTACTATAACAGATAATTAACAAATAATGTAAATGTGTTTTTCAAAGGTTTGATTGCTATCAAATATAACACCTAATTTTTTGCTGTAGAAGTTGACGTTACATTATCAGTTTATTTCTTACCATCTTATTTTTTGAGGTTTTTGTTCCAATAATTAGTACCTCTGTTTAATCGGAATTGAGTAGAAAGAGTTTGAAGAGATATAAAGTTGGGTATCATTAGCATAAGAGTGAAAACTAATTCCATGGTTCCTGATAATGTCTCCCAGGGGGAGCATATATAGGGAGAAAAGCAGAGGCCCTAAAACCGATCACTGTGACACTCCATACTTAACTTTAATTTGATCGGTCAGTTCTTCATTTATACAGACAAAGTGGTAGCTGTCAAAGAGATAGGACCTAAACCAAGCTAATGCCTATCCACAAATGGCAACAAAATTCTCAGATCTATCCAAGAGAATGTCATGATTTATATTGTTGAAGGCAGCAATAAGATCTAAGTGCACTAGAAGAGAAATGCAGCTGCGATCAAATGATAAGAGCAAGTCATTTTTAACTCTGATAAGTGCAGTCTCTGTACTATGAAGGGGCTTAAATCCTGACCAAAATTCTTCATATTCCATTTCTCTGTATAAATTAACATAGTTGAGAGGACACTACCTTTTCTAGTATTTTTGACATAAATGGGTGATTTTAAATCTGTCTATAATTAGCCAATTCTCCTGGATCAAGCTGTCGTTTCTTGATAAGTGGTTTGGTAACTACCAGTTAAAAGTTTCTTGGGACATGCCCAAAGGATGATGAGGAGTTAATAATATTAAGAAGTTGTTCTCATATTACAGGAAACATCAGTCTGTACTGGGTCTAACATTCATGTTGTTGATTTTGATGTTTTAATCATTTTTTTTTAGCTCTACCTGACCTATAACAGCGAAGGATTTAAATTACTTGTGAATAAAATGCAACTTAAATATATCTTATTCAAAGGAATACTTTAGGGAAAATTAACTTAACAGCTGTGCCACTTTTGCGCTTAGTATTTTAGTGCAAAAACCTGCGTCGTCTTCACTAACCACCCGCAATCTACTACAAAACAGGCAAAATCAGTACTGAAATTGCACTGTGTCTTGAGTAATTACAATTTTGGATTGTCATTCCTTTCTGTGCAAACACACCTCCTCTCTATGTAATTTATGCTTACTTTTTCACAAAATTGTGAAAAAAGGAGGATTTTGGACATTTTCTATCAATCATATCAGAATTAATAAAATAATGATCAAATGATGGAGAAGAGCATCATAACCTGACATATATCCAGATATGCGGTGTAGTCAAGTGCACTTTCCGCATGTTAAAGAGATGATTTAGGTGTCTGGATCACAGTAGTGGGGTGATGCTCTACAGTTCGTGCAGAGTGTATCAGATCACGGTGGTCTGTTTGATCGTCTACCAAATAGAGAAAATCTTCACAACTGGAATAAAAAAAGTGTGTTTAGTAGAGATTTTGTGGCTGTGTTTCAGCCGTATCCTGATCTACATAATTAATTAGTGAATTAGTCGAACAAGTGCAGACAGTGCATACAAATAATCGGGCACAATTTATTCTTAGTTAATTCCTTATATATAAGCTGGAGGCCAAAAGTTTGGAATAATGTACAGATTTTGCTCTTATGGAAAGAAATGGGAAATCTGTACTTTTATTCACCAAAGTGGCATTCAACTGATCACAATGTATAGTCAGGAGATTAATAAAAATGACTATTACATTTAGAATTTTTTCTTCAAATACTTCAAAGAGTTCTCATCAAAAAGTCCTCCACACACAGCAATGACAGCTTTGCAGATCCTTGGCATTCTAGCAGTCAGTTTGTCCAGATACTCGGGTGACATTTCACCCCACGCTTCCTGTAACACTTGCCATAGATGTGACTGTCTTGGAGGGCAATTCTCACGCACCTTGCAGTCTAGCTGATCCCACAAAAGCTCAATGGGGTTAATATCCATAACACTCTTTTCCATCTGTTGTCCAATCTCTGTGTATCTTTGCCCACTCTAAGCTTTTTTTTTTCTTTTTTTTTTCTGTTTCAAAAGTGTTTTTTTTTCTTTGCAATTCTTCCAGTAAGGCCTGTACCCCTGAGTCTTCTCTTTACTGTTGTACTGTGTATATTAAATTGGTGTTGAGTGGGTAGAATTCAATGAAGCTGTCAATTTCAAGCATTATATCAAATTAATTCTGCAATTAATTCATTCAGAGTTTCTAGAGGTAGCAGGTTCTTTTTTGCCATTTTTGACCTTAAGACATGCAAGTATATTGCATACTGTGGAAATTCAAAAACAAACACAAAGACAATGTTAAGCTTCATTTAACTAACCAAATAGCTTTCAATTGTGTTTGATATAATGGGAATTGATTTTCTAGTACCAAACTTGCAATTTAGCATAATTACTCAATGATAAGGTGTTTGGAGTGATGGCTGCTGGAAATGGGACCTGTCTAGGTTTGAACAAAAAAATTAAAAATTTCAAATAGTGATAGTGCTGTTTTTAACATCAGTAATGTCCTGAATCTACTTTGTGATCAGCTGAATGCCACTCCAATTTCCCTATATATATATATATATATATATATATATATATATATATAGTGTGTGTGTGTGTGTGTGTGTGTGTGTGTGTGTGTGTGTGTGTGAGTGTAATGGGGGTCCATGGGTCTGTAACAGTTGAAAATCCTGCCTTTGGACTGTTCCTTGAGCAATAGCAAGATATCAGCTTTAAAAGTTACATTGATGAAATAAATAAAATAATAATAAAAAAACTCTCTCAAAATCACTTACTTTGAAAGCATCTGTTTCAGAGGATAGACTACCGCAACATGAAAATGAAAGTAACCTTGAAATAATAGTTATAGATCAAGCTGGAAATATGAGTCACACAAGGCTGATCACCAATTGAAAGTCTGTGTCAGTTTTAAAGAAGTCTGACAATAAGTAGCTTGTTCTAAGCTCTCACCACTTCTTATGTGTTTGGAAAGATTAGTGCACATTCGTTTGAAAGAAACAAATTGTTAGTTAGTGGAGCAAGGTGTGCAAATGATAAAAAAGCATATCAGGACTGTAATATAACATTTGTATTGCACGTTACGTAATCCAACCCCTAATAAAAAGCATGAGCAAAAATTTGAATAAGTCTGTCAGGGATTATTGCTTGATATTGTGGACAAGCAGGCAACTACTCCATTCTGTGTAACACTTCACAGTCCAGGTACAGTTCACATTCTAGTTTTCAGATCCAACACACTCTCATGACCAGCTGTTGCTGCTTGACTTTCTGCTTGGACCACAAAAATGGCGGCTTTCTTCAATGTCACTTTGATGCAATATTGAATTCATTTCAGAGCATTCCATTGCTTTACACAGCTACATTTTAATATGAATTGATTTGAAAATTCATAATTTACTTATTACATTTATTTTTTTATGTGTCTCTGAGTGATGACAACTAAATGCAGCTGGTGCCAGCCAAACATCACTTCAGTCTATTACGATGGACTTCAGAGGATGAACTGATCCCAACTCCAACCATAAGACATCTTATGCCATTGCCTGAACCTTGGACTTGGGATAGACCTCACCAAAATTACCAGACGTTTGAACTGTGATGCTCCTCATTGATCTCACCTTGGTCTAATGATGGACTACAATCTTATAATGGAACACATAGACTATCAATTAATTGCCAACAAAGCCCTTCATCAGCCAACTAACAAAAAACAATGCATCTATGTGAACTACAGCAGTTAATCCAGGATGAGCTTCAAAGACATTAGACATCAATCTTGCAGTTCATACAAAATCTTTGTTTAAACACTGACCCTTAACACTTACTTAGTTGAATAATTTTAAACCATGACTTGCACTGAACATAATTAATTAATATTGGCATTATATTCATCATGTTTGCCAGAGAGGAACTGGCCCCCACAGGGCCATTAACCAACATATTTTGGAATGTTCCTTGCCACTGATGCCTTTGGCTTGCTCACTGGGTTTCTAAATACAATTATTTTTTAATTAATTATTTTTTAAACACAATTCACAATCATATTTGATCAAACTGCACAATGATGTCTCTAAGACATAATACCTGTAGCTATTACAGTTTCAGTTTCTGTTATTGCATGATTTTTTGTAAAGCTGCTTTGAAATTATTTGTGTTGTGAAGGTGCTATACTAATAAAAATGACCTGACCTGACTTGACTTAACTTGCTTATTGTCTCATTGTTTTGTTTGCAGTTGAACAGCATTTCCAAAAATGAGAAAAGCACCATAAAAATTATAATAAAAAATGTAACATGCTATTTCTGTTCTGTCTTTCAGATCTGACTAAAAGAAACAGTCAGATCCTTAAATAAAAATGCGTGAAAGGGAATACAACTGTACTGTTAATTTCAACAGGAAATGCTGAAATACGTACAACAACCCACTTAAAATCATTTTTTTTTTAATGTAGGCATAGTAACATGATTCTTTGAGACCAGGTTCAGGGCTCAACACTAAGGATTTTTTTCTACTTTTTTTCCAGAGTCACGAGCTCTAATCCAGGGTGTGCTGAGTGACTCCAGCCTGGTCTCCTAAGCAAACAAATTGGCCCAGTTGCTAGAGAGCGGAGAGTCACTTGGGGTAACCTCCTTGTGGTCACTATAATGTGGTTCGCTCTTGGGGGGGTGTAGTTGTGCGTGGATGCCACGGAGAATAGCGAGAAGCCTTCACACGCACTATGTCTCCACGGTAACGTGCTCAACCAGCCACATGATAAGATGCGTAGATTGTCTCAGACAATCTCAGATGGTCTCAGACTCGGAGACATCTGAGATTCGTCCTCTGCCACACAATTGAGGCGAGTCACTACACAACCACGAGGACTCAGAGTGCATTGGGAATTGGGCATTCCAAATTGGGGAGAAAAAAAAATACAATGTCCCCAATATTGAATCACATTTATAATTTGTAAGATATTATTTATGACATATGTAATCCCATATATGCGCTTTACCGATATAAATGTATAAATACATAATATTAATCTCAGTTGTCCTGCCATTTATACGTGTGCTTTTAAGCCAAGAGTTCTGTGGAGATGATGGGTTTTCAGTCACCCGTTTAGTATTGTTATCATGCAACTTTTGCCCATGTGTCAAAATCAAAAGCCGACTGGACCCACGGCTTTACGGATGTTCCCCCTGTCGGAAGGGTCGTGTTACATCCGCAACAGAGACGGAGAGTGAACCAACCTCTGTAGCGAGTTTTTATTCCCTTTGTAGTCTGTGATAATGTTAATTCCCTACCATATACTTCTGGAGTCGGTGGTGTTGAACTGTCCTTCAATTTTGTTTGGCTGTTGGCATTGTTAAAGTCCCTGGTAACAATGAATGCGGCCTCAGGGTGCGGTGGGTCTCCTGCTCAATTATGCTCCCATACAGTTCCTTGAGTGCCCGGTCTGTGTCGGCTTGTTGGGGGATGTACACAGCTGTGATAATGACCGCTGTGAATTCCCTCGGTAGCCAGAATGGTCGACACAGAAGCATGAGATATTCCAGATCAGGAGAGAAGAAAGACTTGATAAAATGTATGTTCCTCTGATCACACCATGATTTGTTGATCATAAAACATACACCAACACCTCTGCTTTTACCTGAGAGGCCTTTCGCTCTGTCCTCTCGGTGCATGGAGAACCCCGCAGGTTCGATAGCCGAGTCTGGAATCTCCGCAGACAACCAGGTTTCTGTAAGGCAGATAATGCAGCAATCCCTCGTCTCTCGTTGGAAAGAGATCCGTGCTCTCAGCTCGCAGATCTTTTTGTCCAGAGACTGAACATTTGCCAGTAGTATACTGGGTTGCGGGGGTCGATTTGCACGGCGTCTTACTCTGATGAGAACGCCGGCTCTTTTTCCCCTTTTCCTTCTGCGTGTCCGCGGCCGGGCAGCCCAGAGAAAGGGCTCCGCTGGCGTATGTGTAAACAGCAGGTCGGCATTGAGGAATTTTAAGTACGGTGTTTTCTGCAATTGCAGAACCAATGTCCCAAAGCATTTGTCTGTCGTATACAATAAGGCAAAAACACATCCAAGACAAAAAAAAAAAAAAAAAAAACTGTAAACAAAAACAATAAACTGCAGTGTTGTGTCGGAGCTCGCAACGCAGCAGCCATACACGGCGCCATATTGAGTCTTCACAACCTTCTTGAAGTGTTTTCACAAGAAGGATCAAAGATGTAGTCACTGAGTTAAAGATTTGATTATTTGATTAATAGCGAATTAATGAGAGAAAATGTGTTTGTTTTTTTTTACAGTGTGAATAAAACTAGCACTCTGTCCCTTCACGAGAGCACATGCATGTTAAAGAGACTACGCTGCACAGGGAGAGGTGACGATGAGAAAAAGGATTTTCAGTCCTATAGAAAGAAACTGTTGATTTCTTGTTTTCCAATGTGTGGATTACTAATTTTCATCAACATGTAAAAACAAAAAAATTGGGGGATTTTGCCAAACATGTTAAATCCCTCTAAGAAATTCATTAAGTGTTTTTTTTTCCTGCTATTTTCGACACATTGGTAATAGCTGCTGCTAAGACACTTGGAAAAGAACGAGGACAGTGTTAGGAGAGTGCGCTCGGTGTCTGCACGATATTGTGCGTGCACGCAACTGTGCCTTGGTGCGTCCAGTATATTATGCATTTGTGCATCTTTGCGAGATAAATGATTATTAGGAACACCATACTAATACTGTGTTTGACCCCCTTTCGCCTTCAGAACTGCCTTAATTCTACGTGGCATTGATTCAACAAGGTGCTGAAAGCATTCTTTAGAAATGTTGGCCCATATTGATAGGATAGCATCTTGCAGTTGATGGAGATTTGTGGGACGCACATCCAGGGCACGAAGCTCCCGTTCCACCACATCCCAAAGATGCTCTATTGGTTGAGATCTGGTGACTGTGGGGGCCATTTTAGTACAGTGAACTCATTGTCATGTTCAAGAAACCAATTTGAAATGATTCGAGCTTTGTGACATGGTGCATTATCCTGCTGGAAGTAGCCATCAGAGGATGGGTACATGGTGGCCATAAAGGGATGGACATGGTCAGAAACAATGCTCAGGTAGGCCGTGGCATTTAAACGATGCCCAATTGGCACTAAGGGGCCTAAAGTGTGCCAAGAAAACATCCCCCACACCATTACACCACCACCACCAGCCTGCACAGTGGTAACAAGGCATGATGGATCCATGTTCTCATTCTGTTTACGCCAAATTCTGACTCTACCATCTGAATGTCTCAACAGAAATCGAGACTCATCAGACCAGGCAACATTTTTCCAGTCTTCAACTGTCCAATTTTGGTGAGCTCTTGCAAATTGTAGCCTCTTTTTCCTATTTGTAGTGGAGTTGAGTGGTACCCGGTGGGGTCTTCTGCTGTTGTAGCCCATCCGCCTCAAGGTTGTGCGTGTTGTGGCTTCACAAATGCTTTGCTGCATACCTCGGTTGTAACGAGTGGTTATTTCAGTCAAAGTTGCTCTTCTATCAGCTTGAATCAGTTGGCCCATTCTCCTCTGACCTCTAGCATCAACAAGGCATTTTCGCCCACAGGACTGCCGCATACTGGATGTTTTTCCCTTTTCACACCATTCTTTGTAAACCCTAGAAATGGTTGTGTGTGAAAATCCCAGTAACTGAGCAGATTGTGAAATACTCAGACCGGCCCGTCTGGCACCAACAACCATGCCATGCTCAAAATTGCTTAAATCACCTTTCTTTCCCATTCTGACATTCAGTTTGGAGTTCAGGAGATTGTCTTGACCAGGACCAAACCCCTAAATGCATTGAAGCAACTGCCATGTGATTGGTTGATTAGATAATTGCATTAATGAGAAATTGAACAGGTGTTCCTAATAATCCTTTAGGTGAGTGTAAATATACTCGCGCTCTCTCCTCAGTTAGAAGACTTTGTTTCCTCCATGTAATTTTTGTGCTCTCTCGCTTGTTGTTTACTTGCACTAATGTTATAAATGCAGCACTGGCCCAATATATATATATACAAAAAACAAGGATGTGTACATGGATACCATGTTTTTGTGGAAATGTGTCTGATGCATATCATACACATAAATGGTTGATTTTGCTGGTTTCAATCAGATCAGCTCCACATTTTCTGGACAGACAGATGCGGAGTCACACTGCCCCTTGTTTTTTTTCCAAGCTGGTCTATTATTATGGCATCAATATTTCAGATAAACACACCCTTAAACTACACATACTATATACTGTATATACTGTATCATTTACATGTCTGTCAGAGCATCTTTCTATGTAGGCAATACTTGGTCAGAATATTTATCTTAAAGGAATAGTTCACCCAAAAATGAAAATTCTTTCATTATTTACTCACCCTCATAATATCCAAGGTGTTTATGACTTTCTTTCTTCTGCAGAACACATTTGAAGAAAAATAGAAAAATATCTTAGCTCAGTGGGTCCTTAAAATTCAAGTGGATGGCGATTTCTCTTTTGAAGCTCCAAAAAGTAAAGATGGTCAGCATAAACATCATCCAACAGACACCAGCTGTTAAATTAATATCTTTAAAAATAAAAAAGCGACACGATCACTTTTGGTGCAAAAAAGATACATATTTAAGTACTTTTTAAACTCTAAATCATGCTTCCGTCCTGGAGCGGTTTGCGCGTGTGACGTAATCGCATTGGCATTTGAAACAAGTGAGAATTGAGGCAAGTGCTTCACAGCCCAAAGAGCAGCATTGTTTACAAGTGAGAAGGAGGAACGCTGTACAGAAGCTTGTTTTTATCTGTTTCTTTACTCACAATGGTGCATTTGTGTGCTTATACTGGATGTCTCAACTGAGTGGAGAACATGAGATTACATCTGTGTCATGGCAACGTGAATATGTCACATGAGAGATTGCGTAATCTCCACCCTCTCCTGAAGCTTACAGGAAGTGATGATTTAGAGTTAAAAAGCACTTTAACTTTTTCCCACACCAAAAGCAATCATATTGCTTTAGAAGACATTAATTTAACCATTGGAGTCATATCAAAGATGTTTGTGCTGATTGTCTGTGATTTTTGGAGCTTCGAGAAATTGCTATTCAGTTGCATTTTTAGGACCTATTGTGTTTAAGATATTTTTCTATTTTTCTTCAAATGTGTTCTGGTGAAGAAAGAAAGTCACACACACCAGGGATATCATGAGGGTGAGTAAATAATTAGAGAACTTTAATTTTTGGGTAAACTATCCCTTTAAGAATAATTGGTCTTGTGATATTTCTGTCAACTATCTACTGGAGAAGCTGCAGGTTGATCCATGAAACACAACTGAGGTTTTTTGTTATTAATTATTTTGTTATGTGTGGGAGTGTAGAGAGAGATTTTGCTAGGCTAACACTCTGTGCTCTTTATCCAGAGACAGGACTTGCTCCAGCGCAGAAGTGATCTGACTTTTGGCAAAGCTTCATGGACAAATAAAACCTCCTCCTGCTGCATAAAATATAATGAAGAAGTCGTTGCACTTTACCATTAAACTGGAGAACATTTGTTTAAAACATTTCAATAAAATTAGTCTTGTTGTATAAAGAAAAACACTGTCTGCATATAAACACTGCAATTTGAATGATTAGCATAGAAATGATAACTGTGTGCTCACAATGTTGTTTAGAATAAAACTCTTTATTTACTAACGTGTTCTAAATAATTAAAAATGATAGTGCGCTTCAAACAGCTGGTTGCATCTTGTGTGCCAATTTAAAAAGCAAATATGGATACCAAACATAACACTGTCTAGAATAATATAATTACTCCACACTAACCTCATATTATATTGGTCAGTTTCATCACAATCTGAAACCGTACATTGTGTGCTCTTGTAGTAGCAATTTTCCGTAACACTTTAGATTAAGGTTCCTTCGTTAATGAATAACTACACAGGAACAAATGAGTAACACAATATTAACAACCTAGTAACTACTATTAACTAACAAAAAACTCTGATTAACGAATTAGTAAGTAAGTGGTAGTTCACTATTAACTAATCAATAACTACAATTTGTTTAATGCTTGCCAGAGAACTACTGAAAAGGTTTCATAATTCATGCAAAACTAATCAATAAATAATACAGGACAAATGACTAGCACTACATTAACATTTTAGCTGATACTGTAAACGAATGCACAAGGTTGTTTACATTATCAATATGTAATAGCATAGCAGACTTATGATTTGGATAATTTGGATAAAACTGAATAATTTTAAAGAAATTGATTTTTAAATGCAGTTGTCCTGTGGCCAATTTTCCGGCATTCCTCTGGACTGGCATTGAATCACTAGAGTCATGGTGACTACTGGAACATATTGAGTCATCAGCCATCCAAATACCATATACAGTTATTTTATTATTTTATGTGTGTGTGTGTATGTGTGTGTGTGTGTGTGTGTGTGTGAATATCTTGTGAATGATTAGAAGATTCTACACTTTAGGATTGGCTTTTCATTAGTAACTACTGTAATAATCATGGTAACTAACTAGTAATGACTCAAGTGTTACTGCATACTTCAGTGGGAATTACTAATTATTTGGATCTGTATTCTAAAGTGAAGATCATGGTAACTAACTAGTAATGACTCAAGTGTTACTGCATATTTCTATGGGAATTACTATCTAAAACATCACCAAAAACCTCAAAAGCTTAAAATGACTTCAGTGTTTGGTTGCACATGATATTTATTCATCATGACTGGAAAAAAATGCTGATTTTAACAAGACGTATGGAACAAGCAACAGCTAAAGTGGCAGTGTGTATAGCCACTTGGCCATATTTATGATGGCTAACTTTAAACAGTAGTCATGGAACACGAAACAAGAAGCAGTTAAAGTGACTGTGTGTATAGCCACTGGGCTAGAACATGCATGGAATGGTATTTATCTTACAAAGAAACACACATACACATTCATAAACAGCTTATTTTTGTCTCTCACAAAAGTCTATAAGCAAGCCAACTTTCTTTTTTTTTTTTTTTTTTTTGCAATGGTGCTATGCACTGGCTCCTGTCTGCATAATTCTCTGCACCGCTCTGCAAAATCAGACAGATTCTGTCCACTTTGGAAGGTGCCTCGCAAATTTTTGTAGGCCTCTATGTCACAAGCTTCGAGCCTCGCAATTGCAGCAGTATCAGCAATGGTCTTTCTATCCACGCCACATTTGAAGTATGCCTGGGTTTTTGTTGTCCCACCTTTCAAATAGTCCAAGACCTTGTTGTACCTCTTGATGGCTTGCTCTGGAAGAAAGACTGACAAAGAACAGAGAATAAATCATTAGTGTGTTATGCTATTGGAATGCATATTTTATAAATTAATGGAAGTCGGAAGTCTGCTACAGGGAATTACAGCCTAAAGGTCTTTGCTGTGTTTGGTGGTTATAGGTTGAAGGCTCTAGGAGGAGTTTCTGTTGGAAAATTTGTCTCAGAAGAAGAACCATAATGATAATAATAATTATTTTAAAGTGCCCCTATTATGCTTTTTTAAAGATTGCTAAATTGGTTTTGGAGGTTAGGTTTACATGCATCCAAGGTCAAAAAACACATTAATTTTCATTGCAGTATTATCTCTCTTCTCATAAATGATTCGGTCTCTCTAAACCCCTCTTTTCTGAGAGCCTACTATGCTCTAATTGGTCAGATGGCCCAGTCTGTTGTGATCGACAGCGCATATCAGAAATTAAATTACATAACATTACACCGTAACAATGGCATCAGTTTAACCATTTCAATTCAAGTCTTGATCATCTTACACTGTTGTCAATTTATGCAAAAAATACAATTATGTCAATATTTACTCAGCCTTATGTCGTTCCAAACCTGTAATACTTTGTGTTCATCTTCAGACCACAAATTAAAATATTTTTAATGAAGTCTGACAGCTTTCTGATCCCTCCATTGACAGCTACGCAACTACTACTTTCAAGGCCCAGAAAGGTAGTAAAGACTAGGGCTGCCCCATAATATTCAACTAATCATTAGTCGACTAAAAGAGGATTAGTCAACCAAAAATGTTATTAGTCGGTTAGTCACAGAAAAAAACAAAATCTTGTGGCGAAGTCACGCAGTCCATGAGGGACAGTTTGTTAACGGCGGGTGCTTGTGGTATTTACAATATGTCAGGCAGGAAATCCAAATCAGTGGTTTAACCTCAATTTATGAAGCCACACGAGTGCTTTGTGTGTGTTGTAATTTACAACATAGTTTGCCACTTTATTTTCAAAATATGAATCTTGAACACGCGTTTACACAACGTCTGCTCTTGCATCAATACAACATGTATGCGTTGTGGTGCTCTCATGAACGCACGCTGGAGATTTATATTTTGTAAATGTAGTAGATTATGTTCATAAATTGAGGTTAAACCAGTAGAGACACATGGATTACTTTAATCATGTCTTTACCACCTTTCTTGAAAATGCTAGTTGTGTAAGCTGTCAATGGAGGGACAAAAAGCTTTTAGATTTCATTAAAAAATCATTTGATTTGTGTTCTGGAGATTAAGATTTTGGAATGACACGGGGACGAGTATTGACAGAATTTTATTTGTGGGTGAACTGACCCTTAATAATGGTTGCACAGTAAACATAAATAATAGTTATGTACTAAAAACTCTGGCCACACTGGGCTGAAACTGTGCACCCTGCTTTTTCACCATGTCAAATAGTCTGTTATCTGATCTGTTTAATTAGTGTTTTCTGTTTGTATTTCTGGCAAAGGAAAAGGCATAAATTTCAAAACATCTCTAATACTTAATGTTATAGATGCAAGAAATTAAGCACAAGTATAATTACAGTAAATGAACATGGGGAAGCTAAAGGAAAACCCCAGGTTCTTTAAGATTAACTTTAAGAATATTTCCCAGTTAAATAGCAACAACCTTGCTCCAGCCGAAGACTGCAAAAGGCATTCTGCAGGCACAGGTTCAAGCAATAACGTCACCGTTTCCGTCATTTGTTGGACAAATCTATGGAATTTTGTCTGCTTCTTAAATGATCCCTCAAACAGGAATGAAACCATAGACTCCATCAGACCAATTGCAACAAGTCTCTCCATCCACATCATTGTCTATAATATAAAAGAGATAATGAAATGCACAATTTAATTACCCATCAATTAAAACCATGCACTAAACCAGTGTTTTTGAGGCTGAAACACTGCACCACTGCCTGTAAGGTAAAGTACACACACAAAAATAATAACCTGATGGGAACACTTTACAGAGCTAACAAATAAATTCTGAAATAAAATAAAGATTAAAATAATAAAACATGAAACATACATGAACACAGAAGTAACAAACAGCTGAATGTAATAATTGCAGTGGCATAATTCTAAACAGAAGTCCAAATGGCAATCAGTGATTTAACCCAACAACAGGACACATCTTTGGCATCACTGTTATTTTTGTTAGTGGATAATGCAAATTAAAACCTAACTATAATTTAAAAAATAAGTATTTGCATTTATTTTGGATGATGGAGTGGACTTTTAAAATCGAAAAGTAATTTTTATATCAATTTGTATTATTTATACCATCAAGTGTGTTTGTAACAATGCAATAAATATTCATACTGCTTTATGTGCTGTCCATTTTACTTTAATTAGTAATCACTTGATTTTCCATTTGATTGCCGTGTATAATCTGAGTTGGAGCGTTGCATTGGGGAACTCTCGTTCGGCCTAACAAAATGTCGCAATCCAAACGGCAGGACATTTTTGGTCTCAAAATGTAAAAACTGATTATTACAATGGCTAGCCCTGCAAATATATAGTGTTTGCCACAGTTTTTATATATATATATATATATATATAAAAAAAAATAGGCTAAGGTATGAAAGTTTAGTATATAGATAAAGGCAATTGTCACAACGAGAAGAATCCTCGAGAAAAGCCTCGAAGCCTCGATTTTTTTTAAAGCACCTCAGCATGTGACAATTAACATACTCACCCTCAAATTTTTTCTTCTCCTCTTCAGAGACTTCGATGCCAAACTGCAATAGCTCCTTTATTAATTGAGCGGTAGACATTTTCCCCAACTCCATTTTGAACTTCTGAGGGCTCTTCCCAATCGGTCAGTAACTTACCACAGCCAGTCTGACTCGAGAACTTTTCGCGGGCTTTAAGCAGGGGAACATAAAATTAGACAAAATCAGCAGAACTTGCCATCATACGTGAACAAAGAAGAATATACATCATCTCGCATTTTCCTGAAAACTGTGTCCTCCAAAATTGCTCAACGCTGGAAATCGCATTCTAAAGTTCTGTCAGAAGAACAGATCAGGACCGCACCGAAAGTCTCACTCAAGCCAAGCGGGACATTTTCTTAAGCGTCAACAACCGTAACGTCTGCATAAGCAATAAATATGTTTTGAATGTTTAGTCGCCGTTCATCATTGTCTTTATTTCAAATATGTCTGTTTTTGATGTGACTGTCAAAAATTAATTAATTTGATACATTTTTTAAAACAAAAAAATGAATACAAGCTACTTTACAACAAACATGAATAATTATTTCATGTTTAATATGGTGCTTTGATGTTATCATGAGCTGACATACATTAAATTAATAAAAAACAAACAAAAACAAAAAAACAGACACGTTATTCTAGTTGGAGCTCTACTGTAAAAAAAATATATTTTTTTTTAATTCCAAAAGGTACAAAAATGGACCTTTCACATCCAATCCTAAAAAGTTGTACCTTTATAAGTCATTTTGGGAACATAATTGTACCCTAAGGACCTATTGTGGAACTTTAAAGGTACAGTTATATATTTTGTACCTATAGGAACAAAATTGTACCTTCACTGTACCTTTTTTTCTAAGTGTGTAGAAGGCAATAAATTGTTTTTTCCTGTTCAGGCATCACATGGTTTTATGTATATGTGAAGCTGTTACATTAAATGGAAATGGTACCAGACGCTTAATAAATAAAAGCATCCTGCAATATTTGCCAAAAACGCCTAAAAAAGGCCTACCCAAATTAAAATGCATGCTGTTCTTGAACCCTTTGGAGTATATGCATGCTTTTGGTCTCTTTTGAAAGGGGAGGCTTTGAGGTTTGTTCCTAAATAGTCAGAATCACTGGAAGTCTTACTTGTATTGAGTAATAGAACTTTGAACACACTCAAAAAGGGGAAATAAAATTCCGCCTACATTTTTTTTTGTAAAAAGATGCCTGCAGATAACTACAGCTGGGAGGACATAGCTGGAAAACACAATTAGATCACAGCATGAAGCCTTACCAAACCCAATTTAAAATGTGATAACAATACATTAGAAAATGAGTGTTTTTACACATATTTATCTAAGTGTATGTATAGGCGCTTTCCAAAAAAGGCCACCTGGAGACTCCAAATGACCCTTTGTAACCACAGACACATAAAATGATGCTATTCTTGAATGCTTTACTGTACAGTCATAATTTTTATTGGCATAAACACATTAGTGTTTTTTTTTTCAATTCTTGAAAACAAAATTTCTGCAAATAAAGAGACAAAACAAGTTCTATTGAATTAAAACACTTTAATATTAGAACTCACTATAAATTTATATAAAAAAGATATATATATACAAAAAAAACCGGAGAAAGTTTGTTTTCAAGAATTGAAAAAAAACCCCACTGTGTTTATGCTTCAGTTACTATGTGTCAGCAATAATTGGCAGTGAATCTGAATAAGGAATATATTAGCTCTAAGTGTAACCTTTCATTAGAGCCCAAAATTATGACTGTACAGTAAAGCATTCAAGAATAGCATCATTTTATGTGTCTGTGGTTACAAAGGGTCATTTGGAGTCTCCAAGTGGCCTTTTTTGGAAAGCGCCTATACATACACTTAGATAAACATGTGTAAAACACTCATATATATATATATTTGGTCCATAACACATTTATATATCAATAAACACCCACGTAGTATGGACGTAGCATTTCGAGCTAACCGACAGAGCTAACACAACTTCGACGCATTCTTTAATGTTTACATGTGTGTGTGTGTGCTCATGCGCGCTCATGCACCTCATGCGCGCTCATGCACCGTGTATCTGTGTGTTCATGTACAGGTTTATATATATAAATATATATAATACACGGTGCATGAGCGCGGATGAGGCGCATGAGCGCGCATGAGCACACACACATACATACACACGCGCACACACGCGCGCGACATAACACACGACATAAGCTGGCAAGTACACATCAAAACAAACACATAACGTTACCTCCGTATATGCAGTAAAGTATGTTGTATAATATAATAAAACACTTACTTGTCGAGAGTGGCATCTCCACCACCCAAAAACATATCCTCCGAGTCAATGGTTGAAACCTCACTCTCTTCTTCCGAAATATCATCCTCCGACTCATCACTTTCACGCCGAGTACACTGCTCAATGACTTCTTCTAATAAGAAGTGTGTTTTGCTGGTTTTCTTGGCTATTTTTCTTCGGCAAACTTCGCTCACTCCAAACGCGCTTTCAATGGTCTTTTGCGCACGGGGGCGCATGAGTCACTGTGTTGATTGCGCAATAACTTTACGCGTGCCAGGTTGAATCCTCCCACTAAAACGGCATATCAATCTTTACAGAAATTCATTGGCTATCAGAAAATACCGTCATTTGCATGGATCCACGTAACTGTGTATATTTTCTGTCAATCAAAGTGAGGGAGGGACCATTCTTCATCATTGGCACTCCTTGGCTATTGATGCCTGGTCACATCTATATCATGCACCGATTGGCTCAAATGACCTGTCCATCTAAAGTTCAGGGGACAGCGGATATTCTGACGTAAAAATATCTGCGATGAAGCTACCTTGAACATGTAAACATTAAAGAATGCGTCGAAGTTGTGTTAGCTCTGTCGGTTAGCTCGAAATGCTACGTCCATACTACGTGGGTGTTTATTGATATATAAATGTGTTATGGACCAAATACTTCGTTGAATTGGATTGTATGGACCCTTTACAGTGTAACTAAACCATTTTTGATGGAATGAAGTGGATCAGTAGAGTAAGATGAGCTTTATAGGTGAGTTTCTACCATTTCGTATTTTTTTTATTTTGCTGTAAGTTGTCTGAGAAATACACCGATTGTACCCGCTGTGTTAAGTGTATATTAAAATGGTTTACATCGCTCGAATCACAAGAGTCTCAGCTTTCCAACGATGTAAGATATGTTTATCTTTAAATTTTTTAGTTTTTGTATATCGCGAAGTTATTGCGCAATAGTATGTTACGTGGCGACGACGACCCGTCGGGCGTTTAAAAGGTTATAAAATGTATAAAAGTTACTTGTTTCATGTCTCATGTTTAAAGCAATTTTTCTAGTCATGATTTGTGCAACCAAACCCTAAAGTCATTTCAAGCATTTGATATTTGTGGTGACCTTTTAAATAGTATACTTTTAGAAAATGTATTTATAAGTATGTAGTAACACTTAGAGTCATTACTAGTTAGATACCATGATCTTCACTTTAGAATACGGCTCCAACTAATTAGTAATTCCCATTGAAGTATGCCGTGACACTTGTGTCATTACTAGTTAGTTACCATGATTATAGGTCTATGTCACACTTCCTGCTTCCGGAACGCGGAGTAGGGATTCAGAACTTCCGGTCAACAGTATTTCTCGATAAGGATTTAGATTATCAGCCATAATGTCTAAACCATCCGAGGTAGACTGACCATGAGCTATGAGGTTGTGAAACGAAGGTTTTTGCTCCTGTAGAAGCTATAAGTTTGTATGAAATCAACCTTGTTTTAAGAAAAACATGTTTTATCCGTGATCTTATGAAAAAAACTACACTACCCACAATCCTAAGCGTAGCAGCAATGTCTGCTGATTGGTCCAACTCGCTGTTACCATAGAAACGTTTACCTTACTGGCGAACGGCGAGAGCTATAACAACAATGGCAGGCTACACCCGCAGCTGTTGTTGTAATGTACCGGGTTGCTCTGCATCAGGACGTAGACAGCCATACCTCAGCTTTCACGCTTTCATGCTTTCCCGAAGGACGAAACACTCCACAAGTCTTGGGTTAGATTAACAAGGAGGGATGAGGGGCCTTCTTTTAATATTCTCTGGGGCAGCACTTTCGTTTGCAGTTTGCATTTTGAAAAGGAGAGCATCTACGTCTTGGAAAGTGGTCGGAATAGACTTAACGCCAATACTATACCAACCCGGTTTCCCTGGAATAACTGGGGGGATAATCAGCCCTGTCATCGGTCAGTTTTTGACTGTGTTAACACACGCCTAGGAGTAGCGGAGGGCGTTCAGGCTAGGCTGAGTCTGAGGTGGAGGAGGACGAACAGTCTGCCGCCGGTAATCACGAACCTGCCTCAGAACACAACTATACCCACGCGAATGTGGATGCAGATATGTATGTAGTGGATGCTGCTGCTCATATGTGACTTCAGGCAGGTTGCGGAGAGATTTGGTCCAGCGGTATCTATCGGACTCCGCCATTGTAAAAAGCTAACCGGAAGAGCCGTATCCCTACTAAAAGACGTACTTCCGGACTTCAATTTTTTCGTGACATAGGCCTATTCCAGTAGTTACTTATGAAAAGCCAATCCTAAAGTTTAGAATCTTCTAATCATTCACAAGATATTCACACACACACACACACACACACACACACAAATATGTATATATGAGCTAGAAGACATAAATAAAAACATATTTTTTTGAGAGGCAGGTTAAGTAATAAAATAACTGTATATGGTATTTGGATGGCTGATAACTCAATATGTTCCAGTAGTCACCTTTTCCAGTAGTCACCATTCAATGCCAGTCCAGAGGAATTCCGGAAAATTGGCCACAGGACAAGTAAGGTCCTGACAACTGCATTAAAAAATTTCTTTAAAATTATTCAGTTGATAAATGTTATCTAGGAGACAGCATAAGCTAATTATTGACAGCTTTCCCAAATCATAAGTCTGCTATGAAATTATAATTGATAATGTAAACAACCTTGTGCATTCGTTTATAGTAGCAGCTACAATGTTAATGTAGTGCTAGTCATTTGTCCTGCATTAGTGATTAGTTTTGCATGAATTATGAAACCTTTTCAGTAGTTCTCTGGGAAGCATTAAAAAAATTATAGTTATTGATTAGTTAATAGTGAACTACCACTTTCGTCTGTGTGCTATTACTTACTAATTCGTTAATCAGAGTTTCTTGTTAATAGTAATAATAGTAATAATAGTTAATAGTAGTTACTAGGTTGTTAATATTGTGGTACTCATTTGTTCCTGTGTAGTTATTCATTAACGAAGGAACCTTATTCTAAAGTGTTACCAATTTTTCTAATATGTTTTATAGATTTATATTCAGTTGTGCTCATCTTCCACTGTTCAAGCTTCAGCTTAAATCTGATTTCTCCCTTTGGAGCAAAGAGAAACCACAGGCAGGAAACACTGAAAACAAGCATTGAAGCTTTGATGTCCTTGATAGCTACATACAGGCATTGAACTGTCAGAATGTTATCTACTCTCTTATTATATATAAAATAGATCTGACTCTAAATGCTGATTGGTTGAGCCACATTCAAAGCAACCACGGCTGGACTGGGAAGAGAAATCGGCCTCGGATTTTACATAGCAACTGAAAAAGTTGAGCGGTGTCCTTTTCTGCATATCGCGGACTGGCCATCGTGTGAACCGAGCGGGCCGGTGGGTTGGCCGCGAAACGGGCCGAATGGGACACGATTAGCTAAAATGAGCTGCCACTTTAAGCAAAACGGACCATAAAACGACGTTTACAATGATGCTTCAGAAGTATAGTTTTCAATTAAAAATGATGTTCTTTGACAGTGTCCACTGACAGTGAGGTTTAGGGTTGGGGTTAAGAGGTAGATTTAAAACCTTAATACCATCAGATATTTGCTTAAACAAATCATTGTTTTTTAGTGCCACAGAGCTACAGTTTTGCTTACTAATTTCTACCTTACATCTTTTACACACATCACTTTTGATGCACTAAGTTGCTACTTTGCTTGGCAACCATTACCTAGCTTACAGTTGGGGTAATGAACTACATTACTTAATGGAATAATTGTTTATTCTAATTATAAATATATGATTAAACTTGATTTATTTTATGAACTTCCAATTGCCTTTATTTTATAAAAGCAACAAGCCACTCAAGGCCATGCATTACATTGATTTTAAGACTGTTAATTTTTTTAATAACCCTTACCCATAGTAAAATCAGTGTAACAACCTCTTAGTGCTTTATTAAACTCAAGGAACTATAGAACTTACCCTAATAACTTTATTGAAGACCATTTGAATAATTTAGTGCCAACTTTGTAAACCAATTGATCTCAGAAATAAGCATATGAATGCATGTAACATTTATTATTAATTATTGTGTGAAACAACACTTAGAAGCCCAGTAATTTCACAGTGCTCTTATTTCACATAAAAACACAGCTTTCTACAGAAGCAAACACATCGTCTGTTCTGCGGGATAACAAAGTCTGCTGGGACCGCTGGTATGATGGTGTGCTCCGCTGGAGCTTTCAGAGGGTAAGTGGAGAGAGCTTAGGGGAGTGTTAGCGATGCAGAGAGGCTTTCGCCTCTAGATGAGCCACTCCACTGGACACCACACACCCAGATCAGTCCACCTGCTGCCAGCATTCTCAATAACAGATAAGAGCCTATCTCTACAAACCAGATACACAAGCAATTTAACATATAAGGTGGTGGTGGCAAAAAAAACTATCCTCTTTTGGCCGCTCCCACCCATTGGTGACATCGCTTATCTATAGTAAGGGATAGTGGCTTTGGTTGAAATATTGATTCTGTGTTAATTCATCAAAACAAATACTGAATTTGCTTAAAAAAAAAAACTGAGTTGAGGGAACATCCTTTTAAATTAACTACAATAAAAAAAGTGCCACAGTGCTATTTAAAATGCAGTGGGGCTAAAACATAATTTTTATTATTTAATATTATTTTCCATTACACATTATTTTATCAGTACATATATTTGTGTGAAATGTTGATTTAAAAATGTGATGTGTGAAGTTCAGTTTTCCTAATTTCTAAATGTCCTGGTTACTTTCATAATGTTGTGTCAATGTAGTGACACTAGGGGTCACTCTTGGGCGCCCCAAACACCTAAGATCTTTGATAAAATGGCAATGTGATTTGGCAGGTGGAATTTGCATGCCACTCCCCCAGACATATGGGTATAAAAGGAGCTGGTTTGCAACCACTCATTAGGGTTTTGTGGGAGTGTGTCGAGACAGGGTCCCGGCCATTTCAGTGGGTAGTTCAGTGTTGTGGCAGGAGGGACACAATGTCTCATTACCTCCATCAGAGCACGGAGGTTACAAAAGTAACCAGGATGTTCTCTATCTGTCACACACTCAACGTTGTGTTGATGTAGTGACACAAGGGGTCCCTATATGAAATGTCACAACTAGTTGAACTGTGTTACGTGGAGTGGCGGTGCAAGATGGACAAACTATTGTGTGCCTCGTAGCCAGCGCACCTGGCCGTCACGTAACCTTCCCCAACACTCCTACAAGCGCTGTACGGTCCCCCCGCACCTCAGGGACAAGTCGACTGCCCAAAAAGGGGACAGGCAGCTCTTCTCTACTTTTTTCTCCCCCAAAAAAGAATGTAAATCATTCAGCTGGGAGCCATAAGTGTCCACAGGGGGGTATGGGGTGGGGGGGTGAGGCCATTCCTAAGGGGTAGACACCGCGGATACTACAGCCTGTCTGAAGGGACTGCTGCTGGAAAATGAACTGCTGCGCAAGTCCTCGATGGTGTTTCCGAATAGGCCAACCTGGGAGATGACCAAGGATGTCAAGGAATCATACCCCGTTATCCTCCCTCATCTCAACCAAGTTGAGCCATAGGTGGCGCTCCTGGTCCACCAAAGTGGACATCGCCTGCCCGAAAGTCCGCGCCGTGACCTTCATCGCCCAGAGGGTGAGATCGGTTGCTGAGCGCAGCTCCTGCATCAATCCAGGGTCAGAACTATCCTTGTGCAGTTCTCTTAGTGCCTTGGCTTGGTGCACTTGCAGGAGAGTCATGACATGCAGGGCGGAGGTGGCCTGTCAAGTGGCACTGTAAGCCTTAGTCGCCAGTGACGATGTAAACTTACAGGCACTAGATGGGAGTCTCGAACGGTTCCGCCAGGTGGCGGCAGTGTTCTGTGGGCACAGGTGCACTGCAACTGCCTTGCCCACCTGTGGAATCGCAGAGTACCACCTGGCAGCCCCACCATCGAGAGTATTGAGAGCGGAGGAACTCAGAGATCACGTCCAGGCAGTGAAAGGTGCCCGCCACAACATAGTGAGCTCCCCATGCACCTCCGGGAAGAAAGGGACCGGAGTTGCGTGGCCGTGAGTGCCTGGGGAATGGGAGGTCTGTGGGGGGTTACCCAGCAGAGTGGCTCCCATTGTTGTCCCCAAATCGCCCCCAGTGCTAACCGATGTGGCCTCATTCTCCTAGGTAAAAGGACCGAGGCGGGGAGACACGGGTGGCTTTCCCTCTGATGAAGAAAAGTCGAGACCACAACGTTGCCATGGTCATGCTCTCGCAGTGAGGTCATGACCCAGCCACGAATGCTGTCTCCGTGTGAGCACCGCCCAAACATGTGAGACTAAGATTGTTACCGCAACCAGGAATTAAAAAGAGAATTTTTAAAATTTCTTTAAAAAGATGCTCTCCATCAGTGCCACTCTTTTAGAAGGAAAATGTACTCTTTTAATGCAAGAATATTTGCTCTTTTATGCTGCTGAAGCACCCTAGGGGGATTATCTGCACTCCACCGGTGCATGAGGTGGAGAACCCCAAATCCATATTTACATAAAATATGTAATGTGCCATAAATCCAACAGCTTCATGAGATGAATGGACCAGCAGAATAATTCAGCTTGCTGAAACACAACCGCTCGGCTCCAAAGAAAAAATCAGAATGAGTGGTTGCTGTAACAGATACTCAGACTTGATGGTAGTGTTAAACCCGGAGGTGTAGTTTATTGACAAGACCAAGTGAAGCAGGTGAACCTGAGTGAAGACTGCGTTGTGATGGTGAGGAAATAACGGGAACTTGACGAAGGAGCAATGGAGTTAGGAGTTGAACACGCAGGAGCGTTGGAGTAGAGAACTTGGAAGTACGTCGCTGGAACGAAGGAGCGAGGAGCTAAACACACAGGAGCGTTGGAGTTGAGAACTTGGAAGTACGTCGCTGGAACGAATGAGCGAGGAGCTTGGGATGAAGACTGTAATGTCTCGAGGAGAGAGCAGGTAAGTGAGTCCATGATCTACGTTGAGACCAGACAAAGAGTGACAGGAGTGAAGAGCTTATATGAGGTGACGCTGATTGACGTGGAGATGAGTTTCAGGTGCAGGTGATTAGTATTCGGGAGAGAGGGATCGTGGAGTGAAAGTGCTGGCCGTGTCAGGAGGAACTGTGACAGTTGCGAGCCAGCTCCTTTTATACCCGTATGTCCGGGTGAGTGACATGAAAATTCCACTTGCCAACTCCCATTGGCCTTTTCTCAAAGATCAGAGGTATTTGGGGCTCCAATGGGTGACCCCTAGTGTCACTACACCGACACAATGTCGAGTGAGTGACAGATAGGGAACATATCACAAGTTCGGCCAACAAAAACTTGGATAACTGAGTTATCACAACAAGATCAATCCAGGACAGTTATTCTATTACTCGATTTTACATTGATAGTTAAAAGGCTAAATATTTTTTTACAGTGCAGTTTAAGTTAAATTTTTAATACGTTTTGCATAATTCAATATTACATAACATGTAATTGTGGGCAAACCCAGAAGGCCAATTCGGGTGAACATTATTTGAAGAGACTTTTACGTTTTGTTCTATTGATTCATACACTAACAATTAATGTTAAAACTATGTTAAAAATTACTTACAGTTATCCCTTAATCTTGGAATTTAAAGCTATTTTGTTTTAAAAAGTATGTTGCTAACCCATCACTAAATATGGACAAAAGCAGTCAAGCATGAAGCTCACATGCTCGTGGTAATTTAATTCCTTAATTGTCATTGTGGTAGTAAAATGCATTTTTTTTAAAAACATAGTGACTACATGTTTTATGTTTGATGTATAACTGTGTGCACTTTATGTTTTAAAACAACATGTAATAGTCTCTACAATACATTTTAAACACAGGCTAATACTGCCACTATGAAAACCAACAGGGAAATTCCTCTGGAACCCATGGCTCAATATTGCTAATTGTTTTCTGGGTTTTTGGACTGCAACCTGAATACCTCTACTGGGCATGAACTCCAACAATAGCAAAATAAATAAATAAATAAAAAATAAAAACATGGCATGACACATCTAGAAACATATAAGAAGCCATGACCATGAAACAAAATATATATTTATTTCACTATTTAGGGTCTTAGCAGGGACTTGCTTTAAGGTCTGTTCTTAAAGGAAGAAAAACAACAAAAATAATGATAATAATATATAAATAACAACACTGACAAGTTCTCCAATTAAGGAGCAGATGACAGACTCTGTCAGCTGCTATCTGAGTTGGAGCCAGGGTTGCCAGATGCCAGCAAGGTTTTCCAGCCCAAAACCTCGTCAAAAAACGCGAGAATTCACAAAAAACCGCCCAAAATTGTTTTGGCTTTTTTTTTTTTTTTTTTTTGGCTTGTTTCTAATACATAATAAATTTTACTTTAAATACATAATCATTAATCTTTAAAATTACCCATTGGTCCGTGTACGGTCCGTATATCTTTTGGTCATTCGATTTTCCTTTTAGAATCGGGTATTAAAAAACAAAAAACAAGTGGCTATTTGATTTTTGTTTTAAAACACAAACATGTAAATTAAAATACAAAGCGTTTTTCTTTTTCAGTCTCAAAAAGGGATGTGATATTTTAAAAATAATTTGTGTTTCATTTTCTATTTCTGATATGTGTGGCATGTTTGCCTTTTACGGCTGCAGCATGAACTGAATCTGGAAAATGCGACTTTTTCTGCAGATGTTCTTCTTCCCTGAGAGAGACTCTTTTATTGTTTCGGAAAACAACGTATTGCTCCATGTCCATGTATCACGCTCTATGATCACGCTCTCACTTTTTCTTTTTTTTCTACACAGCTCTGTCCGCATTGGTGCTCTTGTCACGTAAATGACCACATCCGGTCTCGGAGTATGAACAAACGGGCCTTTTTTCGTTTCTGTTTTAAAGAAATTTATTTTTTGTCATCCGAAATAGAAAATGAAACTCAAATTATTTGTAAAATGTCACTCATCCCTTCTTGACACTGAAAAAGAGAATCGCTTTGTATTTTAATTTAAATTTTTGTATTTTAAAACAAAAATCAAATAGCCACTTGTTTTTTAATACCCGATTCTAAAAGGAAAATCGAATGACCAAAAGATACACGGACCCATGTTTTTTGTTTTTCAATTACGAGTTAAAAAAGGAAAAAGGAATGGACGCAAAAGTACACGGAACTTCGACTTACCTATCCGATTTCAGAAACAATATTCAATCAAATGAACGCAAAAGTAGGCTACACTGACCTCAGTCAGACTATTCTATACTCTATAATCTTATGTTACAGAAAATAATGCAATCAACTTGAGTCTGTTTATTATCAATAAAAGTCGCTTGGAACAAAACCATTCAGTAACATAAAAACATTGAGTGGATATATGGACATACAAAATAACCCACTTTAACATTTAAATTATTTCAAATAGCAACATAACATGCATATTCATGAATAACATTAGGCTACATGAAAATCGCGTTGATTAACAGGGCCGCTGAGTGGGAGGGAGTGTCTGTTGTGAGTTTAGGGGGCACGTGCACGTCAGCCAGAGCTGTAGTGGGTGTGTGTGAGTGAGCGAGTGAGACTGCTGTCTGCTGAACAGGGTCGCAGAAAGAAGGATCTGAAGTGCCGGTGTTTCGGCTATAAAAACCCGCCGAACTGATCCGAAACCAGCCCAATTTTTATCCACCCGCCCAAACCCATTTTTGCCCGCAAAATATATTGCAAAACCGCCCAATCTGGCAACCCTGATTGGAGCATATGCTAGTGGATGGAGTTTACTTTAATGTTTTATTATCAACAGTGAGATCAGAAATGACAGGTAACAAAGGTCTATATTTGTCTAGATTTTTAACAACACTTTTGGCTATCAGTCAAATTTTAAAATATTTTAAATGTTTGAGAAGAAAAAAAATGACACATTTTTATATCAGTGCTCTTGTTGTTTCTGTTTATCTACTTTAATGTAATTACTGTGTAGTAACATTATAATAATTCCATACTTGAATATTCCCGCATAAACAAGAATAATAATCTGGAACCAACAACATTGTAGCTTAAAATGCATTCACATCTGGAATCATGTTCACTGATTTCACATGCGATAAGACCAGCACATACAATGAAACAAAATAGATCAGTGAAGGATCAACCGGAGTATAGATGTGCATTCAGCCCAATCCTGTGTGGCTCTGAGATAGGTACAGTGAATTGTCTTTATGGAACAGAATATTGCTGCTGGGTAATGGAGCATGATTAGCACTTTATGTCAAGCTCCCATCAGCTGTCCCATCAGATAAGACCCAAGCCACCACTAACAGTTGGTGTCATATTTCCACATCAGCATCGCAAAGGAAGTACAAACTCTGCCACAGTACAGTACAGTGCATCTAATGCCATTATTATTTATTCCAGCCTCTTTATTGCCACATACACATTGCCGCTAAATATGGCTGTCAATCCTCTTCGGACAGCTTATTGCTGAAGTGTATAATTTCTGCACCACTAGCGTCACCAAATGGAATTGGAAAAGTAAACAACGTTTTCAACCAGGTTCTTCTAAACACTCTCGCAGTCTGCCATTTATAAAATGAATGGATAGTCACACCCCAAACTCAAGCCTGTTTTAGTTGCTGTGTCACAATGTTTCTCACAATGTTGCTGTGTCAGGCAATACAGGCTGCTTAAAGCAGAGTCATTTTATAGTACCAAAGAGACCCAGTGTTTACAGTTTGAGGAAATTAAACTTAGAATGGCTTACTTATAAGTGTCTCTGCATATTATGCTGGGAAATGAGAAAGTATGCCAATTTAAACACAATTTGTTTCATTAATTACATTATTTTCATTATATATAAAAAAAAGATTGATTCCAAAAAACTTCCCCCTGCCTTCTCTTGGTTGGACAAATAGATCGTCCTGCCCAATTCTCACGCAATAGCTGAACTAATGTTGCTGTGTTGGGCTCAAACAAAAAGAGTAATGTTTTGATAGCGCCACAGAGTGTTTACACTTTTTGTTAAAACCAGCCTACAGTACAAATGGGTTACTTTTATCTGCATATTAAGATGGGATAGGAGAAAGTATTTTAACATAGAAATTACCATCTATTCATGCGTAAAATTTTAACATATGTGTGTGTGTGTGTGTGTGTATGTTTGGATGGACGCTGAAACGTTTAATATGGATATATTGACAGCATAATTTTTTTTACATATTAACAGCTTTAAACACATAAATATCTACAAATCCTTTATATTATAAACATATTTTTATAGTTTCATTATGTTATTTTTATTTTTACTATTTTATAGATATTTCTGATCCCTTAACCCAACCCCTTAAAATGGCCACTTTAAAAAAAAAAAAAACAAGTAACTGCCAGATAAATGTGCAGTAACAATCATTTTGGTTACAACATTGTACTTATATACAGTATATATGTGTGTGTCTGTGTGTGTGTGTGTGTGTGTGTGTGTGTGTGTGTGTAAATCGAGTCGTTAATTGTTCATATGTAAAATAATTATGTTTTAGATGCTGCCAATACGTCAATACAATAAACAAGTAAATTTAGGTATAGTACAACTGTACTCTACGTAATACATACGAACAGGGTACAACTCGGCTAAAGGCTTTGCTGGGTAAAAGGCTCATTTGATTTTATTTTCTCCCCAAATACTAAAAAGCAACAAAAACTACCACAGGACTTTCCTAAACACCTGTTTGTCACTAAACACTGGAAAAAGTTTCCTGATACATGACATATTTGCATGTAAAATCTAAAGTTTGAATGATTTATCAAATTGTTTTAATATTTTAAAATGTTGCAAATTTAAGAAACTAATGAAAATATCTGAAATTAGCACATTTCATTTGAGACAAAATAAATATTTAGAATTTTCAGTTTTGTTTTAGGTCATTAAATCAAAATCTTTCATTAACTGTCCAATAAGTAGTAGTATTTGATAGTATTTGGGGTAAAAAGCCAGGGGCTTTTGGTATGAAACATTTTCAAAGTGGTCTCACAATGACTGATCCAATCATAATAAAGATTAGTTTGTTTATAAATACTTGAGATGTATTGAAATGCCAAATATGTTTGAAATTAACTGGAAATTGTTTAATTTTTCTGAAATAGTTATTTTAAATAAGCATCATTTCAATTTGTTACTCAAAAAAAGAATCTTGCTGCCTCAAAATTATTTGCATTAGTTTTTTTAAACTGAATTTTATTTGAAACAACCTTATTCCATTTCACTCAAATTATGTTATGTAATTATTTTGTGACCAGAAAAAAGCAAAAATTCCTTAAGGGGTGTCTTTAGCCCTGTTGTACCCTACTCATGAGATCATGTTGGAATTACACACTTCAGCTTGAAGGGATTCACTTAAATGTGGTTGTTGCTTGTTGTGGTGTTTACGTGTTCTCAATGGTCTGCTAATCTTCACCAATCACAAAACTGTTAATAGCCAACCAAAAGAATAGGTCAGTTTGTGTCAAAGAACACAAATATCATGGATTGTGTTTCAGATACTCGGTGGAGTTATATTTGGTGATCAAAGATCATTCTGGAAATGACATCTGCTCGAATGCTCAGTCTGAGCACTAAGGACTAGCACTTCAAAATGCACCAAGAAATTTCCTGTCACAGTTCAGAGGAAAGGACACTTGATCAGATTCCTTTGGAACATGGAACAGGAAAAACGGCGAGAAAGCAGACTCCCATCGTAAGGTGACATTTAAAGTGATAAGATGTTCTGTGTCTACCTTCTCTCCTCGCCTACCTTGACTTTTTCATTTTTTTTTCTCTGCCTTGCCAGCTACATTAGATGTTGTTAAAACATTTACCCACAGATAAAGTTGGAAAAGTTGGAAGAAGCCTGAGAGAATTGAAAGCAGCCATTTGGCCCACCGTTATTGGCTGTGAGAAAGAATGGAACATTACAATCTTTTCTGTGGCATCCAGCCTGAGCAGCAATTAGCAAAACTTAGTGCTTGCATTTTATAGTAGTCATGCGTTAAATCTATCACAGTCTGCTGCATGTAGAACC